>JACAXG010000215.1:602125-995322 GCA_018881555.1 Amblyornis subalaris | reverse complement strand
TAGCTGGATTGGAATAAACTCCCTGGACTGTGGAACGTAGTGCGTTAAGAGCCTTCCTGCCTCTTTATTTCTGGACTTGTGGCTGGCTACACCGGGTGTGAGTATTTCTCAGTGCTAATAACTGCACGGGCAATATCCTTCGCTGGTTTGGTGAATCTGCACCCCCAGAACGGCTTCTTCTCAAAGGAGGTTTTGGGCATAAACTGCGAAGGGAATTTGCCTCAGGAGAAACAGCACCTAAAGCCATTATGTTTTCTAGACTCCAGGGTGTTTATTGGGTTGTCAGACATGTTCATTTTTGCCACATGACGTGGCTAAATGGCTGTGTGTGGAACAAAGCCACCCAGGCATTTCCAAGAATTCACTTGTAGCCTAATTTTGAAATGTGATTAAGAGCTGAGGAGTGCAGAAAGCAGCTAGACTGCAAAGCCCCCTGGATTCCAGCTGTCTGCGTTTGCCGGCTTAAAGTGGGAAATTGCAGCACCAGGTCTCCTGCTTGCAGGGAGCTGTAATGTAGGTGAATTTGCCATCCTTGTGAGATCAATGATCTTCAGCCTGTGCCCCTGTGAGCTGCAGAATGGGGCTCTCTGTTCAGGCAGCCGGGGCCCTCAGGAGTCGCTCTCACAGCAGCAGAAGTGATCTGGGAGGAGAAAACTCAGTCTGGGGAGCTGGAATGGTTTCCTTCCTGAGGAATCTGGGCATTTCTCCCATCCTTCCCAGAGTTAGACAATTATGGCCTCGCTTTTCTAGTGTGACATTCGCTGCTGCAGCATCACTGAGAGGAAGCGAAGCAGTTTGTCATCTTCAGCTGCCTCCAGGCCCCACAGCACATGGTAAGCGTGGCCACGGAGCTGGACAGCCACTGTCCTATCTGTCTGGAGTGCCGGGGGGAGGCCAGCTGCATACTGCCGTGCTGCACCACTTCTGCTGAGCGTGCCTCCTGCGGTGGGCTGGGAGCAAGCCTGAGTGCCCCCTCAGCAAGAGGAGGGTGACCTCCATCCTGCACTCGGTGTGGGGGGATGATAACTCTGAGGAGCATGACATTCCACTCCACGAGGCACCACAGGACGTGTTCCACCTGAGAGGAGGAGGTCCTGGATACCCAGCTGCCCCCCGTCTCCAGAGCCTGGCAGGACCCTGGCCATCAGTGGGAGGACAAGCCACCTCCAGTGGCTGCAGTACAGCGACTGAAACTGCAATATGTGTGAAGTTGTACTAACCGATGGAAGCTTTCGTTTTTAAAGAAATTTTAAAAAACTCCAAATCTAACACAAAAATAATGGACAAAACTATGGTCCATGTTTTTCTGCTGTGGGGACATGAGGGGCGTAGAGAAGGAGGAAAAGGAGAAATTTTGGTACAGTGACTCCCCAGTCAGCAGAACTGGCTGCAGGTACAGGCATCCCTGCTTTGGACTTTGCTCAGGTGGTCTCTCCTGCAGGGAGGTGTGATCATGTATCAAACGTACAGAAAATTTGATGGCATGATCTCCTGAGCGCTCAGCTGTCCCCAGTCTCCATTGCCCTGCAGCACTATGAGACATGTTCCACCTGAGAGTAGGAGTTCCTGCTGCCCCTGGCCCACATAGACCTGCAACAGTCCTGCCATCAGCCGTGGGGCCACTACCCTAAGGTCCAGCGACCTTCTGCTACACTGTGTCTGGGCATCCCTCCTCTACCTTGCTGTTCTCCATCACCTGCTGTCGTGGCTGCATCAGGAGCTGGGGCAGCTCTTTGAGGCTGCCAGAAAGCAGCAGCAGTGCAGCATCTCATCCCATCCAGCCTGCACTACTTTGGCCTGGATGAGGAGACTTTGTTCCAGCTTCTGTGTGCCTCCCTGCACAGGCACAGAAGGAGCTTTGCCCATCAGCTTATTGACACCACTACACAAGGGCTCAGTGGAGAGGCCTGCCATCGGATGGACCTGGAGGATGGCAATGCAGCTGGAGGGTGGGAGGACAGCCCTGCTACTGCCCTGGCCCTGATGCTGCGCAGCCAAGGGGGTCTTCCAGGCCAGCCTTCATGGGGATCCCAGCAGCACCCATTCTGTCCCCATTCCCACCCATGGGGAGCAAGAAGGGGCCTGGGAGAACCCAGAAAAAGCTGTGGATGCAGGCTCCACCTGCCCCTGGGCAGTGAGTGCTCACCTGGGGGGCCCTGGCAAGCCCGGAAAAGGAGGGCCAGCAGCTCCAAGGACCCTTCCCAGGCCCCCAGGAAGACAGCCCACCATCAGTGATATGGCAAGAGTGCATCAGGAGCCAGCTAAATCAGTGCCAGGCTGCAGCTGGGGCACACACCAGCTCCTTGGCGTCCCAGCCCTCCAAATCTATTTAACATTTAATAAAAGAAAATGAAAGCATGAAAACTGCAGAAAACGTCTCGGTATTACTGACAATGCAGTGATGTTGCTCTCCCCAGTTGCACTGTTTTCCTCTGTTTTCCTGGTGCTTTGACCACGGATTTCTCACGTGTTCCCTGGGCGTTACAGGTTTGCATTTCTGCAGCTGCTCCCAGGGCAGATGTTTCCAGCCGAGGGCTCCCCAGGGCCAGCCCATGCCCTACCGCTCGTGCACGAAAGTCCCCCTCCTCGCTGCACCCTGTGGCCCACGTCCCGGCTCTCTCCTCTCCTCCCAGCCCGCACTGCCCACTGCAGCCTCACTACGGCAGTGCCCAAATCCCTCCTCCTGCCTGGAGTCAGGACTTGCTGCTGCTCTCTGCGTCAGCCCGGGGTTGTACCTTGCCAAGGCAGGAGCCCCAAGAAATTAAACAAGGGGAAATGCAAAGTGCTGTCCCTGCTTGCAGTGAAAGAGAAGGGGGTGAGTGTGCAGAAAGGCCCAAATGATGAATAACATTTATTCAAGGCTTTGCTTTTCCTTGGCTGGTGAATAAAATTGTGGGGAGGAGAGGGAGCCAGGGTGTGTGCAAAATTCCACAATGGGCAGCTGGGGAAGTGGGCACTCAGGGCAGGTCCCTACATCTGGTGGAAGTAATTGCAGGAAGGGGTGCATCAAAAAAGGACAGGAGACAGGCTATTTTAATCTTTTCAAACTTTTGCACTATTGAATCTCCCCAGCCACCTCTGCTGAGAGAAAGGGCAGGTGTGTGGCAGAGGGACTATGCCACAGGTGCTTGCTGCAAGTTGCCCTAGGAGCTGGGAGAGAGCAGAGGGGGACACAAACTCACTTCTCCGGGAAACAGCTCTAGAGGCACTCGAGTGCAAGCACTGGAAACACTGCAGACGTGCTGTCTCGAGTTAGGTGCAATCTGTGGAGATGTGGAAAGCATCTCTGAGGCAGCACACTCCCCCTTCTTGCAGTACACACACAGCTGTGTGCAGGGATCACTTGCATTTGCTGCTGACCAAGGAAAGGCTCAGTGTGTCTCGCAATGTGAGTCCAAAGGAATGTAACCTGTTCCTTTGTGTTTGGATTTACTGACCAAGCACCGAGCTGATTTGGCTCCTGGGGACTGGAGAAGCACATGAGCAAATGAATTTCTCTCCCGTGGTGGGAAGCTGATTTGGTGCCTTATTACCATAATTGCCAAATCCATCAGTCATTGCAGGCTGTCTCTAAGACTTCATCCTCTTTAACCCTCTGCTCAGGAAGGATAGCCAGGTTATTTTGACAATGCTCCCAGGAAGGTGCTTGGCATTTGTTTATTCTGCACTGTGTCTCTGGTCATCCTTGTTCCTCTCCTTCATTAAAGGTAAGCTCATCTGTGGTTGTCCAGGGCTTTGCTTTTTTTGTTGTGGTTTGGTTTGTTTGTTGCTGTTGTTTGGGTTTGTTTTGTTTGTTTGTTTTAAACGCTAGTTACATCCTACCCCAACTCTTGTTTTCGGAAGGACTTGTAGCTGCTTGTATTTTGAACTTTGTTAGAGTCCCGTGCTGGTCTAACTGAGTTTTGTAATCAGTTTAGGTAAGTTTGTGCATCTTACAGTGCTGGGCACATTTTTTGAAGAAGAAAAAGATGTGTGGATTTGTTTTTGTCGGGTTTTTTCCCAACTAAAAGTGAGTAATTTTAACTTCCAGAAATTAATTGAAATGGTTGTGTTTCAAGAGAAATATGTTCCTGCTTTCTTTAAAAATTTAACCTACCCATGGCTTTTTGAGAATAGGAAATTGTAACTTCAGGCTGGGCAGAATGACTTGGACAACTCTAGGTGTGAGAGTGAAATGGTGTTCTACGGAGAAAAATGAGCAGAAGAAAATTCATAACTGTTTACTTTCTGTGCATAATTTTGAAGGATTTATAGCTGTATAAATACATAAATTTACTATCTCTGGGTTTGTTTTTATTAAGCATACTCTTAGCATGTTTAATAAGAAACCTTCCAGGCAGAGATGGATATATAAGTTGGAAATAACTAATAAAAATAATAGTGGGCTTCTGTAGTCTGAGGTGTCACCTCTGACCAAGCTGTTTTCTGAAGTTTCAGCATGGTGCAAACAAAAATAGGAGCTGTGTGATTATTTCAAAACATGCAGGATTACAAGGCTAATAGGAAAGTGTTTTTAAGTGAGAATGTTGAAATAGTCACAGTCCCAAAAGATGTTCAGAATTCTACACAAAATGTGCTTTTATGGCTCCCTTACAGCTGAAACATACATGCCTTCAACAGCCAGAAATTCTAAAACTGAGTATTCCAGGTGTGAAGGACCATGTCGTATTACTCACGATTTATGCATAAAGCAGAATTGTCTTTTTAAAGCAGAGACAGTGTTCCACCTATTTCAGAAGTGCAGAGGCACAGGAAACTTACGTATAGGTGATGTTGCATTGGACTATTCATGCCACACAGATAATTCCTCTTTAATTCATCTGAAGCTGCAAAACATCTGGGCATTTCATTATTACAGATGCACATTTCAGCTGCCTAATGTAGCAATGGTACTGCAGAAAAATGTTTCCCCACCTTGCTAAATTAAGACTCTTGCTATCTTTAAGACATTTCTGTGCTACTTTAGCAGCTGAACGAACAGGCAGGTTGTAGCATCTAGTTATGATATGTCATTTTGCGGACATTCCCCTTTTGAGAAGTTGTGTGTCAAGTACATACTGCCTTTTAAATAATGAGTAATCACTAATTTATCGGGGGGAATGCTTAGTTTCTCTGAGCAGCACATGAAGACAAACTGCTTTTATAAATAATTAGGAGGATTTTTTGTTAGGTGCTTTTACCAACAGCTTACAAGTATGCACTCTTACAAACAACTGCTATAGCAGAATAAAATGAATTTCTGATAAAGCTGGTCTGTAATTGACCTCCCCTTTATGGATATTTTTAACTTTAAAAAGAAAAAAGAAGGGAAAAAAAAGGAAGGAAAATACCTGGGCATTGAGTAGTTGGGGCGGAAGATAAAAAAGTCAAGATGATCTTAGCATGTTATCAGTAGCTGAGTTTTTTAACAGTTACTCCAGATGAACTCCCCCAGGATTCCTTAGTGCACCCACATGGAAGTCACATCAAATTCAAATCATAACTAATGTCACTGTCACATAGCGCTGAGTTGTTTTAATATTGTTCACAACAATTTATCAAGTACTGAAAACTCCTGTAGGGCTGCTTGACAGGAAAGTTGTGACAAGAACTAGGTAAAAACCAAACAAAAACAACACATGAAAAATGCAATAATTTTTTTTTTCCAGTCCTTTCCACAACGTTCTCGTTCAACCTGCTTTCACTTGCAATAATGCCAGGAGCCCGAGTAGTCGTGTCATTTAAGCTAGGTCATTGCAGCCCTCCGTCTTGAAGAGCTAGTGGTGCTTTTTTGAGACATAGGCCTTAGGAAAAATCAGGAAACTGGTTCTCAACCTTTGTAGATCACAGGCAAAATCTCTCTGAGTCAGACATCCCTTCCAGGCCAGGGACAATCCTTGAAGGAGCACCCAGAACATAGAAGGACCCAGTGAGTCTCAGCAGCTACAAAACTTCACCCTTGGGTGACGCAACTTAAAAACCCTGGTCTAGAGAATGATTGGAAAGGAGGAATCAGACCCACTCCTGCTCCTTTTTTTGAGCATGGTGTAGTCTGAGAGCCAGGGTGCAGACAACCCTGCAAGGACGTTCTGAGAAACATGTCGCAGTGACCACAAAGACACCTAGCCTCTCTGAGGAGCTACCTTCAGCCCAGGGCACATGCACCTACAGGGTATGAACAGCCAGGGAAGTTAAACACGCATTTGGCTAGTCTCCAGTCAAACCATGCATTCTAATAACTGTGATTTTAAAGCCTTTTTTATTTCTCAAGTGAGACCAC
The DNA here is from genome assembly GCA_018881555.1 of Amblyornis subalaris. Classification (NCBI taxonomy): domain Eukaryota; kingdom Metazoa; phylum Chordata; class Aves; order Passeriformes; family Ptilonorhynchidae; genus Amblyornis; species Amblyornis subalaris. The sequence continues at coordinate 989,063 of JACAXG010000215.1, read as the reverse complement.
TACAGTGCCTACATGCCGCACAGAGCAGAGTCAGACCTCTCGGTTTCTTTGCTCTGCAGCCTGACATCAGGGTCATATCTGGCCATGTGGCATTGGAAAGCCCAGCAAAGGCAAAGGCAGACTGAGGACAGCAACTTTCCTCTGCAGTCTGGTGGGAATATAAGTGCTCAGCTGTATGGGACAAATTCTATGGCAGGGAATGCTGTAATTGAGCTAACGAGCTCGAAGATGTAAATTATGAAGTAATTCAGCTTGACTTGGTCTACCCAGCTGATGCAAAGCAGTTTTTCTTTGGCTCACTCACAATACAGAGTTGAATTGCTGTGCAACACCCGTTTCATGCTTTCTCACACCTTTGCTTATTTAGATGAGCTCTAGTGATCACATCAGAACACAACTGGTGATCTCTAGGAGCAAATCCTCACAAATTTCTTGGTTCACTTCCATGCAAGCAGGTGCTGTTTCTGCAACAGCAGAAGCATTGGCAAGACAGTCTCAGAAGGCCAGATTCCACTGCCAAGCTACAATTTCTCTCATGTGAGCTAATTAGACTGAGGTGACATGAGTTTAAAGATCTGTGTAGCAGGAGGAACAAAGGGTGTTACTTAAATACCTATATATGGAGTCTAAACTTCAGGTCTCAGCTGTGTAGGCCTGATGAAAGTGCAGTGATGTGTGTTAATCGACTCGTTTACTCCAAAGAGACATGGTTGAACAGATAAAAGGATTCCTGTGCATTAATAGAGTACAATGTAATGTCATTGATAATTTAGGTGGTTGGTGAAGTAGCTCCACTTTCACATCTCATAAATATTATCAAACTAGAACCAGGTGTGAAAGTCAGATAATTTAGAATCTTTCATACCCTGAATTAGAGGTCTGAAGGTTGTATTCACCTCAGCTCTCCACATTCTCTGTGTTGAAGCACTGAGTGATACAAAGATAACAATGCAGCTGATAGGCATTTAAAATACAAGAGATATGAGGTAGGCCTTAGCTTGTACTGGTAGGTCTTCCATATTGACGGCATAAAAAGATGCCACACGTGCAACTTGCAGAGATGGGAAATTGCTGCCAGATCCCTGCCTTTACTTTAATATCTAACAACACAGACACCAGGGGCTGATCACTGAATGCTGAGAGCATGCTAAGGCATCGCATATGCATGGAGCCAGAGAGAGTGAATGTACTTGTCCACGGCACATGCACACATGTGATCAAGAGCACTACTGCCATTGATATGTGTCAATACATTTAAGACAGGCAAGCAGGCAAACCCATATGTCCTATGAATTACTGTCTGCTACAGTAACTTGCTGTGCATGCTTGCTTCTTGAGGTTGACTTTTCAGTTCGATGAACCAGACCTTGTGTTCAGTCACTAATCTTCTATGTGCATTCACTGGCACAGCTCTAAGGCTGATCTGTATTATGATAGGCACAGCTGCAACAGTGGAGCTGGCCCAAGCTTCTGATAAGTTGCCAGGCTCCAGGAAGGTTGGAGATATTTATATGCACATTTGCTGATAGTAATCTGAGCAAAATCTTGTGTTAGCTCTTCTCAAATCTCACTGGAAAAAGCGGAAAGGTCCAGAAAAGGCACCTGGGTCATGGCATCACCAGTGCCTATTGTTATATGTATCTATTGGTGTAGCACTCTGCATGTAGGGAGAGATCCAGAAGCAGATGAGAAAGTAGCACCCATCTGATCTTTGGGATGATGCCAGATGGCACCTTGGGAGCCTCCAGCCTTGCTCGAGCTTAGAGGGTTTTCTGATGGTCTTGGAGCAGAAGTTCCCATTCCAAACAGAGGATTCATGTCCTAAAGACAGCTTCAGAACTTTTTTTTTGTCTCTGGTTTATTTTCAGAAGGCATGTGGAGAAGAACATGAGTTAGTAATGGCAGTTGCATATGCAATTTCATCTGTATGTGACGAGGGAGGGAGATATAAAGTCTCTTCAGCTCTAGGGTGTGATTAAAGTAGATCAAAACCCTTTGCATCAGTCCTGACATGGTCGTTTGAAGATGTCTACTGCCTAGAGATCCTACATAATCTAATTAAGAAAGAGATCAGATCTGACTGAGACAGGTAGGGCTAGCACTGGCAATCAGTATCATCCCAAGGAATGAAAAAGGTAGACAGGAGTTTACTGCTGTTTTAGGAACACACTCCTGAGAAAATATGGCTTGAAGAAAGAGTTTTGCTTGTCAAGTACTTTCTGCATTGAGCAAAACAGCTGATGGCAAGGCTGAGACTAGAACCAGATGATGTGTTTGGAAGTAAGAGTCTCCCCAGCTGGGGCTTGCAATTAAGTCAGTAAATTGCAATGGAAAGAGAACTTTTAGTCAGCATGAGTATTTACGCATGTCAACAGTGAGGTGCAGGTGTCTCTGTCCTGTCTTGCTATCAATTGGCTTTGCTCAGTTAGAAAATATGTGGCTAATAGAGTGCTGAAATAGATGTCTGCAAACCTTATCACCATTCAAAAATGAGTATTTATTTTCAGCACTTACTGCATTCTAGAACGTTGCAGAGAAAGCCACAGTCCTCATTTCTGTTCTTAATGCACCATAGATTTGGGCAGAAAAATGACTTAGAGGAAAGAAGCAGGCTTGAGGAGGTCTCGTTTCACACTGAGAACTCAGAGAGCCTAAAGTTTGCAGATTGGACTAAGACACTGTGTTGTGTTCCTTGAAGCTCATCTGTGGTTATGAGGAAAAGCATCGCTGGTCACTTAGATCTTCAGCATCACAAGAGGGAAAATTAAGTTGAAAATTGGAAAAGATGTATCTATGGAAGCTGAGGTGGGAGAAGGTCTGATCTGTACAGATTCATAGACTAGTAGAATAATTTGGCTGGAAGGGACCTGGAGAAGTGTCTGGTCCAACCCTTTTCTATTAGGTTGCTATTTGAGCAGTCAAGCTGCAAAGATCTCCAAGGACGGTGGTGTCCCATATGGAGAGTACCCTTGGCTCCTTTAGTACTGTGGCAATGCCCCATCATGCAACCTTATTAGTGCTGTCCATATGTGCCTCCCAGAAGAGCCTTGCTTCTTCGTGATGGAGCCCTTCCTCGTGGAAGCTGAAGGCAGCCAAAAGAACTCCCCCTTGTTTTCTCATCTCCAAGTGGATCAAAGGCATATCTCTTTATCTCTAATCTGTCAGAGTGACCTTCACTCGACTCACTGCAAGGGATCAGTGCTGCCCTATGGAGACTTCATGACGCAGAGCTAACTGTGTGTCATGCGGTAGGTCTCCCTGAGCATAGGCTGGCTGTGAAGGATGATGCTGCTTGTTCTCATCACCTCTGAGTCAGTACGTTTGGGGAAAAACCAAAAGTAGGAAGTCGTATAATGATGCAGATAATACATTCTATAATTCTTAGCCATCTTTTGCTCTTTTTGAAGAGCCTGCAAAAGTCTCAGAGCGGTCATGGCAAATGATGGAGTGCTTTCCCTTTAATATGGTGTCATTTTAGAGAGGTAACAAACTGAAATCCAGCTTGAGCAACTGTAACAATGGGAAGAAGAGATCAAAATTGAAATAAAAAGTTGTTAGATAGTTTGCTGTTCTCACTGTTTCAAGTGGAAAATAGGCAAGAACTTTGAATTGGACCCATTCGTGTTCAGACTTCAAACATAATTCATAAAAGGCAACTGGGCAGCTCTAAGAACTCCAAGCAAAAGATTTGCCTTTCTAGTATAACCAAGCAGCTATCCTGCAGCATACTCTCTGCAGTAGCATTTTGTTCAAGATCTAAGCCTACTAATGTGGTTTCCAAAGATATTAAGGTCATCAATTATAATTCAAATTTATTGGATTGATATCTCAGCTCAAGCACTTCGGCACTCCTGACATCATCAGATCTACTTATGGGTTGTCTGATGACATCAAAGAGGGGGCAGGAGAGTAGAGAAAAGATAGATCTAAGCGAAACAGGTCTGTGGGTAAGGAGAAAAGACATCCTTCTCCAGAGGAGGCCTCTGTCAAATGGGCAAATGATTTCGTCTTTGGGTCAAAATGCTGTAGCAGACTCAGGAAGTCTTTGCTGGGCAATACAAGAGGGCAGCCCAGACAGCACAGGGTTGGTTATGGTCTCACTCAGAGACCAAACATCCCACATCTGCACGTGTTGCCACTATATCACAAGATGACAATCATGCTCCACCTGGACGCATGGGGCACTAGTTTTGTTTTAATTTTAATTTTGTTTTGTCTGCACTGACATAATTCAGGAGCATTAGACTGCAGTTACAAAAGCTTTAAATCAACAGAGTAATGACAAGACATCAGACTCCCCAGATCATCACTGTCTAGAAGTAGCTCATTTTCACTGTGGTTCATTTCTTCTCTTAGTCAGGATGAGTGACTCAGCCAATGCAGGTTTGGCTGGCAGGGTGCAGCAGGGAGAGACCAATACTTCATATGCCCATTGATCCCAACAAAACCAGCCCTGAGCCCTGTACCTGAGGAAAAGACAATAGCATCTAAGAGTGTTGTGAAAACAGATAAAGGCTAACCAACACTCAGCTGTCACTGAGATCTTGTCACCTTTAGAGTCTGGGGAAAAAAAACTGAACAACAAAACAGGTGTAAACTTTTAAGCCACTTTATATGCATTTAAACAAATTTGGACTGAATCAGATCAAGTGTCCTTGTCCTAAGTCAGATCTCCACAAGCCTTTTTTGATTGTCACAAGTCCAGTTTGCTCAAAGCCAGTCATTTACCTCATCAAGACAGTATTAGAAGCAGCTTTTCTCTTCAATGTGAAATAAATTCAGACTTCCTGCTGAGAATTCCCTGAGAATTGTCATGCCCCTATTTACAGTTCCCTTTGTCTTCTAAGACCTTGACCACCAATACCTCAGACTTCTTTTCCTTGGAAAAAATCTCTTGATAGCAGCCACTTCTGCTGCCAAGACCTCCAAACTATCCCCAGCTGGTTGGCAGCACAACATGTCACGTAGACAGGCAGCAAGTTTGCCTTGACCTAGTGAAAGCTCATTGGCACTGCCTAAAACAGGGCTGAGTCTTGTCCATAGGTGTAAGTTTTGCTTCCCAAATGAGAAACTATTTCAGATTTAGGAAAATGTATCTCCATATTTCCTAGTTCATGTACTAAGCACTGAACAAATCGGCAGCCATTCAAAGTGCAGTCAAAATTTTCATCAGACTAACCCCCATCCCTTTCAAAGGGCTCTTACACTATGTTTCTCATTATCCAGCATTTGAGTTTCTGATGTTGTAAAGACAGACTTGGAACTTTCTTTGCATTCCCAGATCCATGTTCACTTCGGACATCTGTGCCTTGCCTGTGTCTAGCAGGCAGTGGAGCTCTCACTTTCATGACAACTGTTCATAGACAACAGCTGAGGCTTGAGTGATGAGGGAAAATGGCAGGAGAAGCCATCTCTAGCCTTGCCTGTTGTATGCTCGGTGCCTTTGCTGTTTAGCTTTGCTGTGCAAGTACAGGTGGCAGGCTGGCAAGACAAAAGTTCATAGTCTGGGAAAATAGCCATCTCTGAGATCATAATCAGCTGATGAGCACTGCAGAAGGAAAAAGGGAAATACTTACTTCAACATCTTTGATCACACTGGGCACTGCATTTTCACAATATTATTGCCTGTATCATTTCTGCTTCAGCCTGTCCTCTGCATTGCACAGAGGGGTTAAACCACATTACCCCTGCTTCATCAACAACACACTGAGACAGTGGTTTGGAGGCCAAATCCCTCCCTCACCTTTCATCTGTAAAAAAGGGAACAAGCTTTTTTTCCTAGTAAAAACATGCCTGTGACTAAGGAATAGCTCTTGGAATCTTTGTTCTCTTTGCATCTTGGGACAAAATGACTTATTCTTTCTGGGAAGTTAGTGCATCTCAGTGTATAAACTGGGGGAAACTGACCAGGAGAGTCTGATCCCTGCTCGGGGATGAGCTGGGCACAGATCAAGTCAGTGGTGAGGAATTGTGTTGTGCACCATTTCTCTTCTTCGGGTTTTTTTTCTGTCTCTCTTTTTGCTGTCTCCCTTTTCATTATTATTATTACCATGTTTCATTACTGTTATTATTGTAATTTTTTTCTAATTCTCCTCTCCATCCCACCAGGGGAGGGGAAGTTGTGAGTGAGTGACTGCATGGGACTCAGTTGAAGTGTGAGGTTAAACCACATCATCATTGCAGGCTCCATCACTGCTATTATCTGCAGTGGGTTTAGGTAAAAAGAACTCTTCCTACCTGTTGTCTTCTTAGCCTAATCAGACCTAGCCTATCTGTTTCCACAGAAATCATTATTATACTCGTTACTTCACTTATGGCTTTCCCAAATCTGAGCTCTTCATATGTGCCTGGCATGGTGTAGAGTAGGCTTTTGGTGGGGAGGTGTAGATTGACCTGATCCTTTCCAGAGCCATCTGTGAATGCTGTGCATATTGCCATGGTTGCCTCATTGATGGCATTTAGTGGGTGAAGTTCGTAGTGCTTTCCCAAGAAGGGCTTTCCCTTGGTTAACTGGTGTGGGTGCAAGCCAGTGGGAGCAGGGAGTCCAGTAGCACACTCCAGTACACTGATGACCATATCATTGGTATCTCACTTTTATCATATGGGTTTATTTCTTTCCTTTGGCTTCCATTACTGCTCCTCTCCACAAATCCCAGGATGGCTGGCAAGAGTCACCTTCAGACAGCCTCAGCACTCTGCAGTGTGTAGCAAGGGGAGTCCCTCTCTTCATCACTGCTCCAGCTTCCTCCTCCTGTGCTCCCTCTGCATCGCGTATTGTAGTAGTAACACTTATATTGCATAGAGCTAATGTAAACTAGCATCACACTAAAAGTACATTTTTTCCTTTTCTGGCTGTAGCCAGTTTTGTTTCCGACCCGGAGTCACGAGGCAGTTTAGATAACCATGATACGTTTGAGGGATATCCCACTGTTAATACCTTAAAATGTCTCTCCACCTTATACACAAATCTCAGCCTTTAAAACACCTGCACCAAGCTGGTAGGACCAAAAATGTAATCCCATCTTTTCCTTAGGTAGTTTTAGCATGTTGTCATGGGCCTAGAGTCTTAGAGATGAAACTTTCCTAGCATACCTTTTTAATACCCATCACTACTGGGAGCTCTTTATCTGCTATGAAAGAACAGAAATGACCAGTTTCAGGAATATTAGGTCCTTTTTGCCTAGGAAATCATGTCATTTCTCACATTCCTCTGGGTATCTGATGAGTTTTGTGTGTAAGATGCAGAAACAATCTGCATAGCGAGAGACAAAGATTAGAGTCAAAGATTACCCAGAAGGGAAGTAGATTAAAAAGAGGTTTTAAATAAGAGAAGTATTCAAATACGCAACACACAAACACGCACGCACACACAGTCACACACAGGGTGGAGGTAGCTGATGTGATTCCATTGTTTCTTATGTGAGTCCTCTTCCCTGAAGGCATGATGGCATGCATTTTAAATCAAAGGGCATTGAACGAAATAATGCATTTGCAGCCACAGATGAAAGGAACAATGCTGCATGTAAGAACAAAAGCAGATGGGACACATCTATGTCTCTGGGGATTAAGTGACATATGGCAGTGACATGCTTTACATTCTCAAAAATCTGCAAAATATTCAAAATAAGTTGTTTTTTATAGCTACCAAATCATTACAACATGCCTCATTTTGTAAGTGCTGTTGCCATTGCAATTCTTTATGCTGGTGAAATTGTCTGTGACACAACCTGCTTTTTTCCTCATACTTCTCCTGTTACCTCCCACATAATTCATGATTGCATATAGTGTGTGTGTGTATGTGTCTTCCTGTGATTGTGCTATTTGGATTCTGAAACCAATAGCTAAAAATCCTTGCAAGAGTCCAGTGATAAACTAAAAAGAAAATAAATAATAGAAGAGGAGCTGTGGGAGAGGAGTCTGAAGGTTGTTAGGAAAATAGCTGGAAGTTCTAGGATTTAGCTCTGGTAACCATCTTTTTAATGGATTTCTTCTCTGTAAATATTCCAGTTATATAAAAATTAAATACAATCATTACACAACTAAACAATACCTCACAGTATAATGACACTTTTTTTAAAAAAAAGCCAGAACTTCACTCAGTTTCTTTGAGAAAACAGTAAAACAAACAAATAAACCAAAACAAAGGGTATGTGTCAAAGTAATGGTACAGAGAGAAAAAGGTCACACAGATGTGGTGAAATACCTAAAGAAGGTACAAGGGGAGTGAATACTGTGTCACAACCACAGTATCTCTGCAGTTTGGGACCTTTTGTGAAGTGTTGGGGGGCAAAATATTTAAAAGCAGCAATGCGATGGACCAGAAACATGCTTTTGATTGTAACTTACTATGGTCTTCAAAAAGATTATATATGGAAATTATTCTAGGAACTGTTTTTGAAAAGGGAAGAAAAAACCAAAGAGATGTTTTCTAATTCAGAGACGTGTTAGCATGCATATGTATTAATATAATGTGATACGGAAAGAATATGAAACTTCATCTGAAAACCACCAGTCCTTTAAGTAACATTAATCTTGTACGAATAAAGAAATAACTTGTGTGTTAGGGTTCAGGTCTCTGCTTAAGGAAATGAGCAACAGCTAGAAAACAGCTAGAAGCTGTCTCCCTCAAAATATTGAGAGATTATGAAAACAAAATCAGGAAACACTATGAAACAGAGGTGGAATTGCTGATAAGTACACTTACCATTGCTGAAAAGCATGTTCTTCCAACTGTCATCTTGCTACTATTTCATTATTTATTTTTTACTGTGCACAACAAACCAGAATGTGTCTCACATCAGGGTTCTCTGTTAAGGAGATGGCTACTTTGTGAGGGAACCGGAGGGGCTGGACTCTTGCCTTATAACTTGGGGACCTTGGCATGCAAAGGAGAGCAGGAAGATTGACCAACCAAGACCAGACATGACAGCAGAGCTCCTAGAAAGTAGAGAGCATCTGTCCTTCTGGGGATGCCATATGGATAGTCTGGCCAGGGCTAGCTGCAGGTTCCCTTGCTGGAGGACTCTCAGCAATTACATCCTGGAAAGAAAGACAAAATGCAACTATAGCATGTATTCGCAAAAGACTGGTAGTAGTTTTTAGGTCATGTCGTTCAATCAGTGGACTTCTTGCATTCTTCTTTGCACATGCAGAAGCATGGGAGTGAGTTGAGAGAGGTATTTAAAAGTTTGATGTAGTCCATGAATAACTGTTTTCCTTACAGCTCTTCACAAACTGTTAGGGGATTGGTTGCCTTGTGCCTCCCAATTGCCTGCAAACTCCAGGAGCAGTTTAGGGAACCTTTTCAGATTATTCAAGAGTATATCTTGAGGAATAATCCAGTCCTTGGTCTAGTAATTCCGTGTCTCCTTTCTACTGATGAGCCCAGCACTGGACCCAGCACTCCAGGTATGTCTCACCAGTGCTGGGTAGAGACGAAGGTTCACCTCTCTTGACCTACTTGTGTGGTTCTCCCTGTTGCAACTCAGGATACTGGTGACCTTTGCTACAAGGGTGCATTGCTGGCTTATGGTCAGCTTGGTATCTCTAAGGTTCCTCAGGGCTTTTCTGCTAACCTGCTGGCCAGCCAGTGAGCCCCCAGCCTGTTTTGGTACCTGGGATTACTCCTCAGGTGCAGGACAGCTTTACACTCTATTTCATTGAACTTCATGAGGTTCCTGTCAGTCATTTCTCCAGTCTTTTGAGGTTCTTCTGAGTGGCAGCAAACCATGTGCTGTATCAGCCCCTCCTCCCAGTTTTGTACCATCTGAAAGCTTGCTGAGGGTGCACTCTGTCCCATCATTCATGGCAATGTTAAATAGCATTGTCCCCAGTATCTACCCCTGCAGTACTCTACCACTGGCTGGCCTTCAGGTGAACTTTGTGCTGCTGACTACAACCCTCCAAGCCTGACAGTTCGGCCGCTTTCCTGTCCACTTCACTGTGCACTTGTCTAGCCTGTAAGGCACAGACAAATGTCTGTGAGGATTTCTCGGAGATGGTGTCAAAAGTCTTGCAAAATTTGAGGTAAATATCATACACAGCTCTTCCCTCAAGTTTTATGGGATTGTTTTCCTACTGCTTCAAAGGTATTTTGGAAACAAGGGGGACACTGTCTGAGGCAGTGGATCGTAAAAGCTCTCAGGTCCTTTAGAAAACATCATGGCCTTTGCCGGTTACTTTTACTTACCAGTAACATACATAGGCAAGTAAGTCTGGCATTTGTTTTGGGAGACTAACTTGGCAGCCTTAAATATTGACATCCATCTTCTAGCCTAGTTTGAAAGAAGAAGCAGTGCCACTGCTTTTGTCTAAACTTCTGTGACTGAAGGGTAGTCAGTGGTAAAGCTTATTCTACCACTACTCCTGAGAGATTCAGGCTTCCTCATCACCAGCAAACACTCCATTTAGCACACAGAGATGTAGTGTCACAATGCATTAGCACAAACACTATAGGGGAAAAAAGCAGAAATCTCTCTGGAGTATAAAACATTAAGTATTTGAAGGTTACAATTTAAAGAAAAAGTCTGTGAACATAGAAGTCAAACTAGACATCTGCCTCAGTTCCTTCTCCAAAGGAGCTGTAGCAGAGAGATGGCTCCAAAGGAGATGTAGCAGAGTGTGATTAGACTAGCCAGGTCTTTCTGGTACCAACAGCTGCTATGGCTATTTGCCAGGACACCCCAAGGCTCCATTGCTTCTGAATCTATGTCATTTTGTAAGCAAAACCATGCAGCACACAAATATGTGGTCACCAATGCCAACTCGGCAGACTAAGAATAGGTCAACTATGACTACGTTAACAATTCTGAATACAAGAGATTGCAAAGTATTAGGATTACATTACAGAGGGAGAGCTGAAGAAAGGATGGAAAACCAGGTGCAGTTCTGGGCTACTTCAGCTCAGAAAGTTTAACAAGGAAGGGGGCTTGCATGGCTTCAGCGTGGATGAAGCACACAGTGCAAAGACAGCTTTCCAAAGCATACAGCAAAGGGTTATGCTCAGATTTCTGTGAGTCTGACCTCTCTTGGGGGCCTGGTACAATGTACCATGACAATGCAGGTACCAGGGCAGTCTAGCAGCCCAGTTGAGTCCAGAGACCAGTGAAGGGCACTTTTCCCTTGTAAAAGCTGAGGCAGCTGGTTTAAAAGAAAGGTTAAAGGCAAGTATTATATAAGTACTCAAGATGAGAGCAATAGTTCAGGAAGTCATTTCTTCCCTAAAGCACAGAAACGTGGGTGGGTAGGTGAGTGAAAGGACAGTAAATTTGCTCCAAACACACAGCCTTGTTCCATAGAACAGTGTGTGGTGATTTTCACAGGTTTCCTTTCCACAGAAGGCTCTTATAATGGAGTCTGGGTCTGCTGAGGCACTGGAAATTACTAAGGCCATAGCAAAGGACTTAGATCACTATTTAAGTAAGCAGGGAAGCTTACTTAAGGTGCTGAAGGAGAGATACTGTGGTCAGAGCTTGTCTTTGCCATTAGTGAAAACATAGCATCCAATACTGAGGTGTCAGCAAGGACTATTGAAGCAGTGCTTGCAGCATCTGGTCTTCTGAGTGCCCACGATCATGGAAGGTATTACACAAGAGGAGAAAGGGCCTGTGAAATTGATGTGTTGGTGTAATTTACCAAAGTGAACCAAAATACTCTTCTTCCTTGTTTACCAGGCACTGCCATTCTTGAAAGTCACAAAACTCTCTTGAGTATCAGCAAAAATGAAGAGAACACAAGTTAAAGAGACCTATGAAGTATTTATAAACTGAATTTGTTATTAGCTTTAGAAGGCATAGCTGCTGTTTTGTAGGGCAGCTTGTCTCAGGCTTGGAGGGTTTGCTGAGCACAGTAAGAGACTGGGAAGGCAGAAAGGGTGGTTATGTTTTGTTTGCACTGTCAAGAAGATATTCATCACAACCTCTGTGAGAGAAGTCATGGTCTCAATGTGCAGAGCTCTGATCGAGAGGTAAAAAACTCACAGAGACTGGGAGCTGCAGTGGATAAAAAGTGCTTCAGTCCAAAGTAATAATGATTTAGAGTGCAGATTCTCTGCCAGGGGTTGAATTTATACAGTTCAGAGAATACACTCTCATGCTGACAGGAATGGTTTAACCTCAGGAAACCAGCAGTCCACGACCCTCACTCTCTAAGGTGCAGCTCTTAAGTAGAGCTCAGGCTGCCACTGGCCACAGCACCAGCATCTACACAGTTTGGGGGGAAACAGGGCTCTGAGCAGTATGTCCCAGCAAACTGCTTACTTTGCCGAGGGAAGATACCCAAACCTTCACCATTTACAGTTGTTGTGGCAAGGAAACCTGGTCATGCAGGTTAGATGGGTGCTCTCCACATGCACCCCAAAGCTGGGGAACTAGAACATCTTGGAATTTAAGCATGGACTGAAATTCTGCCGGTCTTTAACATACTCAGCTGTTTGCATGACAGCTTTGTGTGGAGTCTGTTCCCAGTGGAAACTGAGTTAAATGTGTAATACCAGAAATTCAATATCACTGTACATAGCTGTCAAATACTCTAGCCTTCATATCAGCACCTCAGTAGGTGTTAACAGTGTGCTGCCGTCAGAATTAAAAAAGTCAAGGGAAGTAACCCAAAGCCTGAAAAGACCGCTACACAAAACTGAGGAGGGTATGAAGAAGGGTTGTTACTGTTTCCTGAGCATAGAAAAAGGCCTGATACATCAGCTTCAAGAAATAAGAACACCTGTTAGTCATGCTCGGTAAAAACACAATATGTCTAAGTAATACCAGTGCTGGCTAGAAAGTCTCTAGGAAACAAAAACAAGTAAATGAAAATACTGTGACTGCCTTCCAGGAAGTTGTCTGGTTTTGGAGCCTCAGCTCTATTGACCATCAGCAGGAGGGACTCCAAGGAATGGGGACATTCACTCAGAGCCCCAAATTTTGTTCAGTAGTTTCTGAATGTTAGTAATGAGCTAGAGTGTTGGTAGTTAGCTTTTTTAGGAGTTCATCTTTCACATATGCAGAAAAGCTGTGTCTGTCACATCCATGTGAAGAATTTGGGGGCTATTTTTAGGATTTACAAAACTGTTAAGAGGGGTGTTTCAACAAAACAGACAAACAATGGTGACAGGGTGACCAGCTCAAATGACAGAAACCTTCTTTCTTTTCCCCTAGTGTCTCAGCAGGGTGAAAGCCAGAGGCGCTTGTACAGGGAACTGCTGAGGAACTACAATCGTCTGGAACGACCAGTGGTGAATGATTCCCAACCACTTGTAGTTGAGCTCCAGCTTTCTTTGCTGCAGATAATTGACGTGGTAAGTTACTTGCTGTTCTCTGTGGCACCCATTCAGCATAACAAATCTGATCTCTCATCTAGGAGACATACTTTTCCTCTTTATCAGGCTATTAGAGATGAAAGCAGTCTGTCTTTTGCTAAGCATCCTCCCTAAATGCTAGAGTACATGCTTTGACTCTTTGGAGGAGTGAATATCCTCCTAAAAGCACAGCCATTTCTGACACAACATGAGCTGCAAGGAGATTAATTATGTATTTTTTTTCCATTTTTTTTAAACAGAAAATAGAATTCAATCAATGTGTTACTGCAAATTATTAATGATACATTCTTCTCAGAGCTATGTGGGATGCAATAACTCAACATCATGCGCTGCATTCAAAGCTACCATCACTAAACTTACAATTTTTCATTAGATATTTTAATGGCATTGGCCTCTTCTCCCATCGTATTTTTACCATGCACTGCAGCTGAAAGAGTCTGCCCTGAGATGAGCTTAGAAATACATAAAAGCAAAACCTGGAGGCACAGCCCTCTAATTGTCTTGACTGCAACATGCTTTTAGAGAATTGGAGATCTGACCATGGAAAATTCTAACATAATAATCCAAATCCTTTTTTTCATCATGAAGAGGATTCTGTATGATAAATCATGATATATATAGACAGGATTTCTTTCATCTACATGATAAAAACAAGCCAGGAGAACAATTTTGACCATCTTCACCCTGTCAACAGAGCAAACAGGTGAATATGCTAGTGTTCCTATCTTCATCCTACCTTTTCCATAAACAATATTAGAGGCTGGTTTCTGATATACTGTCACTGTCATGGAGGGAATGAGGAATAGAGAGAGAGATGTGGAAACATTTGGGCAATTGCAAAGCAGTTTAAGAGAGCCCTCAAATATTTTAAACTTTTTAAAGCTCTCACTTTCATCTTTCTGAAAATGTGTGGTACACCAGGTGCTCTCACTGGAGAGGTAAGCAGCACCTGAAGGTGTAGCCCCCCAGCATCACGCCATACGAGTGGTAGACAGCTGTGGTGTTCCTGGAGGCAGCAGCCACTCAGGCAGGGTAAGCAACTTTTTGCTTTGAAACATTACCATCTGCATTGAACTGGAAGAGAGAGATCAGTACTGTCAACCATAGTCCTCTACAGAAATGAAAGAGCAAAGATTTCCTGCAGCTAATTTCAAGCTAATTTCAGCAAGCAATTCTAGGTTTAGCAGAAGCATCTCAGCTCCAAAGATCTTCCTTCAGCCCTTCTTTTTCTGTGGTATTTTCTTTCAGCCACTTTGAAGGTTGGGGGTACTAAAGGGGACTTCAGCTGTAGGGATGTGACTGTACAGTTTCAAAGTCAGTAAGTTAGGAGGAGTTTCATAAAACAATTTTTCAGCTGTGTTTCACATTCACACACAAAACCCAACCTTTCAGGAAACTGCCTTTTTTTTTTTAAAGTACTTTATCTACATTATGTCAGTGTCCATTACAAGAAGTTTAGTTCCAATGTTCCCTTTTGGTTGTTCATGATAGGAAAGAGGTATGCTAAATGTTCATACCTATCAGAAACAAAGCTTTACTTCCCTACACATGTAATTTCTGCACATGTATTAACATCTAGATGTTAATAAGTTTTAATCAGAGTTAATGACCTGTCCCAGGCTCGTGGTCTTGCAAACTGCACTCAAGGTGTTTTAAAAAACGTCCAGAGTCACCTGAAGTATTTATCTTGGATGATGTGAAAAGGTGCCTGTCTCCTCAGTGGAGGGACAGAAAATCACTTGGCAGTAGAGTCCCTGTAGCAAAAAGGTCATTATGGCATCAGCAAGTGACTAAACCAACCAGTCTGAAAATGCACAAAACACTGATCCTGTGGGTCCTTAAATCAGGAATCAATGCAGGAATTTGCCAGCAACAAGTGGTGTACTTGTGAGCCCCTCATCCTCCATTGCTGGTGGGACAGTCTGCAGCATCTGTCTGCCCAAGCTGCTGAAGTAAATGTCTGTTTAAAAGGAGGCTCATTATAGCCACAGTGATGTAAAGAGTAGCAGTCAAGCCACAAAGAAAAGGTGACCTCTATTAGCTGAGACACCATGAGGCAAACCAAGTGGCCATCTCTGTTCACTCAGATGGGAGGCTGGGGGTGAGTTGACTCTGACTCCTCAGCTGCCCTGCCAGGCACACGGCAAAGTGGCTGGTG
Source organism: Amblyornis subalaris (assembly GCA_018881555.1). Lineage (NCBI taxonomy): Eukaryota > Metazoa > Chordata > Aves > Passeriformes > Ptilonorhynchidae > Amblyornis > Amblyornis subalaris. The sequence goes on along the minus strand of JACAXG010000215.1, from coordinate 973,593 downwards.
CACAGCTCTTCACTTGGGGAAGAGGATAGACAGCATCACAGTCTTGGCGATGGTATATGCATCAACAAGTGAAAAGCTGCTCTTTCTGGGGAGTTGTGTGTCCAGCGTGCTCCATTACCATAAAGGAGCAGGATGCTAGGCAGGGTGGCAGCCTGAGGGCAGTTCTTACACCGTGCTTCGTGTGCCAAGGCATACTGCAGCATTGCTGGACTCACTGAGATGCTTTGCAAGCAATCACTGCAATGGACATGAGACAGTGGACCCTTTTCTGGTTTCCCTGCGGGAGAAAACAATGTGAAGAAGATGAAAACAAGTATCCTGTTTTATTGTTGCATAGAAATAAGAAGGGGTCTGCCACTGATACTCAGAGAAACTCTTGCCTTACCCATGCCAAGACCTGGCATCATGTCTAATACACTTCCATCTGTTACAGGTTCCACAACAGGCCTCCATAAGTCTATTTCCTACACATACTGTATTAAAATGTAAGGAATCCTAAATTCATCTTCTGCAGCCAGCCTGAGAACAGCATTGGTGACAATCTAATTTTCACTTTGCTACATAGAGAGGAAAGACTGCTCTGGGGTCACTGTCATTTTCCAAGCAGTAGTGACAAGTGACTACTTAAAATCTCACCTCCTCTTCTAACAACCATTCAAAGAAAATTTCAGAGCATGACTAGTTTGGGTTAGGTTTACTGCTTCTACTTGCATGTATTTGCCTACACAGGATGTGTATGGTTTTTAGCATTCAAACCCAGCCATCATACTCAAAGCTGTGAAGAACACGTTCTCTGCTTGTCACAGTTGTGGTAGACAAATGCAAATGAAGGACTTTAGGGTTCAGACTTTTCCCCAAAATTATATTAATTCACGACTACAGCCGTGACAGGCCCATTACATGCAGGAAGCAAAAGAGCAGAAAGAGGGACAGTTACAGCCCCTGTTTAACAGCAGAGTTCAGTTCAGTTTGCCTTGTCCTCTGTGTTTAAGGACAACTTCATGCTGAGCTGTCTCATGTGTATGCCATTTCTGATGGTCACTTTTGCTTGGAGCCTGCCCCCCAGGCACTCCCTGTGCATCAGAAGGGCATTGGCTGATGATCTCTCCCACAGAGCATTGTCAGGCACTGCCAAGCCCTGCCAGCCCAAGCAAGGGTAGACATCCAAGAGTACTTGGAAGAAAAATTCTCTTCTTATTTTGTCTAAGAGCCCAGCCAGTTGGTGAGGGTAGAGTAATTAGGAAATGAGGCATGACATTTTCCGCAGCAGAGGAAACGCAAGTATTTTCCTTTGGCATAGTGTCAAAGGAACCTGCTAGGTGGAAACCATTTGTCGTCATGAATGATAGTTTTCATTGCTCCTGTTGGCATTTGCAGAAGACCTTAATCTGAAGGGGTGTACGTGTGGTTGCACTGTTATTTTTAAAAAAATACAGCTGTTCAGGTCCCTGCATATGGTGAAGTCCTGTAGTACTTTTCTCCTCCATGTTCAGCCTTCCAGCTGCCACTGTCAGAGGTCATAATGACTGAAAAATGGGACTGCAAGTGACCAGTGGGAAGCCACAAAAATGCTGAAAAAAATCCCCAACAATCCATGAGTCATTTTGCACTTCCAGAAGTGAAAAATACATCAATTTGCTGTATTTTGGGCTGCAAACTCAAAACAAATGCTCTATCTGGAAAAATTTATTATGGACTGTTTTGTTTCAATTGAACAGTGTGTAAAGTGGTTGTACATCCTAGGGACTGTAGGATTATCCCAAACCTAATCACATGTTTGAAAACAATCTCACTTTAGACTGCAGATGCTGTGGCTATGGCGTGTCAAAGCTCTCAACATGTTTGGAGGGCAGCAAGACAAGGTAACATAAGAGTTTAGTAGGACAACAAAACAAAGATTCAGTTTGGATTTTTTTCCTGTAAACTGGGTCTGTGCCTTGCTGTTCACGGAAAACAAGGGAAGAGATCCTCACGTATTTTCCCTGAGTGCTCAAGTGCAGTCACTACTGCTGTAAGCAGCATACTAGCCTAGCAGCACAGCTATTTTTGCCTTCTGTACCCAGAACTAATAAAAATTTTGGATTCAAACTTAAGCTTGCACTGGTTTCCCCTAAACCAGACACTACAACCCTGAAGAAGTTGGGGTTTTTTGTTATTTTGTGTTGGTTTGGGTTTTTTTATTTTAGGAAGTGTTTGGTAAGAGAACAGCTTTTAAATGCAGGCATCTCTTGACATTGAAGATGCCTTCACCAGCCTGCTCATTTCCCAGGTGATCTGCTACTGAGCTAATTGGACTGTTGAACTCAGTCCACACGAGCTGGTGTGAAATGACCTCTTTGCAGGAGAGTTCTCTATTTGAGTGAGAGTTGCCAAAGCTAGAGGCTGCCTGTCTGTATCCTGTGCTGTAAATTAAAGGTGAGAAGGCAGGAAGCAAGGCTATGCTGGTACATCCTGTCTGACGCAGCCCTCCTACTGTTGGCTTTTTCACAAAATCTCTGTCAGATCTGAATGCCTTTAGCAGTTGATATCCTTGTTTTTAAATGATTTTGTTTCATAAGCTTTCTAGTGTTGATTTTGCAGGTGTATTGAAAGGCCAAAAAGTTCAAGGGCTTATTTTCTAGCTCTAATTCACCTCTTCCTTCTTAAACTGACCTTACATCATCTAGATCATCGCCTCCCACCTTTCATTCCAGCACCATCACACGTACAAAAATCTGTGCTGGGTGTTATATAGTAAACCCAGATAAACAAACAAGTGATTCAAGGAAATGAATAAAAATAAGCAGTGCATATAAGCACCTGTTCATTTGTTATTCCCAATATAGTATCAGTATTCACTAGATTAAACCATAATCCCTATAGTACATCCTGTACAAATCTTTTACAGATAGATATCTTCAACAATGTCAGCTTGGCCACTCAACTGACTGTTTCAGTCCTTCTAGATTAAAGTATCTTTTTTTTTCTTTCCTGATAATGCCTTTGCATTTATTTGTGGGCTTCCTGCATAGCTTTTGTGAGCGATGTTTACTGTGTTTCTCTTTGAAAGACCTACTCTACCAAACCACAGATCTTTCCAGAAAGTTTTTTCTCACTCTTAACTTGCAAGAGCCAATTCAATGAAACCAGAGAAGCGAGGCTGATGTGAAATGGTGCAACTGAGAAGAAAAACAGACTGGACACCATTATAAAAGCTGAAAATAAGTAATTAGTGATCATGAATAATAGTAATTAAAATTCCAGACAGAAAAATTACCGAAAGGATTCTGGACCAACAGATTCATTAACGTTAAATCCCAAAATCTCTCTCCTGGTCACAGAACTCACTTAGCATGACCAATTTTCAACTCTGGGAAGCAAAAATAAATATATTGCCCTCTTAATTAGAATGGGAGTATCTTGAAAATTAGGAAATTCAGGGCTAATTGAACAATTAATTATTATTTTGGCTGCCTTGTATGTGCCAGGCACTATCAATATGCCAGTCTAAACCAATTAAACATGCAACATGTGAATTGACTAGCACAATGGAGTTAAGCACCATGGGTAGTATGGCTTCCTGACTAATACTGCTTGCACATGCTTGCATGAAACATTATAACTACCTGAACTTAACTGGCATCTTTTTATTTTGTTTGACTTCTGCCCCACTCAGTGCAGAGTGGAGGCAGCTCACTTAGTGAGCAGCAATTCCATGGTTTGTTTTCTTTCAGCATGGTTCCCCAAGCTGTACTTGGGCAGTGGCTCTAACAAAGGAATGGCTGATTTCTTTCTGAGATTTTCAGCTGTGATCATCCAGCTTGGGCATTTCACAGTGATTAAACAATTTTGTGTCTGCCTTATGAAAAGACAGTGTCTTTGAAAAGTCTGCCTCTGTTGTTTGTAGGTGTGGGAATTTAGATCTTGATCTCGTGTATATTCCTTAATTTTAGGTAACTAATTTGAGGCAGCAAAGATTTCCAATAAGGCAGTTAAGCCAAAGCTGTTGGGGTGGCCTTGAACCTTAGTTTCTCTGAGTTCTCTGAGGGTAAGTCCTGAGAGACAGTGAGGTAAGCTCCTCAGTAAAAACCTTTCCTTCCATTTTCTATCCATGACCACAGGCTTTAAGAGCTCACTTGAATTTTGGAGCATGCCTACATCTCCTTATTTTTCTCTATGCGGTCACAGCAGCATGAAAATACAGGAAGAAAAAGCAAAGGCAGCCTTGCAGACAGCTGGAGTGTAAATCTCTGATAAATACTCAGGGTTGGCTTTCTCAACCATCCTTCTGCTGTTTTTCTTGTGACTTCAAATGCTGAAAAAGACAATTAATAATTAATAGCCCAGAATAATGATTTGTGTCTAGTCATGTTTATTGAAACACCTGCCAACTGTGCACAAAACGCATGGAGGGCTATTTCAGGATGAGTTATTTACCCTGGGGAATATAAAAACCACCTACGTGCTATGTGTGGATGATTTAGGATTTTAATGGAGGACTGACTGCTTTTGTATGGTGACATAACACCCTTTCTCCAAGGAACTAAGCATGAATGTCAGTTTATCCAAGCAGTCAGAGAGCAGCATTGTGCTGGAATGCCATGTGAGGCCCTCTGGCCCAGCTTCTGGGGTTTCCATGAGAAGCATCTTTGAAACAGTGGGACAAAGCTGGTGGCTTCACTCTTCCCAGGATCTCGGAGAACCGTGGGGACAAGGAGTCCTGCAATTTGCAGGTCTTTGTCGAAGAACTTGAAGTCTAGCAGTTTCAAGACCAGTGCTGAAGTCTACGTTGTGTTATCAGGAGTCCTGATCTTCAGGCACTAGTGCAAAGCTGCAACTTAGAAAAATAAAATTAGTTTCCTAAGTCAAGTACCCACAGCCCCAGGTGGTAGCTGGAAGTCATGTCACATGACAGGGTACATGTCACAGGGCAAGACCAAGTCTGCCTTTTTTCACCACAATGGAAATTGGAAAATTGGAAAATATCGGGGGGAAACGCAAGTAAGGCAGGAATCAAGTAGGCTTGGGAGACTCTCAGTCACCAGTTGTGTCAGTGAGTGGGAGGGATGCCTACTCTGATTCCCTGACTGGCAACAGAAACTGGCATTTCTTCCCTTATTTCTTCCTCCCACTCTCACCTTTGGGGAATGCATGGGTTCAGTACATGCTGCAGTGGCTTTTGCATCCAGGCCTTTTGCATTTAACATCTGTATCAAAGCACCTGGTTGGTCTCTGACATACAGGAAGCCAAGGCTTTCACAGGGAAAACCTCTCAAGGACTTTGATGGCCATGCATTCTATAGCCTAAGGAATACGGTTGGCGTCTCTGCATTTGCAGGCTGTTCTGGCACAGTCCCTCTTTGAATGCTGTGCTCCTCCCAGTACAAGGTTCTCTTAAATCTGCACTCTCACCACAAGTGATTGGTCCTGGCTCAGGGGTTTGCAAGGGAAGGAGTGTGATCTGACAGTGGCCAAAACCTCCAACATGTAAAGTTCCTGTCTCAAAAGCAACTGAGTAGACTGTGCTGTAAGCAGCAGACACAGATACAATGGTACTCCCCCAGACTGCTCTTTTGAGGAGAGAAGAGTACAGATGGTTAAAGACAGAGGGACCACACAGCCTGCACAGGCTGCTGCACTGCCTTTGAAGTAGTTGCTACACAGTGGAAAGACCAAAGGCAGATTGCGCTTTTTGCCCACGGTGAAAGAACATATACCTGTCCAAGACAGGGAGGGGACCAAGAAAGGCATGACCTCAAGGAGAAGCCAGTGGCATCAGATGGGAATGTGGTTCAATCCTAGATGAAAAACACCTATGAAACATCACCTCCAACCATTCATAGGAGAAAAAGCCTGAGCAATGAAGGTACTCAGCTATAAGCATTTTCCTAGACCCATCTTCATCCTGATGGACAACGAAATACTCTAGCAGATGTTTGTTCCTCTTTCGTTATTCCTTTGTATTTTTGTATCTCCCCCCAGTCTTTCACTTTGACTCTGGGCCCTCCCATCTGATTTCCGTCTTCCTTCTGAAGGTGTTTCGTTAAAGGAATTGAGATTAAATACTTAAACTCTACGAAGTTGATATTACTATAGCAAGATGTATTCCAGCTTTTTAATGAGACCCCTGAAATATAAAGACTGTCCAGTGATGTTTACCTGAATGTTGCCAAGGCAACTTGAGCTTTTCTCAAAATGACTGGTTCTGTGAGCCTTCAACCAGTCAATGCAATTGAGCTGAATTTTAGTTAATGAGCTGAAGGTTATGGGCAGATGGGTGGTTCAACAGTGGAAAGGAGTGCCTGTGCAGTCATGGGCTGAGCATACAAGCATTTGAAAGCCTGATCAATTCCTTTGCATATTTTGAATTAAATCCCACTCAAAGACCACTGTGTCTGCTAACAAAACTTTCCAAGTCTCCACATCAATGTCTCCATGTCACTTGACCGTTTCCCTCCTCGTCTTCAGATATTCAGGCACAAAAATGGTGTGGAAAAAAAATCTAAAAAATTAACCAAAGTAGTACCAAAGTAGCCACACATGGCCTCTGAGAGTTACCTGCTCAGTTTGGGACTTTTCTAGTCATTGTCTTGCAATAAATCAATGGCTGATTCAAATCCCACTTCTGTGGCTCTGTGAGAGGGCGAGAATTAATGACTCCTGCTAGTGATCTGGTGACAAATGCCTTGCTACAGAGATGACATGTAACCATATGATGTGACTACTGAACCAGGAAGGGCTTTGCATTTTTTTTGTCCAGGTGATATGACCTAGGTAATTATGTGGCTGAGGGCATTTATATTTTACTTGGACATTGACCTGGCAAGGGTGAATCTATTGATGGGCAGTGGTGCACAGCACAGGCAGATGTACATACATTGTAAGCTTTGGATTGAGGGCAGGGAAAAGAAAACCAAACTAATATATTCACGTGTCGCAGCATGTGCACCAGAACAAACCAAACTGTCACTCTCTGTGGGTCAAAGGTGGCTGTAGGAATAAGCAGATATCTGGGGCAGAGGATTAACTGGAGTCAGGCTGGAGATAGAAAGGGGAGAAAGTGACCCAGATAAAGATAGGAAGGATTTAGAGAACAACTGTTGCACTTACTAGTCACCGCAGGTTTTCTATCGCTTTTAAATACTAGGACCAGAATGATTTATCTGAGCTGAACATTTGCAAACAGGAGAACTGCCAGGGGAGTGATGGAAAAGCACCTCTGGGAGCTGGTTATTTTCAGCCTCACTCAGGAACTTTGCAGGGCTGCTTTCTATGCCTTGCTGCAGGGAAAGATGGGAGCTGAGAGCCTGCCCACTGCAGAGGGAAAGTCTTCTCCAAGGCTGACAGTACCAAGTGAGACAGAAGTCTTGCACAGAACAGCAGTGTGATGGATTATTCAAGTTTCCTCCGGGGAGGAAAGGAATCCTCTCAACTAACCTTAAACCCCTCTGACCAAACCAATGACCTAGAGTGAGGGAACTGCCTCCATCTCTTCCCAAGCTCAGTAATTAGGTTTTACTTAGGCAAATCTAAGTGACCAGTGATCTCCTGAGACAGACTAAAGCACACACATTCTGATGATTATTTGTTTGTGAGTGTCTTTGTAACAGAAAAATACAGTCCCTTCTGTGCCAAGGGATTTTAGAGATGCGTACAGCACTCTGGTCATGATGAAGATGGCAGAGGCTGTAATTCTTCTGCAGCTCTGGAAAGGCAAGGCAACCAGCCCACTCCAAAGGCCAAAATATTTCTTTACAGGATGCAAAGATAATGTGGCTCAGTAAACCACCACAAAAATGGAAAGCTTCATAAACACCTCAGCTCTTAAATGCCTCCTGCTATAACAGGGGATGGACTCAGACTCAGGATTCCCACAGCCCTCATCTCCTGGGCAACCCCAGCAGGCATTTTTTCCTTGGTTCCTCAGGGTCCTTGTCTAGAAGGGACTTAGCAAGAGAGCAGCACCTGGGCAAATGCCTGCCCAGTGTAAAGCAGGCTTTGCTGTATCTGCAAACCAGGCACTTCTGGCAAACTCAGATCGTTGTTTCAAAAATATTCTGTTCTATCCTGCGGTAAAAAGAACCCATCAGGCTGCATGTGTTGACCGTCACTGCATGTGGAAACATTTTCTGTTTTGCCAAAATGCCAAATACCGTTTCAGAGCTCGCAGCCTGAAGGCAAGGATGAGAATAGACTCTAAATGGCCAGCAAAACATCCTGAAATGACATTTCTTTTCATCCAAGCTGAGAGAGACATAAGCAGCCCAAAGCCCTGGTTAGACTTTGTGTTTTTGCAGAGTGCTGCTATCAAAACACAAAACAAGGAAGACTGTGGGTACTCTGTAGATAAACTTGTGAGAGCTCTAAAGGACAAATTTTCTTTTGACTACAAAACAAATCTAAGAAGCAGGACAAACATAGTGATCACAGTAGCCCTGTGAAAAGGAAGCAAAGCATACCCAAGACAATAAATTTAATGCTACATGAAATATATGGCTGAAGAATTGCTTGGAGTCAAAGCTGATTAGCCATGTCATTAGTATCCGACATACAGATAAACAGGTAAGGAAAACAGACTGTTTTGTGAAATACAGAAGTCAGCCTGAGATGTCTTACTTTGCAAGCTTTCAAGTATAAACTTACTATGCCAGGCAAAAAGGAGTTTCCTTGTAAATCAGAGCCACATGTGAAAGGCTCCTGATGGAAGGCATCTCCACATACTTGAAACCCACAGCCTTCCTTCCAAACGTACATTGGACTTTAATGCATTCTGCTGGGGCTAACATAGGTAGCCAACAAAATGAGGAATGTCTCCTCCTCCCCTTCCCTCTAGGGTTCAATGTAGTTGGGGAAAATCCTTAATTTTGCCGAGGAAAGGCATTGGCTGACTGTTGTTGACCGTGTTTTTAGTCATGGTGTTCAGGCTTCTTTAGCAGTACACAGAAAGTCTTTGTAAGGAGGACTTGTGCAGCTTACAAGTATAAAGCATTTATTGTTTGGCTAGCAACACAAAATATTGCTAGGATTTGATGCACGATTCAGATGAGCATCGTGCTTGCCAGCCCTCAAAGACACTGCAGGAGTCATTGGTGGCCAGGAATGCCTCAGTCAAATGGGGTGGTGGCTGCCCTCTGAGGATCCCTGGGACACAGCTTCTGTGTTGCTGGGTTGCTTTCATTTCCCAGGTCAGTGCACACAGATAGCTCTGATGACCCTATCAATTACAAACTCTGGGGGTTTTTTTCACTTTAAGATTTTTATACTTTTTCAAGTTGGTGTTTATCCCTTTGAATCCTTCAACATCTAAAACACTTGTCTCAACAAGCCTAATCCTGTGTCTGATTTTTCTTTCCTCATCTTTCTGTGGCCTTTTTTACAATTGCTTCAGCCACAGCAGCCAAGGGAACAAAAGGAGCTGGAGATGGACTGGGCCTCTGGAGGCGGGTTGTGCCTCATGGAGAGAGGCATGCATTTGCACTCACAATTTCAGGAGCAGCAGAGAGGAGAAAGGGACATATATGTATAGTATAACAATATAAAATCACATCTGATTTTTGTGTGCCATCTCACAGCAGCAGAAGTACTTTAGTCAGGTCTCAAGGGAACTCAAGAGAAGGTAGAGTGATAGACAGTTTTGTGTGGATCACTATGGCAGAGACCTGCTTCGTGCCTGAAATTTGCCTTTCCTGGGGACAGGAGCCTGGCTGCAGAGTCTGACTCTGGCCACAGTGCCAAAACAATCAGTAATCCTCCAGATCAATGATGTCACCCTTTCTATGTTGTGGTGTTTCTAGAGCTCCAACAACCCGAATGGGAGAAGAGTGGAGATCAAGCTACAGACAAGGTTCATGCTAAGAGTTCAGCAGCACCAGTGGTCCAGTGTCCTGTGTGCTGGGAAATCAGTAATTAGGAGAGTTCTCTGGGCAGTTCTCCTCCATGCCTTGGCGTGGGAGTCTGCAGTTCCTGCATGGGACACAGCAGAAGTAACTCCAGAGGACTCACAGAAGACCACACACACCTACTGTTGCAGTGAGATGTTGCAGTTTGGTTTTGGGCAGCTCACATCTTTCCTCACATCTTATCCTCAGTTCTGGGATAGCTTTTTTGCATATGTACTGTGAAGGTAGCTCAGGAGGGGAGGAGGGAAGGAAAGACAGTATGAATGTAGCTTGAGGTGAGCAGACTGGTATTTTTTCAAAGTGAATAAGGCAGCTTAGGTTCTTCTACCTTGTTAGAGAGTAAGTACCAAAAAAAAAAAAAAAAAGGCAACTCAAAAAACCCCTAAACCAAACCAACCAACCAACCAACTAAACCAAAACCAAAAATTCCCCCATATAATTTAGAATCAGAATGAACCAAAAAGTCCAGCCTACTTCAGGACTGCAGTTTATCTTCTGGTTTTGGAGAACAGCCTTTTCAGATGTTGAGTGCTGATAAAGGATAAAAGTGGCATGGACTCAAGTGGAGCAGGAGAAGTGGTAATGAGGTAGATATTTGGCATAGAGGACAATGGCAAGCACATGGTCATCTACTATGCTAAGGACATGACCACAGAGGGTCTGCATGTCCAGGGACCTCTGTAGGGTTTAAGTTCCTGCCAAGCAGCTTGAAATTGCAACATCTCCCATCCCGAACACTGCAGACAACCGTGTAAGCTTCCTAGGGCATGGACACACACAGGGACAGCTGGGCATACAGTGAGCCAGTCCCCCTGAGTACTGCAGCCTCAGCTCCTGGGAAGTGCAAGGCATGGCTGTGGTGGTGCTTGGGTACCTGTTTATCTGCACCACAGTAACTCTGCAGCCCTGCTTCTCCATCCCCACTGTGCAGAGTCCTGCACCTCCAGGCTAACTGTGGATGCTGGGCACCTTGTAACTCCCAAAAGCACTTGGGCACCAGCTGGGTGGTGAAAGCATCTTGTTTCTGTTGTAAAAGCTGCATCCCCATGGCCTCTGCATGCAGATGTCCCAAGCCTACCAGACCTACAGACCCCTGCTCTGTGTGGGTGCCACGTGAGCTCCCTCTCAGGCAGCATTTGTGTCCTTTTTGCCAAGTGCTAGCTTCTGCCCAGGGCCAGCCCTTCCTTTCCTTTCAGCTGAAGCTAAGCTACATAGCACTGATACTCAAAAAGAACAGCACTTCCAGCATGATTTCACCATTGCTTTGCAGTGGCAGCAAATAAAACATAAAATCTCTCCATCTACAACGTTCTGTGTAGTACTGGAAAACAGTTTGTTTTGAGCAAGTAGCTAGGAGGCAAAACATGCTTTTGGTGGAGTTTGTCCCTAGAAGTGTAAGAGAAATCATCTATTATTCTCCTTTCTGTTGTTGATCAGTTGTGATAAACACAGGAGATCTGTAAAGTTTAAAGAAAAGAAAAAAGTCACTATTGTCTGGGCCAAATAGTGGTTTTCCTGTGAGCTCACAACCTACCCCATGAAGTTTGGTTTATGTACCCAAAGAGTCTGGGTTTTCTAAAAGACACAGAAACTCTTCCACCTCTAATCAAACTGTCTCATCCTTTTTTCTCTTCTCTTTTCTCTCCTTCCCCCTTTTGTTCAAAGGATGAGAAGAATCAGGTTTTGATCACAAATGCTTGGCTGCAGATGGTGAGTAACCTGTGTCAATTAAGAAAAGAAACTGACTAATTGTAAACTTCTGACTGATTTCTTAGCTGAAAAGCAAGATTGCTATCTTTTAGCTTGTGTATAATGTAATACAAGCAGGCATTTTGAGTCCTTTAAAATTTCCCTAGTGCTCCTTTTAGCATTGAAAATTAAATTCAGGACACTACAATAATCCTTTGGACAGACCTGTTGACCTTTGGAGGATGAAACTAACTATGCTGTACGCCAGTGGATGTAGGAATCTAGTAACAAAGAGCCCAAAATTAGGGTCCCATCATAGCTAAGATGAGAATCTTCAAGGGGCTCAAGGCCCTCTCCATAACTGTTGACGGGAACTTGTGAAGGAGCCAGACACCAAGACCCACACAACCTGCACTCGCCACTTCTGGGAAAATCCCCACCTCTGCCTGAAGTGGGGAGCCAGGGCACTTGGCCCTGGACACAGAAGTGATGCAGCCACACTGGACCACGTGGAGGCTGCCCGGAGTGGGTGGTGGGGTGTTGAGCGACCACAGACAGCCCCATGCTGCACTGGTGCTGGCAGCATCCAGGCGCGTTGCTGGGATATTGCCCTCTCTCATGCTTTACAAACCTCTCCCATAAACATTCCTGCTCCCTCTTCTGCAGCCTGCTCCAGCTGATGATTCACCTGCACCGTTCACGCAGGATAAGCAAAACTGACCTTCACTAAGGGCTTGGCGGGAGAGAGTTTCCCATCAGATCTGCCTGGCTGCCTCTGGTGAGGGATGCAGTGTTTTCTTATGCTGCGTAAACAGATCTGCTTAAGGGCTTGTGCTCAGGAAAGATGCAGTTCTTGACAGAAAAACCAGTGGGAGACTTGAATGATTAAACTGATTCTGCTCTGACTTCAACAGCCAAACACTATCTCATGTTAATGTGTTCAACTGAACAGGCTGTTTCTTCCTCAGCTGCCTGCTGGGATTTGCAGCAGGAATGAGCATTTTTGTATTGCAAAGACTAACCTAGACTAACCTATATGACTACAGAATGTTAGGACAGAACCTGTGGGTGTCCTGCCCCTTGCAGAGGTGTTCTTCAGTTATAGCACTGATAAGGGTTTCCCTTCAAGCCCTCCCATTGAGCTTTTCTGTGAGTCATGAGGTTCATCTCAAAAGCTGTTCCTGCACCCTTCTCAAATTAACTGTGTTGAGGAAGAGGAGATGGGACGAGAAACAACTCCTTGGCATATAAAGTTCGCTTGCCTACCTGTCATAGCAAGGTGGTTTTTGAAAGACTCACCCAACCTTTGAAACAGATTAAATTGTTTCCACCAAGCGGGGACTCTCAGACCGTGGTCCACCTACCACTGACCACCTCAAAAACCACCTCACCTCAGAACCAGCATGCCTCTTGGAGATACCTACTGCCTGTGCTTCTGCCAGCCCACCAAGAAAGGTTTGGGATGCCTGGCTTCAGGGCACAAGGTGGAGAGCTAGACACTGCCTTCAGTAGTCACACTGTTATTTCCTCGGTATATAGGCCAACCTTTCTAAATAATTAAAGCCGAGCATTAAAATACTATCATACTGCTGCTATTGCTATTGGCAAACTCTATTCTGTTCCCATAATATTCCAGACAGTTTAGAAGACTTTTACAAGCTCATATAATCTGATGTATGTGTTTGCCAACAGTACTGGGTTGATGTTTACTTGTCTTGGGATCAGTATGAATACCCAGGAGTGCAGAACTTGCGATTTCCCGCTGACCAGATTTGGGTACCAGACATTCTTCTGTATAACAGGTAAGCAAGATGTGAAATGGCTGGTGGGAGACTAGAACTAGGTGCTGAAAATCAGCCGTGCTTCACTAATACTATGGGCCTTTTGCCACCTATGGATTTGGCTCTTACACTTTAAAGAGTAACAAAAACAAACAAGCATCAGCTAAAATATTTTTCTAATAGCCAGTCTAAGTCTTCTTTGCTGTTGTTCTGCAGATGTCTTCAACTTTTTCTCAGTGAATGTAGAGAGAAATATATCTGCATTCTCTTCAAAATTACCATATTTCTGCTGGAGAACTATTGTCATGTATCTGTCATAGTGTTTCTGATTGAAGTAAACAAATGGATTTTCTTCTCACTTTCCTCATCACATATTTTATAAGCCTCTCCATCACTTCTCTTCCACTCTTCCACTCTGAATAATCTGTTTTTCCTCCTCCAGAGATGAATCTAGCTCTCTAGACAGCATTTCTGCAGTGTTGAATGAAGTGGAAGCTCTCTAGACAGCTGTTTGCTTAATGCTTTCCAGGAGGAGGGGATTTGGGGTTTTTTCTAATAACATCTTAGTTTCGGACTTATTTTTTGATCTGTTGCAAACCCCAGATGTTGTAGTTCATCCCTGCTGTCTTACTAGATTTTCCGTGGTATGTCTTTCTCTGACAGTTTTCAGGGTAATACTCTCTAATTACCCAGATTAAATTTCATGCTGTTAGTTTCCCCCATTCACCAAGATCCATCTTCCATTCCAAACCCTCACTACAAGATATCCAAAGGAGACCTGGAGAGACCTGGATTGTTTAAGTGTTCTTCTTTACTTCAGCTTTGATTCTTACTGTCTCTTTATTCCTTTTCAGCCTCTAAGAAGGAGGCATACAGCTTCATCCATATTACTGTCATTTATAAGAACATGCTGAAGTTCAGATATATCACCTGCCTCTTCTTAGTCAGTAGGAATATTAGATTAATTTGATGCAGTTGGCCCTCCACAAATCTGTGCCAGCTGTTTCCACCTCATTTTCTTTGAAGTTAGGCTGATGTGTCTATAATTTCACCTTTAAAAGAAGTCCAAATTCTCTTTGATCTCCCCTAGTTCACCATGCCCTTCCCTCTTCTCCATGAGCTCTCACAGATAATTGTTAATGCTTCAGAGGGTATTTCAGCCAGTCCTTTTGCTTCTCAAGAGTAACTTTCATCAGCTCTTCTGAGTAGAATCTTACCTACCTTTCCTTAACCTGTTCGTCCCCTGTTCTGCCATGGACTCCTGCCACTGTGTGAGAATTAATTGCAAAGAGTGAAGCACACAGCAGGTAGGATACTACAGCTCTCTGCATCCTGTTGGTTTTTATCCCTTCCACAGCAAGTGATGGATCAATCTGGGCCTGTCTTTTCCGTGTCGCCTTGAATTTATAAAACTCTCTTTTGTTGCCTTTTATTTCTTTGATAATTATCACTCATTCTGGACTTAGGCTTTTCAGTGTCATCTCCTTTGTTTTGTGTTGGGCATAATACTGATGATTGAGGACTCAACACATGGATAAAGAGCAGATCAGAAGAGTAATGAAGGATCTGAATTTTCTACGTCTGGTTGAAAGACAGGGTATGTAAGATGGTGTAGTCATGCAATGTAGACCTCCACACAGCCACTACAAGCAAGGCTGTACAAGCCAGGGGATCCCTCTGTTGTTCATCTCTTCCCAGGAGACCCACTGGAACAAGCCCCTAGACCTGCTTCTTTGAAGAATTCATGTCCTTGTCTGGCTCATTACTCCTTTAATTTTCTCAGAATTGTTGGAATAATAAAGAAATTCTCTTTTCTTGGTCCCTTTTGCTCTTGGAGGCTCGATGAATCTCGTTTTACAAGCCCCTAAAATAACTTCTCCCCAGTGCCTTCCTCCAATGCTAGAAGCAAACCCTTGTCCCCTCTGCATCTCAGGAGACTGCAAAATTGCTACATCAGGCCACCATTGCTGTTACAACAGATATCTGGTAACAGATAACTTCATTTACATGGTGAGCTGCCTCATTCTGACAGCTGCCCTAGAAAAGCCTCGTTGTTCCGACTGTCTGATTTTTGGGTACAGCTAATGTGGCACTTTTGCTCCTTTTCCTTCTGCCTTTGCTCTGAGACATCCAACGCTCTGCCTCTCCCTTCCTTGAGGATGTTGCAGGTTGCAGCCATCCTGCCCAGGTGCAGGCTGATAGTATCTATGAGAAACTGAGACGTTGGTCAAGGGCAGACCCTTCACCCAGATACGGGAACTTAGTGCAGCCAAAAGGTTATTTTCGTGTTGACAGTTGCTACATCTTTACTCAAACATCAGCTTGCTTTTCCTTTGTTTTGTTTATACTGTGTTACAGTGCAGATGAAAGGTTTGATGCGACATTTCACACGAATGTGCTGGTGAATTACTCTGGATCCTGCCAATATATTCCTCCAGGTAGGGCACAGAGAGCATTTGTTTGCTTTTAATCAAATAAGTACAAGCAGTTTTCCTTCATTAATGAACCCAAGGTGTTTAAATGTAGTCTGTGGAAATTTTGCAATCTGTCTAATTATGGGACAGACTCCCTAAGAAAGGTTAAGTCTGTTATCAGTGGTGTATTTCCACTTTATGAGTCAGTAAAACATTCTCCTGAGCAGTTTGCTCAGAACATCCAGATTAAATGCCCCCTCTGAGGTGTCATCCAAAGTTAGGTGGTGTGTACCATCTTGTCACAATTCATGTGCACTCCAGCTAGGTCTTTGTTGAGTGGAGAGGTGTGTGACCAGAGGAGAACCCGAAAGCAGCACTTGCTCTGCATTGAAGCTGTCCTTGCCAGGCTGAGGCTACAAATCCAGGTGAAAAGACAAACTGGCATTGGTCTCAGCCAGTTGGGCCCAAGTCTCAGCCTCTTTTCCACCTGTGTTGCTGATTCCATGCCTGCATGGTCCAGCAGCCAGGACTCCCCAACAAACACGGAGGCTGTCCCACAATTGCTCACTGTGGTGGACAGAAAATTCTCAAACTTTGTGTCATAGCATAGTATAGCCCCCAGGCATGTCCACAGGGCCCAGAGGGGAACAGCAAGGACTTCCCTGATGGCCGATGTGCTGTAGTTCCCTATCCCTCAGACCACTTAAAGCATCCCATAAAGTGAACTAGACACACCCAGAGTAAAATTCAAGACTCAGGCTAACACACAGGCAATAAAGGCCAGCACCAAGATAGGTTTAGCACAACGATGTGTTTTCAAGGAACTGTGGGTCTGAGGCAGGGCCTGACCAGGAATTCCTTTCAAAGAGCTGGTCACAGTATGCTCATCCCCTGGGGCATACACTGTGCTCCTGTCAGACCAAGCAGCACTGCTTGTAATCTGCTGGGGCCAGCCAGCCCTGGGAAACAGGCTGGGCTGCTCCTAGGTGGCCATAGCGTTCCAGGCAACCTACCTCAAGGATGCAGTGAGAGAGGGATCTTCACTGGTGGAGGAAGGGAGGTTATTCCACTCATGGCAGCATCTTCCACCTGCAATACTTGTTTGGTTACCTCATGAATGTATCACACAGACTTTTTGAAGAGGAAACTTGCTCACAATCGATCAGAGACAGATGAGGATAAGAAGAAATGCACCCTGCACATGCTTGATCGTGACTGATTTCTATCTACAGGCATTTTGAAGAGCACGTGTTACATTGATGTCCGCTGGTTCCCCTTTGATGTGCAGAAGTGTGATTTGAAGTTTGGCTCCTGGACTCACAGTGGCTGGTTGATTGACCTGCAGATGCTCGAGGCTGATATTTCCAACTACATCTCAAATGGAGAATGGGATTTAGTGGGTAAATTGGCCAGCCTACAAATTTTCAACAGTCTAATTTTCAAAGGCAAACCTCAAATATATAGAAATAATAATTCAATTTGACATGAAATACAGATATTAAAAATATGTATATAAGAAGAAGAAAAAAGAGAAAAAAAAAAATCACATATTGGAGACAGCCTTTCAGCCACATTCATCGAACTGTGTCTGAAAACAGTGTTCTGAAGCAATTACCTGCCACTGAGTATATAAATGAAACCTGCTAGTCCTGACACACCTGAACAGTTTGTCAGTACTAAACTTGGATGTGTCTCATGTAGGCACACAGAACACTACTGTCACATTTACTCTAACACATCAGCAAAATTGATTTGTGTAAAAAAACTCTCAGCAAAACTTCTACATAAATGAATCTTTCTTACCCAAAAAAGCATCTAAGTGCCTACTAGTTCATAAAAACTGCAAATTACTATGTCTCTCTTCTATGCTTTGGAAGATACCTGTATTTTCAAAAGTACTTATGCCCAGAACTAGTTATTCAGACTGAGCTTCTAGTGAGTTATTTTGAACTCATTTATGTAGCTGTAAGTCAGAAGCAGTGTTATGGAAATTGATGGAACTTAGACAAGTGCAATGAGAGGTTACAAAAAAGACATTTTGTCTTCCAGTCTGGATATATAGACAAGGAAATAACTGCCCTGACCAACTGCATGGAATAGTTTTACCATTCAGGGCATCTGAGAAATTATATTCAGTTTTATGAGAAGCCAGAGGACTCCACAGTGAAGTCCTCCTAAAGTATAGCTAATTTTGGAGCACTCCTGACTGTCCAGTGCTCCTTTATTGTGGTTATTTTTGTCCAATAACTTTGCATATCTTCTTAAGGTTTAACTTCCTTCAACCCTGATGAGAGGAGAACAAAACAGGGACTTATTTAGCTCACACAGCAAAAGCATTAAGTAACACCTCAGGCAACCCATGGCTGTATCCTTTAAGAAAACTTTGCTAAGCTCCTACCAAAATGTACACATCGTTACATCTTCTGTCATGTCCACAGAAAAAAAAAGAGAAGTGAGCAATATTAGCATGAAAGATACGAGGTGCTGAGTTCTTCCGGCTCCCCTGACGTTTCCTGTGCTGCTGCAGTCCCCGTCACACAGCATGTCAGGCAGTGGGATCACCATGGGCAACCCTGCAGTACAGCTGTATTGGACAGCTATGTCTGTTAACCTTCAGATACGATAGACTTTTAGCTTAACTTGACATCCTTTTTGAAAATTAAGCCATATCCTGTCTGTTTTTCCTGACAAGAAAAAAGCAAATGTGCGTAGAGAATCACAGAAAAATAAGAAGCAGTGCCACTTGTCACACGGAAAATCTGCTGCTTGTGCTAGTGAATATGGCATCAACAGTATGTCACCATTCACAGAATGTAGGAAGGCAGAATGCACATTTTTCTTGTTGAGGTTGGGATGCCAGGACTGTTTTGTTCTAGTCCAGATGAGCTTTCTTGGCTAAGCTGGGTTCAAGTGACTCAGAAGGCATGAAAGTAAATCCTAGAAAACACAAAAGGTGGACTAGGAACAGCAGAGATGACACACACTGGCTCATAAACCATCACTTCTTGGTCCAGTCCAAGGGGATAACTGGGAGTCCGGCACTTCTCCCCACTGCTCTGATCCCCCTCTCTGTAGGTGTCCCAGGGAAGAGGAACGAGATGTACTATGAATGCTGCAAAGAACCATACCCAGATGTGACGTACACCATCACAATGCGTCGACGCACCCTCTACTATGGCTTGAACCTGCTCATTCCCTGTGTGCTCATATCCGGCTTGGCACTGCTTGTATTCCTTTTGCCAGCTGATTCAGGGGAGAAGATTTCTTTAGGTACGTGCTAAAGTTTTCATTTGTTTCATAAGCATGCTATAAAATAGAAAATAAGTACCTCATGGTGCTATGGTGTTTGATGAATAAAGATTTCACTAGAAGAGCAATAGAAGTACTTTTGTGGTTGCAGAAACAAGGCTAACAGCTTTCTGTATGGTATTCATACATCCTGTGCTAAACACTGCTCAAATATTTTGGATTTTAACATGGGAGGAAGCTGAACTTGTTGCTGGCACAGGCATCAGTGGTAGCATTCCATCATGCCTATTGTTATGTTCTTTAGTACATCTCAATGCATTTCACAGCTCATTAACTCTCTTTTTCAGATAGGACATACTAAGAAGCAAAGAGTGAAGGGTTGTGAACAGCAGCAGCTGGGCACTGAATTTTCACCTTCCAAGTTCAGCTCCCAAAACACCTAGCCACAAGTCCCTTATGAACAAAAGGCAGTGACTGCCATGGAAGGGCTAAATGAGATTTACTGTCGTGTGTGTTGATAAAAATGGAAAGGGTTCTTCCAAGAGAAGACAGGGGAGAGCTGGAAATACAGCAGGCTGGTCCAGATGAGACCTTAAGCGTTGTCACAGGACAGAGACTTTTAAATTATGTGAAGTGTCCTCAGTGTTAGTAAAAAACCAGTTATCTGAGCAGCCTGTCTTACAGGAAGCAAAACACAGGCTATCAGGGGTACAATTGCTGTCTATGAAATACGAAATGGAGACAAGGAAATGAGTTATTTGAGCTGAAGTACAATGTTGACACAAAAATAGAAGTTAATATTCATGCATTGACCTTGCGATTTCTCAGTACCGGGATGGTTAGGTTTAGCAAAAGCCTTTCCATGTAGAACAAAGAGCTTCTTCTAAAACTGGCTGCATGTCTTTGAGAGATGTTATATAATATGCAATAACAAAACCTAGACTCCTGTCTGTGCAAGTCTCTCCTAGCCCTTAACAACCATTTGGGCTTTGTGCAATGTTTTGGAAAAGCACTGTAGTTCACCAGCTCTGCAAGCTTCGTTTCACTCAGCAGAAAAGATTTCACCATTACTTTGAGAGGAGCAAGGGTTTGTGTGCATTAGAGAAAAGTGAAAAGAGAGCAGATGGAGTTGTATCTAAAAATGCTCTCACTTTGTGGAAGTTCTTATCTGCATTGACAGACATGAAGTTGTGGGTTTGGCTTAGCTGTTTATCAGGACAAAGTTATATTTAACAGCAAAGATGTCAGAGGAGCAGCTGCAGAGTTCATTTTCCTCATTCTTCCCAAACATGTTCACTCCCTGCAGGTATCACTGTCCTTCTTTCCCTAACTGTATTCATGCTGCTTGTGGCTGAGATCATGCCTGCAACTTCTGACTCAGTCCCACTAATAGGTAAGTTGATTTTCTCTGCTTTGTGCACCATGTATGATGCCTCTCAAGACCTGTTGAAAGCCAGTTTGAGGACTGACTCGTTTTGTTACTCTAGTTTTGCATAAGCAGTGTCAGGAGTAAATATCAGCCTGGATTTCACCATTTGCTTGTATGAAAAGAACCTCCATGAGGGTTACAAAAAGGCACTGAAAATATCAGATAAGCAGGTAACTACCAGCATTGAGAGGACACAGAATCAACACTACAGAAAATTCATCTTTCTTCTGCATCACCCTGCCTCCCTGCTGTTATGCAACTCCTTCTTGCCTTCCCCCTCCTCTTCCTCTTCTCTGTATCTGAAGAGCAATTCAGGATACAACAGTCAAAATTCAAATATATCACTGGAGCATTTTTAATATGTACTGAAAACTATGGGACAGATCAGCATCTTGGGATTGTAGGCAAAACAGACATTGTTACTGTTTTCATAGGATCTGTTTTTATAGGATCACCCCTTTACCTTGGTCTCATGGGCCTTCATTGCAGGGTAGAGAAAATAAACCTGTTCTATTTTACAAAATAAAAAAGAATGAAAGACCTACGAGTACAAATCATGACTAGAGTACACATTCCAGACTATGAACAAAATATTGAACAATATATCTAGGTGCTGATGGAAGATGCACCTCACCATTGTATAATGAATGCCTCAAAAAAAGTATATAATGACTAGGACAAAAGAGCATTTACTCTGCCAACCTCATTATCTGTCTTCAAGGACTGAAATCTAGGTCTGACTCTGGGGAAGAGAGATAAGCATGCAACAGTAAGGACAATGTACACCTGTAGGCAAGAGCTTCTGACAGCCTCCAAAAAAGTTACACATCTTAGCAAAAGTCATCAGGACTCTTGACTCTGAGTCATACAGGAGCTTCCAAAAGTCTAACAAACTGTCTTTCTGTCTATCTGTCTTTCCAGATACCTGGAACACAATGGAGCCAGATGTAATTTTAAGAGAAACTTTGTGTGTAGGGGGGAGACATAAGGTGTCTTGAACCAATGTTCACATAACTTTGTTTTGTATAATACAAAGCAAATCCCATCTAGAATTAGTAAAGGAGTGCCTTAGTTTAGAGTGCATTAGTTGCCTATGCCCAGTCCACTAGCTTTAACCAGAATAGTTTCTACTAATAGAGTCTTCTATTGCAAAAGGTAAGATTTGTACCAAGAAAAGCTACGAATAATTATGTATTTTTACAGATTTTGATGCTGTAATAACAGATCATTTCTACTTATCAGAGAATTGCTGAAGTTGATGTAAATAACATCCACTGCCATCTCGTTCTCTGCAAATATTGTAATTTATTATTGAAGACAATCATGTTGGTCAGACATGATTTATTCTTGTTAAATGCTCGATGGCTGTTCCCAGTCTCCACCCTCTTCCTCAACTATCCAGAAATGCTCCTCAAGGACTTGCTTGCCAATTTACCCAGGGCCAAAGTCAGAATGACAGAGCTGTAGTTCTCTGGATTGTCCTTTTGGACTTCTTAGAGGTGGATGGAACATCTGTCATTCTTCATCTCCGTGGTCTTGCAATAATACCTTTAGGACTCCTGGTGACACCTATGTGACCCCATGGATTTCAGCGGGTTCAGATCTCACAATCAGTCTCTGAGTCCTTGCTCATCTCTTGCTGGTTGTCTTCCTCATCCTTGAACCATGTCTAAACACAGAGACATCAGAGACCTTGATGGTGAAAAACGAGGCAAAGCACACCCCGTCTTGGCCTTATCACTGTTCACTGTCACTAAATCATCCCCTTCTTTCAGCAGTAAGTCCATGTTTGCCTTGTTCGGCTGTTCGTGTAGTGTTTGTGTAGTGATAGAAACTCTTCCTGTTGTCCTTGATTCCCTTGCCAGTCTCAGTTAATGAGCTTTAACATTCCTGACACCAACTGTAATGACCAGGCAGTGCTTCCAGATTTTCCGTTTGTAGGCTGTCTCTGCTTCCCACAACCGCCTCTCTTCTGTGCTGAATCCCTACCACAAGTTTGCAGCTTAGCCACACTTATCTACTGGTGTGCTCATTTATTTCTTGCACTTGGAGGCTGCTGTGCTTTAAGCCCTTTTTTTTAAGCAGTTTTCCTCTGCTGTTTTATCTTTCAGAGCATTCTCTAGTGGGATCCCAGCTGCTAGTTACCCAAAAAATGAGAAGTCTGTTCACCTGAATTTCAAGATCTATACTCTGATGTTCTTGTTCCTCACTTCATGGCCCTGAACTTCACTATTTCACAATAACTAATAACTCCAGCCTGGGTTGCCACTGATTATCATGGTCCCAAACAGTTCTTCATTGATAGTGAAGTGCAGAACCAACTGTGCACCACCACTGGTTTTACATTATACATGTGCTGCCTTTCCAGCAGTTGTCAGGGAAGATCAAGCCCCTGGTGGCAATGAAGGTCAGTAATACAGAGGTTACCCTGAGCTGTTTTAAGAAGTCCCCACCCCCACATCCACTGTGTTTGGATGGTCTATTATGCACACCCACCACAGCAGCACTCCTGTTGGCCTCTTCATTGAATCTGACCCACAAGTTCTCCAGCAGGTCTTGTCTGTCCCAGAGAGAAGCCCCTCATATCCAAGTGGCTCCTTCTCATTAGAGTGCAATCCATGTTGTTTTCACTGACTGTTCCCCCTGAACAGCTTCTACCTATGAATCAGAGCATTCCAGTAGTGAGAAATGTCCCTCCACATCTCAGTTTTGCAGCAACATTATTTTGTCATGACTATGTGCGGAGTTCCAGTTGGTCTTGCGTATTCCCCAGACTTCATGTGTTTGCTCACTCTGGAGATAAACTCCTCCACCTTGTTTCACCATTCTTGAGGTCTTTCTTGCTCTGACTACCCAACACCATTTTTTTCCAACCTTGTCTGCTTCTATGTTTACATTTGCATTGTTAACTCCCTTCCATAGTGTTCCTAGTTTAAAGCCCTGCTCCTAACTCCTTGCTCCACTCTAAACTGGCTGGGAGACTGCTTATCCATTTGGCTTCTGCACCCAAACAGCCCTTGTTTGGCAAGTGCTCAAAGCTGGGCTTTGAGCGGTTTTGCATGATCTCGAGTTCTGAAAATCTTATCCTTACGCTAACAAGGTAACATAGCATCTTCTCTCCACAGGGGTCTTACAGGTGATCCCAAATGGGATATTTTAGCTGCTGAATTGAACATACAGGTCATGATCACAATTTTTCAGTGTGAGCTCTGGTCGAGTTAAAATCCTCAGAAATTTACCTGAGGAAAAGGAGTACATTTGGAAAGATCATTCAATTTGTGGAGAACCAGCATGGTTAGTGACAGGTTGCAGGAATAAACAAATGTTCTAAAGCTTGCGGTTTGTGAGGGATGCAGATAATTTGATCTTGAAATAGAAAGATCCATTGCTGGTCTGCAGAAGAGTCACTGTTGCTGGTCTTCATGCACGTGGCAGCAGAGATACTTTGAAAACATGACTCCACACACTTTAAAAATCTGCATTATATTCTTAGGCCCTGAGTTTTTAAAAACAAACATGCATCCACACCTATCTGGACTTGGTTGAATGCTCACAGCCTTTGCTGTTTCAAAACCACTTATGGCTAATGTGCTGTACTTCTTACTTTCTCCTCCTTCTGACCTCACCTTTAACTACTGAACTCTAACAACGTGGGAAGTTCTCACAGCTGTTATTGGAGTGTCTTTATGGAGGTAGCAAAGGAGAACTGGTCTAATATGACACCAAAAAAAGTAATAGCTTTTGTGATCTGGAACATATTTACAAAGTAATGTGGAAATCGTACCTTAGTTCCTCTTAGTTAAGGCCACTCTCCCCTGACCTCAAGTTATATTAACAATAAACAAAGCACCTCTCAGATTAAATTATCAGAAGGATGCAAGTGGGGCAAGACAGTTGCTTTTTTCTACCTTTGTAAAGTAGGTCCCCCCTTCCTTGTTATGTCTTCTGCATTGTCTGTTTGTAAAGCTGTCTGAAGCAGAGACTCTTACTCCACTCTTAATCCAGCTTCCCCCCATGACAGATTCCCATTTCTCAGTAGTCTACCAACTATTGTATTAATACATATTAAAAACAAGTCAACTTCTTTTCTGTAAAGAGCAAGTGACAAAACCTGGCCTAGGAATCAGTAACAGGCTGCTCAGCACCTTTGAGCACCAGGACCCTACTGTTCCTGCTGCAGGGTTATGTGTAGAGCTTTTCCTTCCACAGTGAACCATCCACTTTCTGTACCAAGAAATGTTGCAGTTGGACAGGCTGGCCCCCTACTCTCACTCAGCCTTCTTGGGGTTTACATTCACATCAGTAGCTAGCTGCTCCAGAACACGCTTTCTTCTGGGGAAACTACATGTTTTCAAAGCCCAGTTTTCAATGCACAGGAAGGCAGCACAATATTTCAAAGGTTGAATCTTTCCTTTCTGCAGAGATGCCAAAGAAAGGAGAAGACTGAACCAGAGAAAGATGTCTCTGTTTCTGTTTAAAACATTAATCACCCATAGCACAGCAATCAGCTCAACCACTTAATTCAAAAGCATTAAACTCCCATGACATCTACAAACACAACAGTTTGGCCAGAATCCAACACGAGTCAACTTTTGAACGAGGATTCTTTCTCTACAGGGTCCTTGTAAGTCCCTCCTGGCACTTAAAACCTCCGGAGTGTAGCTTTCAGACCATGGCTGTACAGCAGCAACTGTGTCCTAAACTTACCCTGCCTGCTGTAGCTTAATCATGCCTTGTGGGAAGTGTGTCTTGCTGCAGTCGTGATTTTACTGACTTTTAATTTTTCTCTTTACAATTTCTTTTACGAAGAGTCTGTGTAAGTAGGCAAGTGGAGTTCATTACTTGGGGAAAGTACGTGCGGAAATGCAGAGAACTCCTGATGTGTTACACAAGTAAATTACTGGTCTGAGCGCACTAATCACTGGGTAAAATAGTAAAGCCTGTGTGTTACAGCTTGGGTGTATGACAATTGTTTTTTCTGCTTCTAAAATTATGCACAGATTTGTCTTGCACTATAAATGCCAGTAATTTCGTGTGGATTTCATGCACCTTCCTGTCCCTATGATTGCACCCATCCAATGCATTGCATAGGAAGGGATATCCATGTCTCACTGTGTTGATTTCCTAGTTCAGTGACTAAATCAAAATTAAACAAATACTGTTATTATCAAGTACTTTTATATTAATTAGAGCTTTTGTACAATCTCAGGCTCTGCCCTTTGAAATTAAAGGCCTAGGTAATTCATCTGAGAGCTACATTTGAAGCATTTAGCTCTAAACTGTAAGGACTATTTTATTTTTATAAAGACATTGTGATCAATGTTAGGTGAATGGTTGAACTCGATGATATTGGAGGTATTTTCAAACCCAGATGATTCTATGATTCTGTGTAAATAATAGTGGACCATCAAGTCTGGTTTTGGTAATGGTTATATGGCCATGTCTGAAGAAAGGATGAGTTCCTTCCTTAGGCAATAGACATATGTCTGAATTCCTTTAAAAAGTATTCATATCCCTGATCTGTTTCATTAAACTGTGTTTTCTATCCAAAAGCAACCTTGTAATTAACACTAGGAAATCATGCATTAAGAAGTCACTAAGGAACAAATTCCCTGAAGTCACTACAGATTCCTAACTATGACTCTTCCCCTTCATTACTATCCTTTGACTGCAGCCTCCTTAAGATTACACAGTTGGTGGTCATGTGGTCCCACATCTAGTGGTACCAAATAAAGCAGTGACCAGAATCAATATTATTTATTATGCACTGTTGTAGGAATGTCTTCAAAAATGTCTCAAGATAAGCTGCTAGTTTGGGCTCATAGACTTAAAAAAAATCCTCTCTTAATGTAATGCTTAGTTCCTGCCAAAACTGGCCAATTTTTTGGAAAGACAGATGAATCCACAGCCCATGTTAAAGTCAAACATGGCCAAAAGCCATTGCTCTGGAAAATTCAGGTCAACCCTGTTAGGAGCCTAACCAGCACATCTTCCTGACTACTCTTTTCCACTGCCTGCAATATCTCCTCCAGAGGGGCAAAACTTTTGGGGCCACATGGCACTGAAATTTTGTAGCTGTCCGCACTTCCCCCCTCCCTCTGTGATCCTGTCTGCTTCCAGCACCAGATGCTTTGTTTTTAAGAACATACCAATCCCCAGCTCTAGTAAGCCACAGGTTCACCTCTCGTTCCATTCTGCAGTAAGACACAGGCTGTGTGGAACCTACTTCACCCACCCACATCCCTCTTGCATTCACTTCTGGTTTACTGTGCTGCAGTCCCACCACTGTGAGGACAAGGTGACACTGTGCAGAGATAGACCCTAAAGAGCCTGCTTTGAAAACTTCACCCAGCTCTTTGCACTGGTATTGATCCAAAGCTCTGCAGGCTTCGAGTTCAGGCCCCAGGTAGCACAGAAAATATAGTCACACAGAAAAACAGCCAGCAGCACCCATGGCAGGATTCTTTCAGCCTTAGACCAAAGCTGCAATAAGCTCCGACTTAGTGGCTCTCTGCCATTCTAGCCAGTGCTCTGAGGAAGTATCACTTTCAAAGTACTTTGTCAAAACAGATAAGGCATGCTTCTGCCCAAAAGTCAAATCTTGAAATGAGATGTTCAGACCTCTTAGGCTAGTCAGATGATTTATTTCTTCAATAAACACTTTTTACACCCTGCAATTCAAGGCATCCCCTTGCACAGGAGAAGTGGTTAGTAATTTCTGATGGTTTTCCATGCCCAAATACATCCAAAGTGCTGCAAATCCTTATTTTCTACCAGCTCTCTCCAAAATAATGCCACTGGTTTTGGATCAAGAGTCTGTATTTTGCTTTAAAAGGAGTTTATAGCAGAAAGTGTGGAACACCAGGAAGCTGGTATGTGGAGAATGTTTGAAAGGGGAACATGAGGCTCATGAATATGAGAAACTGTCGCTGATTAACATCCAGGTGATGCTTGACCTTTTGGCTGGACATATCAAATGAAGCACAATAAAAATAAAGTTATCTTCATCTCTAGTTTGCAAAACTGCATTTCCTTCTGTCTTATTTTGCTGAGGTCCTCTGCTTGCTTTTTTAGAAGTCTCAGCACTTACTTGCTTCTTAGGGCTCTATTACGGTGATATTTTCCAGCTGTGTCCCCTCCTTGCTGTTCCTCACCGTGCCTACACTATTTCAGTAAGCATGAACGTTTCACACCATAAATAAGTATGTTTGCAGCAGATGCTTGGGGTGATTTCTTACATTTAGTCATACAGCAAATGTGACTGCAAATTACTAAGACAGGGAAGCAATGTGGTGTTTTGTCGCCTTCAGGAGTTACAGATTGGTTTAAGTTATGAACATAACGCATTAGTTGTTCTGACTAGAAAGAGAAAATTAGATTAACCTCCTGTTACATTTTTTGTTATTTCCCTGTAGGTTCTCAGTTGATGCCACTTCACTTTACTCTGTCCCTTGAGTTTTCAGAGTGCTTTTCTCCCCTATCCTTTCATGGTCCTGCCTGGTACCTTGTTAGAATTGGGACCCTGCTTGATCTCTTTCATGAAACAGAAATTCTCATTCACAGCAGCTCTTACAATTTCATGCCCCATGACCAGTGGCCCTTTTCCCAAAGCTGAGAGTCTTGGATACTTCTTCTTTACAGAAAAAGACAGCCCATCAAACAAAAAAAGAGAACAGTTTTACTTTTCAAACACCCACTTCTATTCTTCAAAAGCATGTGGGAGCAGAGTTTCAAAACACAAGTACCATAGTCAAAAGGCAGACACAGATTCCAGTCCTGAAGTCTCTCACTCTTTTAAGATACCTCACGTTTAGGAGGCACCATCTGGACTGAGATGTTGCTCTTCACTTTCTACTGTCAGTGAGAGCTAGTGGAGCACAAGGTGTGTCTGCCACAGCAAATTTCCAGAACAGAGGAAATTGTTTTCCTGACTGTGTTCTCTTCTGTATTTCTTTGCTGTCTGTGTACAACAGTACGTCCGAAAGAGGCTTTCTCCTCTATCTTTTGATTTTCTTGGTCTCTGAGTAACTCTGCCGTTGCTCTTTGTAGACTGCCACAGCCTCTGCCCAGCACCAGGCCTGGTCCCTGCCATGGGAGAAAAGAAGAAGGGTGGTTGGAAGCCCCTCTGCTGGTGTCTGAAGTTTTCAGCAACCTTCGCAGGCTTCAGTTCATTAACCTGGACCATTTCCAGAAGAAAAGCAGTGAATAGCTCATTCTGAGCTCACTAGAAGAACAGAGCATTCAGCCCTGAATGACTGAAATTACCTGACTTAGAGCGGCTCTAACCCAGTCCACCATTTCACATGCAAAACCTGACATTTTCTGAAAATATAGAATAGAAACAGGAATACCAGTGGATGGCATCCAAAATCCAACTTGATCAATGTGAATACCTGAGCACAACACTTTCCTCCTTTCCCTAGAATTTCACAGGAATAACAAGGTGTAACTGGTTACAGTGGAGATGCTTTGCCTTTCCTGTGATTGACCATGTTAACAAATCTGCATGATATGATAACTGCTGACATGATATGGTGATATGGTATCACTGTTCAGTGATAAAATCAACAAGGCAAAGCATCCATCTGGAATCATCTTGCTCCTCTTAGAGATTCTGTTTTATTTACCCTGTTCCTAATCAGTCCTTGAAGTTAATCCAGTTCCACTTCAGCAGTATGTCTTCCAAAACATCTCTAAAATAATCCTAAGGTGCTTCTCTAACATCAAATAATGGCACAAAACATCCAAAAATGGTACTGAATGCTCTTCAAATCATGAATTGCAAATCATTGCCATCCTTTTGATATAGGTGACGTCAGAGTATGCCTGCAAGAACAAATAGCTGTTTTCACTGACTTTTTAGAAGACCTTCTGACTATCTGTAGTTTTATTAGATTCATATTTGCTATGACAACAGCACTTGAACATCTTCTGATTGTGCTGGCACAGAGGATGACAACTCACAGATGTTAAAACTGCTGTCCAGATAGAATGTTACATCTGGCCTGTGGCAAAGAAAGGAAAGAAAATCAATTGTAGAAGAGCAAATATTTAATACTACTTGGAGGAGGTCAATCAAGCATCCAAAACAGTTTTTCTGTTCACACACCTCTGCTGAAGAAAGCATCATGCAGGTTTTAAAACCTATGAAGAGCATTTAGAAGTGACCAGTACAGACCTCAGTATCCCTGAGGAATGTTGCTGTGTAAGTCAGGGATATTGAGGGGCTCCAAACACAGGTTTTCTGGTACATGTTCCTGGTCTGTGGCAGCTATCCAGGGCAGAGTGCAAATGAGCTACCTCCCCTCCAGAAAGTGTCAGTCACTTTCAAGCTGTGCCTCAGAGCAGCTGAATTAATTTTCAAATGCACCCCAGTCTGGGGTTGGTGTTCCTGACACTTCCCACAGCGAAGTGAATTGTTAAAGCTCCAAGCTGAGCTAGTAACTCACAGTTACAAGGAGGACACAGAGAGATGTTTAGTGAGACTTGCTAAGCATTTCCCTCCAGCAGTTTAAATGAAAGGGACTGACCTTCTTTGTAAAATCTGATTTGCATTTACCTCTGCCAACAGACACAATGGGCGTAAGGACTTTGTGGGAGCAACAGCTTCAAAGCAACAAATGGAAAACTGCTGTAGGATTTAGGATGGACCCTAAAATGCTGGCAAAAATGATCTGGTGGCTAGGCCAAAGCTGCTGCTTCGGAGACCAAAGCTCGCTACTTGTCTCCCCATGCCCCGTCGCACAGGAGAGCATCCTATTTCCTTGCTCTGCAACATCAGTGGAGACCCAGAAATAGTTCACTAATTCAGGGCAGTGTGGGGCTAGGGTAGGGTGAGTGAAGATTGCAGTCCTGTGGCTCCAAGAGAAGTGTTATCCGTGAACATTGTAGCTTGGTCCTTTCAGCAGCAAGGCTTCTCTGCTCACAAGGTTGCTGGAGAAGGTCGAGTCAGGGTCATGATCAGAGGGGTGCTGGAGATGAACAGGGACAGCAGCCCTTGTAGCTGTCATCGAGTGATGGATTTGACCTTGCTGGTGTGAGGGCAAAAGACTGCCAGGAACAGAAATGAACAGACTGGAGGAAGATTAGGCCATGCTTTTAGGGAGGTGCATGGAGGACAGCACAGGAGTTTTCCTCACCAGTTCTCCTGACTGCAGCAGGAAGACTACGTTTTTCTGCTGCCAGGAAAGTGAGGATGTAGGATTAAACCCTGGATGGAAAGATCAGAAAATGCTGAGTAAGTAAGGATATAATTTCAGAGCCGGGAACCTTTTGCCTTGTGGACATACCCACTGAGTCCTGTGGCCTTTCCTTCCCTTACAGGGGAATGGTTACTGAGTCTAGACTCAGGGTCTTGACCATTCCTGCCTGGTTCTAGATTGAAAGTACAGTCATGTTTTCAAAGAGACACATGGGCACATGATCTAGCAATTCCTTTGTGACCAATGGCTATTAGTTCTACCTTCTCTTGTCACAGAAAAGGAGGCTTTACCATATCTTCAACTAGAGATGTGAAAGACTAGCAGCTGTGCCTAGTCATTGCTATCAAAATGCGTAGAGGTTAAGGAAGTTATTTAGTGACTCATGGCAGTAATTAAACCAACAACATCAACACTGCTGTGTTTCTGTTACATGGGGCACTTAACAGCTTCCCTGAAACCTGAGTTCCTGGTTTGCTCTTCTTCTGCTTGCTTGTTGACTCTTCTCTCATGAATAAGTGCAAGAGAGACCTTTAAATTCACCTCACCCTTGGGATTATTCTTCTAATCTGGATACATAATTCATTTTGTCATGAAAAGCCATACGTGCCTCTTGAAGCAATTGCAGCATTGGTTTCAGGAAGGCCTTAGAATTTCATTATTATGAATAAGCTTTTTGCTGCTGAAGCAGGGGGATTTAGTATTAAGAAACACAGACAGAACAAAATTTGTTTTGGAGCTTGTATTGAATTTTTTACTTTTCCTTCAAGCTGCAGGAGGGAGGGCTGGGGGTCGGAAGAGACTGCAGTCTGGGGCAGTGTGATGTTCTCTCCCACACTGCATCATCATGTCAGCCAACAGTAATGCTCCATGGTATTTTGCCACTGAAACCTTCAAATGTCATTACCCCTGTGGGAAATTCTGCTTTACACTCCAGTGCATCAGCCTCACTCCTGGCATGAGGAAGCTGTACTGCCGCTTATGGCTTCAAGTCTCAATTCTGGCTTTCAAGATCTTGATTTCTTTCCTGCACAGCAGATTTAAATTTAGCACTCAAGAAGGGTGTAGTGTGCTTTCATAGGAACTAGAAGAAGTGGTTTTGAGGGCTAAGAAGAGTAATAAGAAATATGCCTAACCACCTGTGAGCAGCAGTGGGGCAAAGATGGGGAACTGGTGACACTTTCTGAAGGGATCCAGTGGCACCATGAAGACAGCATCTCCCTCCAGCACGTCTGCCGGTACCGCAGGAGGCCCAGGATTGGGAATGCTGGTGTTCATTGGGTGTTGTCAGCTCAACTTCTCACTGTCCTGGCAACAGGCACGAAGCCGTTCTTACTGTAAGGAATCAGCAACTGTCCCCCCCTCCTTGGGGACAAAAACCAAACAGTTTTCACCCTTCACTTGTTCTAGCCCTTCCCTCGCTGGAAACTGAAAACCTCAAATGCTCCAGTGTAGCAGACCAGAGAAGAGGGTGTTTGGATGTGATACAGTGCTTCTCAAATGTAGATCTCAAGGCATGGCCAACGAATATTATTTGCTCTTTGTATTTTCCCCCCTTAACCAAGTCCTCCTTTTGCTTGCAGCTCAGTATTTTGCTAGCATCATGGTCATCGTTGGTCTGTCTGTGGTGGTAACAGTGCTGGTTCTGCAGTTTCACCATCATGACCCACAAGCAGGAAAGATGCCCAAATGGGTAAGCAGCTTTGGTGGTAAATATTCAACAGGCTACTACTGAAAGAAAAAAAGTAGTTTAAAGGCTATAGTAAACTTGTCATAGGTGAGAGACAGAAGTTGTTCTCCGTTAATCTGAAGTGTCAGTTACAGACAGCGTACTTGATACTTATGTTTGCAATTGGAGGGAAAGAACAAGCATACTAAATTTGCTTTTCCAATAAGAACAGTTTCTCTTATTTTCCATTAAAAATAGTTCCTCCTATTTGGCCTTTCTTTTTAACCTTGTGGGGGTGTGGTTGAGTCATGACAAAGCAATCTCACTCAGCACCCACTTTGCAAGCACCAGTCCTGTGGGCAATACCTTTGATTTCTTACCTAGCACACAGCAGTGCTGACAGAATGTGCTAGACAAACACTAGTCTCCACCAGGCAATTTGTCTGCTGCCATCTGATCCATTCCCAGTGCATTACCATATGGATCCTCTTTTCTCCACAGCAGCAGACTTTGTCAGCCCAGTGAGGTCTGGCACCGACACCAGCTGGCTTTCAAATGGAATGTTTCCTTTAGATTTTCAAGTTAAAAGAAAATGATGCTTTTTTTTCCCCCTTCTCCTTTTCCTAATGGATTTTAGAATAGGGAAGGTATGTTTTGTGTTTACAAAATGAAAAAGAACAAAAGCAGAAGCAGATATAAATAGTCACAGTCAACTGTCTACCACCCTGATTTCACAGGAGTCTGCTTGTACAGCATCCTCTGGTATCTTGTTCACCAGATTTGTCATGTTACACAATTATCCTGACATGCTGTTGAATATCACATGGTCACCAATGTCAGCCCAAGTACAGAACTGCTTTCTAATTTAGCCTCTCTTAAAATGAACTGCAGCTTCAATGCAACTTTTTTTTTTTAAAGTACAGTAACAATTGAGCATACTTAAAATTATTTCCCAAAGTGCTGTATGACTTAAAATCCTCTTACTTTGAAGGCAGAAGGGAATGTGAGTTCTGGATGAACCTGCATGTAAGCAAAAACTGAGGGCACGAATCTGGGGAAACATGCTTCAGATGTTTACATGGACAGAATCTGCAGCAGTGTATCAGACCCCATTTTATTGTTTTGTCTGCTTTTCGAGGAGCCCGGACACAATAGCTCATGTTAGACCTGCTCACAGGCCCTCTAAGTCAGTTCTTGCTCTCTACCAGTCTCTTGTTTTCTTGGCTGGAAACACAGCGTGCGACAAATTCTCACTCAGAAGGAACCTTGTTCAGTGGCCTGACAGCTGAACTGGCATACATTACAAAACATGCCATCAGGAAGCAAAAACTGTGGAAAGCATTACTGGGAAGTGCAGATCATAGAATGTAAAAGCTGTAGACCAGACAAGCTGACAGGGCTTGAGGATCTCAAGAGGAAAAGAGTGAATGCCAAATGTGTGGGGAAGAGGCTGACCCCACAAAAGGAGGCATTTTTCCACTTCAAGTCATGGTCAAGGCTCAGTCATTAGGATTCAGAACAAAGTCTCTCTTTTTTTTTAATATATAATTTCCCCTGTCCACCTGTGTCAGGTGTTTCTTACAGAGACACCTTGAATGACTTTTGCTCAGTAAAAAACAGGAATCTGAAGTGAAAAAGTAACTTAAGAAATAAGGAAATTTTTTGCATGAAATTTGCTTTCTGCATTTCCAATACCAGCAGCTACCCTTACCATCTACTTACTTCCCAATGTCCTCATCCTGTCAGAGCCACACATCAGTTTATTGAAAACTCTAGCTCTGAATAATGGGATATTGTTACAGGATTGTTCTCACCTCCTGCTTAAATGGATTTAGCTGCTGGAGTAAGATGGAGGGGGAGCATGGGACCATGGGGCTTGTGCAGGAGCTTCTGCAGACCCAGAAGATTTGACTGGATGCGTTTGCTAAACACCTGCTTTCTAAACTGTTTACAGTTGAGCAGTTTATTTTCCTTGCCTGTCTCTCAAGGGGTCTGTGCTTGAACTTTACAACAAAAGAGGGAGCAAGAATGCCTGTTAGTGTTTATCCTCTCTGTAGGTGTTCACTTCTCTTATTCCACTGCTTAGAATTGTGGATTCTACCCACCTTCCTTTCTATTAATCTTTGATGACTTAGAAGCCAGCTTTTTTGAAGAGATGGGTTTAAATCCAAGGTGTTCGGTCAGGGCATTTGTTGTCTACTCAGTTGAGAAGTGCGAGCTGCTGGCTAATTGACACTTTTGATATTGTCTGCTGAGCTAGCATGGAAAAGAGCATGAAAGAAGGCCCAGCTAAGGAGCTGTTTGAGAGTGGATAACATCAGGCATGGATTACAGCTCAACTGACCTTTCTGTACTGACAGCTGAGACTGTTGCATAAGAAAGAGATATGGAGAGACCAAGCACTGATGAAGAAAGGGTTTTGTGGGAAAAGACAAAAGAACTCTGGCTCTTTGCTGTGCCTAAATCAGGTTTTTTATGTTTCAGGATTCTCTTTTGATATGCTTCAAACCTGGGCATGCACAGTTTTGCTCAGGTGCAGATGCCCCTTATTAAGAGAGCTTTAATTGGTGACTCTGCACTGGACTAGGCTAGGCAGGTGGCTGTGATGGGAGCTAGCAGTACAGCTGTATTATAGTCAAGAGAGGCTCGCAGCAGGGTTAGGCTGTTGACCTCTGAAGGCAGGTGTACCTGTATACTTCCTTCACAGAAAACCCATATATGACAATGCAGGAGAGTATAGATTCATATCATCCTACTCAGGCTGTTTTCCAAAACCCCATATGCTGCAGCTGTCTCTTGAATTAATTGGTATGACAAAAACAGATTGATGCCTGAATGTCTGTGTTTTCAATTAAATGGGGCATTTGAAAATCCAAGCAAATTAAAAGCTGTGTTACTGTCTTCTGGGTATTTATTTTTCTGTGGGAAATGGGTTTGACTGTAGTTATAAATGTATTTTCCCTAAGGAGTAAAAACTCTGTCTCAAAAGAAAAAGCAGCATTCATGTAGGAGAGTACTTTTTCACCTCACATCTCCTTCCAGAGTTAAGGAAGACATATTAAGATTTTCTAATAAGAAAGTTTGTCTGACTTAGTATTTTGGAATTTCACCATCCTGGACAATTAGTTTCTCTCTCCTCTTTGCAACACTGTTGATATACTGCTAGCAATTAAGACCTTTATTTTGTTCTATGCTGCCCCGTTTTGTGTCCGTGAGCAGTCTGAGTACATTGTAATTAAGTAAGTTCAATTATATGCAGGATCAGTTTTTCAGGCTGCAACACTATAGGTTTATATTTGTTTGTGGTGACTATGGAGGAAATAATGAAACATTTAAAGCAAAATAATATGAATAACTGGAAAACAGTCTTTCAGGACTGTTGTAGTTTAAACCCAGCTGGCACCTAAGTACAACACAGCCAATTGTTCACACCCTGGCTCTCCTCCCTCTTGAGGACGAGAATCAGAAAAAAACTCCAACACTGTGGGCTGAGAAAAGAACAGTTTAATAATTGAAACAGAATACAATATAATAATATGAATAATATTAATTATAATAATGAATAACAATAATAAAATTAGTAATAACAGCAAGTAAAGAGAGAGGAATAAAACGCAAGGGAAACAAATGATGCACAATACAATTGCTCACCACCTGCTGCTTGAAGCACAGCCTGGTTTTGAGCAGCAATTGGCAGCCCCCTACCAACCCCTCACAGTTTATATCCTTTAGGAATATCCCTTTGGCTAGCTCAGGTCAGCTGTCCTGGCCATGCTCCCTCATGGCATTGTGTGCACCTTCTCATGGGCAGAGCACAGGAAACTGAAAAGTCCTTGGCTCAGGGTAAGCACTATTTTCCAACAGCTAAAACATGGGTGTTTTAGCAACATTAGACTCATACTGAATCTAAAACACAGCACTGTACCAGCTTCTAGGAAGAAAATTAACTCTATTCCAGCCAAAACCAGGACAATGATGAAGAACAAAAGATACATTAGTGGGAGAGAAGCAGAATGGCTCACAGAAAATGGCACGGGGGTGTGACCTAGAAGAGTTCACACTGAAAAATTAAAAAATCGTATAACTGCTTTTCACTGGTCATTGGTTTTGGCTTTTATTACTACTACCATTATTATTATTATTATTATTATTATTATTATTATTTATTATTATTCCCATCTGTGGTTATTAATGCTTCCTCCTTTCTGAAATTATGCTTGTCATTACAGCAGCAACTCAAAGTGCTAGCTGTAATTTCCCCATTCCTGTATCTGTACTGTGCAAACATAGGAGTCAACTTAT
Source organism: Amblyornis subalaris (assembly GCA_018881555.1). Taxonomy (NCBI): domain Eukaryota; kingdom Metazoa; phylum Chordata; class Aves; order Passeriformes; family Ptilonorhynchidae; genus Amblyornis; species Amblyornis subalaris. The sequence goes on along the minus strand of JACAXG010000215.1, from coordinate 936,983 downwards.
CCTGTATCTAAAACAACTTTGGAGGCAAAGTGGGGTCCTAAGTCAAACATGACCAAGGTAACTGGAGCAGGATCACACAGGGAGTCCTGGGCCAAGGCTCAGAAGGGAAGCCAGAGGCCACAGCTGTTCTCTCCTGGATTTCAGATTATTTGACCTGCAACCAGATGATAAAGTCATCAAAGAGGCCTGTCTACATGGGGGGTCTCTCACCAGCACATTACAAATGTCCATTTTGTATGCATAACACCTGGGAGACTTTATGATTACAAGATTTTGCTGATTTAATTCACTGGTCTTCGCACCAGATGTTTCTGATTCCACAGCTTTTTCACTGCCTTTTGCAGTTAACAATATTACCAATAGGAATCCTAGCAGGCTCAGATTTCAGACAAAACATCTGAAGATAAATTCACTGGGAAAAAATCCTGGATGCAGTCTCCTGAGTTAGATCACTTGAAAACCTTGACAAGAAACATATGAGGTACAATCTGCCATGTGCAGGTTAGAGCACTCTTGTGATGCACTGGCGCACAGGGAAGTGGCAGCAGTTAATAGTGGCACTCAGATTTTGAACTGCTAAATTTAATTTATTTTTTTCTTACTCTTTTGGAAAAAATCCCGCTGTATTATGTGGTTGAACTCCTCAAAGGAATATAAAATAGCTTTCAAAAAAAAACCACCAAAAACCAACCAAGGCCTTTTGTTTATATGTAAACAATACAGATGAGGGTGGAAATTTTCTAGAATCAATTGTTAGTCTGTCATATACGGATTTTTTTCAGCAAAATCTAAACATTGGCCCCCAAAAATATTTAACTCTTTCCTTACAATCTGAGAAATGTTTGCAGACTGTACAGCCAATTTTGGGCTGTCTGCTCAATTGCAGAGATCTGGGATTTTTTGATAAATATGGGTCTTCAAGAACAATTTTGTGAAGTGAGATTTTACATCTCTTTTGCTTTATAAGCTACGTGGGCATTGAACACTCCTGTGTTCAAGACAGATCCAAAAAAGGCCGTTCTTGGTAAAAAGCTAGACCCTCAAAAAAACCTTTTGAAAGCAGATAGCTGGAGAATCCATCAGTATTTCTTAGAGACCATGCAGACTAACTATAATAGTCACAAAATGTTTCAAAACTTTTAAAAGGCCGAAGAGTCTCCAGTATTTCTGCCATGGTAACTCTCTTTCAGGTCCGTGTCATCCTCCTGAACTGGTGTGCCTGGTTTTTACGGATGAAAAAACCTGGGGAAAATATAAAGCCCCTCTCTTGCAAATACAGCTATTCCAAGCACCACCTGAGCGTAAACAGCATGGAGGTGAACGTCCTTCCGGGGCACCAGTCCAGCAATGGCAACACGATCTACAGCTACCACGCAATGGACAGCCCGTGCTGCCCCCAGAAGAATGACCTGGGCAGCAAGGCCGGAAAGATGACTTGCCCCCTAGCAGAAGATATTGAGCTTGTGCAAAAGAAAGCTTTAATGGATACTATTCCAGTGATTGTGAAGATCCTGGAGGAAGTTCAGTTCATAGCAATGCGGTTCAGGAAGCAAGACGAGGGTGAAGAGATCTGCAGTGAGTGGAAATTTGCAGCTGCTGTCATAGACAGATTGTGTCTGGTTGCATTTACCCTTTTTGCCATCATTTGCACATTTACAATACTCATGTCTGCTCCAAATTTTATAGAAGCTGTTTCAAAGGATTTTGCATAAGGTTTTCAAAGATGAGCATGATAATTAACAAATGAATATTGCCAGTAATTTTACTAGATAATTTAACTCAAATAGAGAAGTGTACTTATATGTGCTAACATACACAGAAGGGGATTAAAATAATTTCAGGACATAATTACTCCTGATGTTAGTGATTGTAGTTACTGAATAGTAAACATATTAAACTCTGTTACTTATTTCATAGACGAGTACCACATGTAATTATGTCATGATCTGTGACAAGTGATAGACAAGAATTCAATACATTACAATACTACAATATATTTATTACAAGTTAACACTAGTATCAATATGTTACTATGAATTTGTGAACTTCTGGATATTGTTAAATTAATTTAAATGATCATTGATGACTATAAATTTTGAAGCATTTTGTTGTTTACTGTATATTTGTGATTTATAATTTTTGTTTCGTGTGGCTGTGACATGCACTTCTCAGATTTGAAAAACATATCTCCACAGTCTTATGATGCTGTATATTGTATTTATGAAAATAAACTGTCATCATATTAGCTCAAACTAGCACGGTGACTGGAATGTTTTCTTGGTAAATTCATTAACAGAATGTATCTTTCCCAGAAAATCACCTGTTTTTTTTTCTTTTTTCTTTAATTGTGACACTGGAAAGGATATTCCTTCTCCATGCTGACAGTCATATATATCATTATGCCTTCTTAGCTGTTTCACTGCTTAACGGTTTCTGTCACCTCGAAACTCTACTTAATTTAAAATACCTCTGATCTCTTGGAACACAGGTGCCAACCTAATACTGACTAACTGTGCAATTAGGGCAAAATCTTGGGTCTGCATAATATGTAGGAAATTCAGATTTAATTGGGCTCAGATTTCATATCTAGTCTGTACCACCAAAGCAGTATTTTTTGAAAATTCTATTAGTACAGTTTCCTTTCCATGTGGTCAGTAGGCTTTGTCAAAAGGAGTGTATAAAAGTCTAATTTTATTTTTCTAAACTTTAATGTATCAATGTTTATTATCAATTTACTGTCCCTAAATATTTGCTAATATAATGTCTGTATATTAATAAAACATAATTGAATTATGCCACTTCCTGGAACAGAAGGGCAAAAAAAGCACTGTTTTCAATAGCAGCTTCTTTCTGCTCACTACTGTGGGTGGGAATGACACCTCTGCTGCATGATTGTATTTTCCTTACTGATCGCAGCAGAGCTGCAAAAGAACATGGTCTGACGTAGACACCTTTCCTCTTTGGGGTAGCACAGCACTTCTCTGAATGTTCTCTAGAAGAAAATAACAACCTATTTTCTTCTCTGGCTGACTTTCAACTTCCTATTCTTCCAGTCTTCCAGTAAAAAATTAACATTTCCACTATCTGCGTGATGGGATCCTGCCCACCATCACTGTCAGAGAGAAAGAAGTTGATTGTGCTTTTACTCAGCAGAAAGTACTTCCATCTGAAAGGTGATGGTGAAGCTGGTAGTTCTACAGATTGAAGTAATATGCTACTATTTCTTTCAGGAAAAGGTGCCCGAGCTTTTCCACTGTAGCCTTTACTAGGTGGTGATAGCTCACTTTAAACAGAGACTTCACTGTTTTGAATGTTAAACCTCTGTAGCTGTAAGATTAGATCATCACAACAATGGATTTATCATACTTCTTGGAGTTATGTTCAAAAAAGCACCTAAGGAGGTCAACCTGACTACAGTGACCAGTTTTATATTTCACATAGCTTTTGTGGTTACTTCAGTTCTGGGTGCAGCTCCAAGTGGTAACAATAGCTTATATTAAAAGCCTCTACTGAAAATTCTATCCATATGTAAGAGAGATCTTCTTTTTCTTCATAGGAGCATTAGTGCTCTAAGTAGCTCTTTCCAAGCCTGCAGGAGAAAACTCCCACAATATCTGGTTCTTTGTCCTGCCCATTTTGCTGCTTTTCCTTACAAAATTTTCCTTGCTGAGGTACAGAATGTAATTCAAGAGGAGTTTGCCTAATAGAAACACCTCAATGAGCAGCAGAATTAGTTTTGGGGCTTGGTTTAGTTATACCAGGTTTCTCTCTTGGACAGCAGCTGAAATGCTTGTTTCATTTCTCCATTAGTTATGTGGACAGTCGATAGATAAAAAGTCTAAATATCCAATTACTTCTGTAACTTGTGATGCAGGATGCTAAATGAACTTTGGAGCACTTGTTCGCTTGTGGAGCACTAATATTTTTGCTTGAAAAGCATTTTTGAAAGTAATCTCCAGTGACAAGATAAAAAAGGTAAAAGCTAATGCTAAAGCACACAGTCACAATAACTTAGCTTCCTAATGCAATGCATGTTTCCTTACATGAAACAAGGGGTTGTATAAGAGTATTTTTAACTGGATGCATACATCTTAGGGTCAGAAAGAGGATGGAAACTATCTGAAAACAACTGTGAAAAATTAATTTAAATCACTTTTTTTTAATATATAAAAGCTGGTGCAAATAAAAGGATTCCATTGAGAGGCTATTGCATTATACTGTTAGATTGCCAAGGCTGGATTGTCTCTCACAGGAATGTCCTGAAACTCAAATTGTATCAGTGATATGCGGTTTACAACTCTTTACACTGGACTAAAACTGCTTTCTGATTACTTTTTCAGATCATATATGAGGCAGATCCTTTTGATATCCACCTATCACTTGGCCTTTTGAAAGGTAATAACATTGTTACCACAAAATTTGTAGAACAACCTGGTGTAAAATAGCACAGAGAAATGGTCACTGTACATAGAGGACATTGCAGAACAATGTGTGAATGAATTTAAGATTTTCCTGAGAGTTTCAGTACGCTTGGAAAGACTGATACATACTGATTCACATTTCATCAGCATCACCAGTGTCACAGTGCACTTAATTCCAAAAGAAGGAAAAAATCCCAAATTGATTACAAAGGTTAAATGGCAACAAGAAACTAACCCATAATATCCTTTCCAAAATCCAGGCACTTAAAGAAATGTTGTACAAAGAGTGATGACCTTACCATCCCCTGGTAACACAGGAATATGGTAGTAAAGGTCCTTGTGCATTTTATCTTGTTGAGGAGCACCTTATTTTCCAGGTGGTGTGGTAGGTTTCTGCTATGGAGCTATTCAGCATCAGAAGATGAGAATCTGCCCTGGTTTATTCATTGAACACAAAGAAGTGTAGATATAATCAAACATAACCTTTACTTTGACTCATGAGCTACCTTAACGTATCTAGATATACCCAAGACAATGTGGGTTTTTTCTTCATGTTAGAACATTTTGTCTTGCAAGTTTGCTATTTTATCTGCCACCATGAAAAATACAGCTGTATAACTTCCAACAGTGACTATCATGTATTAATACACTACACTAAAGCTACATACTTCTTTCATTCGAAATTAACTTTTCCGTATTGACTATTATAAAGAAGTAAAGGATCATGAGCTAAACCCATTATTCTAAATTACCAAGTGCCTAGGAAAAGAGGATGGTATAAATCAGAAGAAAGTTAATGAAGAACAAGACTAATCTGGGATTTTAGACAATAAGATTGTCAAGTATTGTGAAACCCCCAAATACTGTGAAATCCCCACAGAAATAAATAGAGGCAAAATCAGCTGAAATGCCTTCCCTTTTGTGAGGCTCCTCTTGGCAGAATTTGGAAGAAAAATTTAGAACTCTGTAAAACACTTGGTCAGGTTACATCTGGGTTAAGAGATTGGGCTGAGCAGTGATCCTCTGGCTGAAAGGCTTCCCAGAATCATATGTCCAATTTGGAATTATATGCTAAACAAGGGTTTCTTGGTCTCTTTTTTTTCTTTCCTTGATGACAAACAGACTTAAGGGAGAAAAGACATGAAACATATGAAACTCCAAGTTCTCCAAGTAGGTAAGAAAGCATGTGCTCAGAAAGCTGGCTCCTTTTCTTTCTTGTTGAATGAGCTAGAGAATACCAAGGGTCTGCTTATACAGGCTCTGCATAGGCAAGAGTAGAAGTGCATCTTGGGTTTATGTTCAACACCACAATCATTAAAGCTAAACTCCATCACGACAGCTTTCTGCCACCATTTCAGATGGTCCTCAGATCTCTAACTCCGACCCCTTCTCAAGTCTGTGGAATCATGCAAACAAATCACACCATTTTTCTCCTGTCCCGGTATGGGAGCAGGAGGGGCTGTGTCTCAAGTGCTTTCAAAAGGTGATTAATCTTAATATCCAATAACAGAGAATTCAGTTTCCCTAATATATCATTGGCATATTTATCAGTCCTTGCTAATGTCTAGCATATAAATGAACCTAGTAGTCTCAACCACTTAAAAAAACACCTTTCATGTAACAAAACAAAATGTCAGGATTGTTAGCTGATTAAGTATGAATAAAAGAAACCTTTACAGTGTTAATCATTATCATTATTAGCAATCAAAGTCCTAATCATGACACAGTTATTTTGATATTGAGAATATCTTGATCATATCACAGACGTGATTTTGGAAGAGAAAGTTTCCTAGTGCTTCAACACATAGACAATTTATTTTGTGAACAGAAGCCTCTGAGTTGTTACACAGGCTGTCTGCACACTGGCCCTGCAGATTTTTGTTTAATGGAAGAAACTGATGAAGAACTTCTCAAGTGAAACATAGTTTGGACAAAGACCATATAGACTTGTCTGACTAAAGGCAAAAGTGTGTTGAACAACAACAAAAAAAAGCAAACACAATCAGAATGCAGAAAAAAAAGAACTGAATGCTAGTGAAAAAGCATGCATTCATTCTGATGGCAAACTCTAAAGAGAGATATTATTGAAAAAAAGAGTTAACGTTAAACGTTTCTGATTTTCAGAACACATGCTTAACTCATACGGATATTATATCTTCTCAGGTTTTTAAATCTATTTATGAGAGAAAACGGGATCTAAATTCCAGACCAAGACAGGAATATGGTACTGCACCTTTAGGAGTATCTATTTCCTTATATAGAAAAGTATTTTTGTTGAAATAATTTGCATGGTTATACAACATCCAGAAAGTGAAAGCATACATGACACAGTACAGTGAGATGTTCACTGAGTTCTAATCAAAATAAATTTAAAGATCATATCCATGACACTCTTGGCTTTCAGACATATGACATTGCATTCCAAAATTTTCAAGGCACATCTATTATTAACATGCAATGATAGAACATATTAATGGGAAGATATGCTTAGGGATCTCAATATCCTTAACTGTCTTCATCCCTCAAGGTTATAGGTGTACATTCAGCTATTTTTGTCAACAAATAGCACTGTAGATTTTTTTCCCAGAAATTTCATGCCAAAAATAGGCATGAAAATACCTTTTCCATTGAGAAAAAAAACATTTAAAAAAAAAGAAAAAGGAAAAAAAACCTTTCTTGTAATATTTTGTGAAATTGTGGGGGAGAAAAGTTAGTCTTGATGGTATTTCAGGTACAAATTTCTGAAATCCATGAAGAACAGTGTTATAGCAGGGCAGATTGTGGTAGGACAAGGGGGAATGCTTTCAAACTAGAAAGGGAGATTAAAGAAATTCTTTACGGTGAAGGTGGTGAGGCAATGGAAGAGGTTGCCCAGGAAAGTCCTGGATTCCCTATCCCTGGAAGTGTTCAAGGCCAGGTTGGATGGAGCTCTGAGCAACCTGGTCTCGTGGAAGGTGTCGCTGCCCATGGCAGGGGAGTTGGAACTGGATGATGTTGAAAGTCCCTTCCAACCCAAACCATTCCATGATCCTGTGATTCTGTGATTCAATGGTCCTGTGTCAGAACACATTGATGTAACCTTTCACTCAACATCCTAGCGAAGGTTTAGACTTCATCTTTTGTGCATTCCAATGTTCATTTTACAGCTCAGACAAATGAAGGTTTTGAACAGAAAAATAGAATTTCAGAGAAATCCTTACCTGTCATTGGCATGTACAGCAATAATCAATAAACTCTGTATTATCAACCGTGTACTCAGCACAAATCCAAAACACAGGCCCCTACTTGACATTGTGAAGAAAATTAACCCTATCCCATCCAAAACCAGCACACAGTGTTGTCATTATCCCAAGAACTTGCAGTCAAAACCATCCCATGAACCAACAGAATATCCTCAGGACACAGACACTGAAAAGAACGTCAAAAAGTGAAAACAATTATTAAAATGTCACAGACAAGAAAAGCCAACCAAAACCCCAAAATCCACTCAGCATAAAATACTGAAGTTCATGAAGGAAGAGAAAAGGTCAAAGACACAGAAAACTCTAAAAATAGATGTACCAGTATTATTCTGAAATTTCATTTTAGTCAGAAATAATTCTGATGAAAAACTTTCACTGGTTTTTATGATCTATTGAGAAGGCATATGATTAGTAGTTGAGAATTCAATTTTAATCGGGTAGCACTGTCAGTTTGATTGTATAAAGAGAAGTTGCTCCTTGATAACTCTGGTAATAAATGTCAAAAGTACCTCCAAAATATTCCAATGCCTATTTTTCCTGAGAAAAGGCTCTTCTTAATTTCTAAACAAAATCCAAGACTTTTCATTTTATAGTCAATAGAAGAATGGTGCATAATTAACCTTTACATCTCCACAGAGTCTGTCAGGCCATGAGGACTACCCAAAATTGCAGATGATGGCTCCTTATTTCCTCATATCTAGGGGAAACGAAAAGGAGACATCCCAACACATGAACAACCAGCATTCATGTTCTGGAACTCTGTAGCAAACAAATGTATTTCCATATTTCCATTTAGGGCATTGGTTTCTGTTTGGTTGGTTTGGTTTCTATTTTGTTTGTTTGTTTTGTTGTTGGGGGGGGTGTGTGTTTGACTGTTTGGTTGTTTTTTATTGTTGTTTTGGTTTGGTTTTGGGTTTGGGTTTTTGTTGGTTTTTTCACTTGTCAAAAATCCCTGTGGAAAAGAAAAAGCAGGGAACAGGAAGACTTTGGTTGACCTATTTTGACCAAGACACTACAAACTCTGAGTATTTTACTACATGTCATTTGCAAATTTTAACACTGCACACTTAAACTGTACTTAGAAGTTCATAGCTAAGTTCAGCCCATCTGAAGCACATTTAAAATATCCATAGTGTGGTGATGACAGATCCTTCTAGTCCAGTATCCAACTCCTAAGAGGACCAACAATTTCTATGACCTGATTATGCCTTCCTAAATTGAAATTTGTTTCTACAGCTAACGGCACTTACTAAATAAACAGGCCACATGGTATGTGTTTAGAACTGAGAATATAAAACATGTTTATGGTGTCAGGGGTTAACCTGGAGGCAAACTCCAGATCCCCACACTTAATTCTTCAGAGGAGAGGAGACAGCAAAAACAGTCTGCAAACTTGAGAAATGATTAAATATTTATTTCACTAACACTACTAAGAATAGAAAGAATAAAAAATAATGAAAAATATTAAGGCATAATATACAAATATCATTCTCCTCCCATACATTCCAATCCTTCTCACTGATCACATAAAGGACATAAAAATGAGATTCTGATCTTATGATTAAGAGTTCTTATTGCCACCTCATGAGATAAAGAGAGTTCTTCCTGTAGTGTAGTGGGATCCAGCCCATGGAAGACAGTTCCCTAAGAAGTATCTTCAGTGTGGTTCCAAACCTTTCCCAGCCCGCCCAGGTTTTGCAGTGGTGTATCCTCTCTCCCACAAACACTCCGCAGTTTGTGGCTCACAAAAAAAGTCTGATGGGGTTAAACATTTTAAGAGTAAGTCATTCCAGCCTAAAGGCACCAAAGGCAACAGGCTTCTGCTTTACTCATAATCTCCAAAGGGTGCAAGCTTCATCTGCACACAACATAAAAATGTTCTTAATTTAGGCTGCAGATTTCTCACTTCACCATGGCTCATATTATGGTTTAAAGAGAAACTTAGTTTGGTATTATTCCAGATCACACAGCACAGCTCAGAGAAAAAAGATGCATCTCGATGCTGGTAAAGATGGCTTCCCTGGCACTTCCTGCCACTCCTTGTCTTCTCTTCCGTTTGGCTACTGAACTCCATATTTGTTCTTTCACGTGACTGCTTTCCTTTCTCTCTAGCTTAGAGAAGAGGTTAATCTTTGCAGAAAATGCCTACAAAAGTATTTATAACAATTACATGCTCCCACTGTAATGAGGCTCGCTTTCCCGGGCACAAAGCTCCTTCCTCCCCCATTCTGTTTTCTCTGCACTGGCAGCGTCCAAATTTTAGTAAGTCTTTTGGCTGCTACATAGATCCTCTGCCTTATCTTAAAAGCAAGGTCACCCTTCGATCTCACCAGCTCAGCTCTCTCTGTGTAGCTCGGATCTGCTTAGCTTCTCTCAGCTTTTCTCAGCTTTCTGGCCTCGGCCTAGCTTAGCTGCTTCTCTGTTTGGCCTTGGTCCAGATGGCATTAGACCAGCTCCTCTCAGGTCCGGAATGGTACAGGACCGGTGGAGGGTGAGGCCAGCTGCCCCCACCGGCGCCCCCGGCTGTGGGCCCCTGGCCCGGGGGTGGGGGGGGAAGCCTCTCCTGCTTGTGGTCAGCAGGCAGCAAGGGAGCAAGAGAGGAAGTGAGGAAGTCCTGCATCACTTCCTAGGTGTTTTTTATAACATTCCTTTCACAGAGACATCACATGAACACTAAATGGCTCATAAAACTGTCCTTTACCTGTTTTTAACCAACCAAATTTGTCTCACACCAGGTCAAACAATGACAATGGTTAATGTGAACATCTCCATATATGACCTGAGTATTTTAACAATGCATTTTCTCAACACTCTGAATCCTAAGAAACCTTGACTTCACAAAGAAGTCAGAGCTGAAGCACAAAGTATTTTGCCAGTTCTGAAAGTTTCCAATTTTATAATTCTGTGCAACCAAATGTCAAACCCCTATTGCAAAATTATGTGACTCTTACATAGCACAGGCATACAATAATGAGCAGAAGGAAGTGGAAGTGACAAAGAAGTGTCTACATTAGTTATTGTGTGGATAAGATTCTGAACAGGAGAAGCTGAGGGTTTAGGACTGTGTACCATACATAATATCAAGCACTAGCTCAACTCCAAACATGACATTTGACATGCCCTATTTGTTGAAGTCCCTTGGGTCTTCTTTGAAGATGTGCCCACTGCATACTACCACTCTAGCAAACCTCTCCACTAAATTCCTGCTGCTGCTGAATTTAAAATGAACATGCACTGGGATTAAGTGACCCAGCACACTCCCCACAAACAGATCTAACATCAGCAGAAAAGACTGCCAAAGTTTCAGGTTCTCAGCAGGAGTTTTTTGAAAGGCAAGTAGTGTTTGTGGTAATGAGGAGGACACCTAGAGACTTAGTTCTCTCTAATTATCTTAAAATGTCCTCAGCCTTAATTGGAATGCTGCTGCCAGAAACCTTCTAGTCCACACACCTGGGAAAATGGCATTAAGCTCATGATATTCAAAGTGGAATGGGAAACAATAGCTCCAGAGAGATCAGACAGATGAAGGGACTGACCCTATCTCAGAGACTGAGGTAGTGCAATGACCTGGAAGGCTCAAGCTGTGGAGTTGCTCACTACTACATGTTCCACAAGGGCTGTGCTTCCACATGTTCTGCCCACTGCCCAGAAGTCTTTGTCTTGAAGAATAGCAGCAGATTGCAACCAGGTGTCCAAGAACAGACTTGACTAACAGACTTTTCAGTCAGCTGTGTGAATTTTACATCTTAATTCAAAATTTCCTTTGGAGAAAGGACTACACAGCAAATTTGGACCAGCCTTTGATGTCTCTGAACAGATCTCATAATTAAAACTGGGAAGGGTCAGGTTCAGCACGTACCATCTAGAATGGCTATCCTGAGGTGAATCTTGTATGAAGCTTCCTAAGGACTTCAGAGGATAAGCTGCATTTGCCCACGGAGCAGAAAGCTGATTGTTTAGGCAACTACTGTAGATATTCGCCGTCTCTTCTGACATACTCACAAAACCATTAATAGCTTTTTTGAGGGTTTTCGTAGAGCTCTAAAAACAAGATTTAAAAGCATTGTCACAAAATCAGAATTGGATCACTTATTCATTGCTGTGTTTTTGTAATGGTTGCTTCCATAGGCCAAGAATAACATGCCTTTTATGCAAAAAAATAACAGTCTCAGCTTTTGATATTTTGGTACTTGAGGAAGATTTTCAATAGCAAAAAGCAGTCAGATTTACACCATGAGCAGGATGGCCAAGTAAAAATCTGGGCTTTTGGGAAACTAAGGGTTGATGATAAGCATCTGCAAAGTACTAAAGATTCCTATGAACTTGTCAGAATTCAGTAGTGAAAGAGAAGGAGACCTGTTTGTAAGGAGAAATGTCTTTTCTAGAGTTCCTGGGAATGCATGTCTGACACAAAGACCAACTGATACTCCAAAACTGGTTAAGGCAAAATTCAACCCTACATGTCTCCATGTTTTCTTCCTTCATGGCGGTTAAAAGATGGAAGCAGAGGCACTGTTTATGGTTAGACAGCAATAACTTCATAATTTTAGACAGATTTTGATGTAAAAATATTACATAGTGGCTTTTGTCATTCTCATGGACACACCAAGAGAGCCTGGCTTTTATGTCATTGACCAACCATCACAAAATCGTTCCAGCTTTTTGTAGCTTAGCGATCGTGTTTTCTACCACATCCTAGTAGCATCTTCTTGTCAAGATGAGAATCTGTTTTGCTCTCATACAGGCTGTGTTCTTCTCAACTGAGATATGGTTTTCCAGGTGGCACAAAACTGAAGTCTGTCTGATGGAATTCCCTACCAGAAAAATGTGACAAAAGAAACAGGGAATTTGGCCAGTGGCAGAAACAGATGTTCGGGGTTCAGACTTCAAAACTGGCAGAATTTTGCCATAGTATTCACCACTTTGAATGGACAGAGGGCAAATAATTTATTGCACCTTCCCAAAAGTGCAACATATTAACATCCTTACAGTAAGAAGCCCTGATGCGCTCCTAATGTTTTCCTCTGCGTTGATGCCTTAAGGACTAGCTTTTTGATTTTTCTAACCCTGCACTGTACTAGTGTGTAATTCTGAAATCCATATTATGTGCTTCACCTTCTTGTTAGACAAAATATTCTCTCTAAGCCTGGAAAACAAAATCACTATCCTAGGCCTAAGTATAAACAAAAGTGAATTGGGAGGGGGTGAATGGGGGAATATTACTTCATTACCTGGAACTGTAATTGGACAATTAACTTCTGATAAGCAAATGTACCAAACCTATATCTGGGGGGCAAAACTCGTGATCGGGGTCCATCTTGGTCTAGCCTAGCATCGGCAAGGCTCCGTACCAGAGGTGTACCTCTCGAAGGCCTTCAATAAATTCATACTTCTATTCAGTAACTTTGTCCAGTCTCTGTTTCAGGTACTCCCAATTTTAGGCATCAGTGTCAGGAGGAAATTCCAGTCAGAGGCCTGTATTATCTTGAGCCTGGCTATAAAATCGTGGGAGATACCTGACACAGGAGTACTTATCCTTTGCGCAGTGGACATTTCAAGCACAGGGCATATCTACTGGATATTTACAAGTGGTTCACTGTGCTCACAAAACACTGTACCCATCAAAACAAGGACAAGCACCCTTGTCTGACATCAGAGTTTATTCATAACCAAGCTCAACACCAATATCATCGAGTATCTCTAAAACTTCTAAGGAGTTTTCTGACATGAAAATCCATTGAGAAATTATACATGTCTAAAAAGTGATGATCTGCATTTAAATCTGTTTTTCCATTCAGACATCATTTCTGTATGTTCTCTGAGTTTATGAAATGGTCTCAGAGGTAAGGCTAGTGAATACTAGTGGTGCCTGTAATTTAATCTTTTTTTCATCTGGTCAGGGAATTCTTCTCTCCGCAACATACACAGAAGTTGAATACATATCTTCTTTTCCGACTGCAGTGTAGGACCTGTGCACTGCTGTGTTTGTACCTAGCATTGAGAAGGTAACTCAGAAAGACTCTGCCGTGGTGACCCATCATGAAGTTCCAATGGGGATGGATCCCTCCTGATGGATCGATCCAGAGCTACCTGATACAGAGTGGCTGACCAAAACAAAACCCCAAAACTGTGCTGCTATACTCAAAGCAGAATTAGTTAGATCTTACTTTAGTAAAAAGGCTACAAGTATCAAGTTACCTTTGTTCACTGACTGAAGGAACACCTAAGGTTTCAGTACTGGTTAATTTATTCCTAAACTCTTCCCTTCTAAGAAACACTAATGGCACATCTCTCTACAATTCTAACCAGTAGCATGGATGTAATGAGATACTGATGGTTTTGTTGTTTACAAGCAGGTTTGCTAAAGTAGCTTTGAGATCAAGGAGGTGTAGATACCAAAGCACAAACATATCCTGAGTGAAATGTTGATCCTTGCTTTCCTGTCTCCAGGGCATCAGAAGGGTGATTTCAAATTGAGAGCTTTGAGTAAGGTGTCTACATTCACACCTCAGCATCTAAATGCATATTGTCACTGTTTTTAATCATCTTCAGAACCTTTGCTTTCCACAGATATAAACTGATGGTTCAAGTACTTTGATCTCCATGAAATATGCTGGGACTCATTTATAGTTTTGTACAGAAATACTCATCTTGCATTTTCAGCAACGATTTATGGACCCCGTGCAAACTCACCTTTCTAAATTAACTTGGGACATTCCGTGAATCACTGCAAAGTACAAATTAAAAGATTCATGTAATATGAAAGCAGTAGACTCAAATCTTCCTGCACTTGCCATACAGACTGACTGAAAGAAGTCTTGGTGTATGAGGGACATATAAGTTGCTAAGACAATAATTTCGAATGATTACAAGCAGCAGAAAGATTTGTGTAATAGCAGCGTAATACAAAAGTAAGTTCCACTTTCTCTTTTGCTTTTCTGCTATTTCAGAGCCATCGTAAGAGATGTCCTAAATATTCAGAGACATTTCTTAAAGGAAAAAAACATAATACACTTGAGGGCAATTAAGATTTTCACTATAATGTAGTAAACATTTCTATCATAAGGATTTAATGAAAATTATTAACTGTGTGATTAAGGGTAGCTGGGAATAATCCAATCTAATAATCATTATTCACAAGGCTTTTCGTCATGTGCTAAGCAGAGAACAATGAGCTGTTTAGATTACATCCTGTCAGACATACTACAAAACAGAAACAAATTAAGTGCCTTCAGAATTATGGTCAAACCAATAATAGTATTCCTATAGGCAAACAGGGGCAAGGGTTTTTGAGAAAAACAGGGCACGAGAGTGAGTGTATTCATCTTGCTTACGTATCAAGTGCACAATATTAACTACCATGTCTTTTTGGGAACAGAGAGAAAGTATTTCTAAATGGATTTGGAAGTCTTAAGTGATTAGAAAAATCATATCTACTGCTCAAATAAATTTTCTTATAAGGTATCATAGCAACAATGTGCAACCTTTGTTCCACTAGGGAAAAGGTCACTTTTCTGTTGAACAGCTTATATTACACATTCCTTAGATCTTATAATAATTTTTTTCTAAAACAAAACTTTAACACTTACGTCACCTAAAATGCATAAGCCTCACATCTGCTTATATGATTGCACATAAGAGAGGGGCCAATGAAAAGATTTGCCTGCCTTGATTTACACTGATGTATTGAAGAGGGTTGGTGTTTGTTGGCATGCAGTCTCACTGACCTTGGTGAGAATTGTTCCACTGGCTTGTCTGAACCCAGCACTGAGATTTTCACTATTTTACCACAAAATGTCCAGTGCTTGCTCTGACCCTAGGAGCCTGGCCCCCTTCCCTGTCTCCATTCAGTTGGTGAGCCCATCAAAAAGTAGCTTCTGGAAAACAGAAGAAATGGGAAGAGCTCAGCTATAGAAGGAGTACAACCCAGGTTAATCTCAATCTTCACGCACTTCATTTTTCCAAGAAACATTTTCTCCAATGCAAGAATTTTTTTTCTGATTAGGGAAACTGAGGAAGCCCTGAAAGTAGGTGCTTAAACAGCTGAATTTACCATGCACTGGAATTGTCTCCTGCTGTTTTTCTGAGGTGTGATCTGTTGCTGACCAAGTGTTCCCTGCTGTGCCTGCAGGGACAGCAGGGCCGCAGGAGGGGCTACAATGGTTTATGCCACCCACTTGCTCTGACGTCTCACCAGAGACGCTGTTTGCAGCACTGGCCAGCATGGGGCACTTTGAAAGAGGCTGTAAACACTATAATTTGTCCCAGTAGTATGCTTTTAAGCATCATTCTTAACAATGATGACTACTTACGGTCTTACTTCTTTAAGCACTTGAGTTATAACTCCCAAATATTTATGCTGTGTAGCACTCGTCTAAGCAAAAGAACACTTGAAGAAAAAAAAAGTTTTGCTTAATCTTATGTGCTTTGTATTCACTAGTCAAAATTCCTTTGTGAAGGTGTTCAAAGAACAAATGTGAACTCATTGCTCAATGATGCTTTATACAACAATCTCCATGGATTAACTGTGAATTGTGATCAGGGTTTTTTTCCATTTTTAACATTTGAAGTTCACAAAAAAATATTTCATGATTATTAGAAGCTTTGAGTTTTTATGCTATATGTATATTTACTATTTCATTAGACAAGCTTGGGATCATCATAAGTGCACATTTGTCAGAAGTGAGTTTATTAAAGAGAAAACCAATTTCGTTTAATTTTCACAATATAGAAGGGCAGCACCAAGAAGGATGAAAGTGAATCCGTCATACCAGGCAGTTAGGACAAGGTGGTTCTAACAACTGCTTGAACAATTTCATCTCTGTTTTGTCCTGATCCTTGTGCTGTTGTTCACGGCTGCCACTCAAGGATTACTTTAATTAGGGTATTTATCTCTTTACGCTGTATAGAGGGGAGCAAAAAGAAAAAACAGGCATACTTCAGAGAACTTTTCAGAAGCCTCATTTTATCTTTTCTTCTTTTTTCTTTGTTCATAGGAAACACTTCCATGGAATGTTTGGCGTTATGATCCTATTTACATAGCTCACTGCAAAATTTAGTTCTGGTGTTCTGCACCAACTTTCTAGTTACTCTCAGCTATTTAGTAAGAGAATAACTACACAGGAAAAATGTATTTCCTAAATTTCATTCCCAGAAATATACTGTATAATTTGTAATTCTGCACTGTGTCTATTCTATTGAATTGCAGACTATGAATACTATTTAAATTCAAAATAGATCTTAAAATCAGATTTAAATGTTTATTAATACTTCATGCTGGTCGTTCTAAAGACAATTTTCACTGATTTCTACATAAAGAAGCTTATTCTTCTCAGTATGTTCCTAATTTGAGCATTAAACTGCTTCTATATATTACTAAATGAGACCTTAAACATAAGGAAATGAGTTAAAATTTTAATGATTTTACTCCACTGTCTTAGTACTAGATATTATTAAATTCTTGTTGCAAGCCCAGAGGAAAAAATTTTATTAAATATTGTGTTATTTATGTTCCCTATTTTCTACAGGAAGGCCTCTTCTTTATTTTGCTTGTACACTGTATTGCTATAGAAGCCTAGTTTGTATAATTAATTTTAACTTACGGACAACACTGGAGCTTTTTTCCTCAAATAGAGAGCTATGAGATCGTAAATTGATGAGGTTCAAAAACTGCTTCTAAATTTGAGATTGATACCATCTTCACAAAAAGACTGGTATGTGTTTTGTTGCCTAGTGGATTTAGAATAGAAATTTAAATAATTAGAAATATTGTAGAAACTCTTAGATACATGGTAGAAGTATGATTTACAGGTCAGGTTACTCAGAATGGTACAGGGTGAATGTAACTGTTTCTAAACTCATGAGTGGTCATTATTAAATACAACAGGTATAGGAAGAAAGTATATCTTATTTATTATGACGAGCAGAAGCAAAGATAAAAAGAGATGAAATTACTTATCCAGGGAATCTGTGGCACAATCAAGAATTGTACAAAATCACTGCAGGTCTACCCAAGAACCTTAAGCATAAACTAACATTTTTTTCTTCATGTTTATGCATCCATTAGTTTGTATTTAAAGTCTCAAAATTCTTACCCTGAGTGTTTCTAAGCATATAATATTACTTTGATTCAGCTGCTATAAATGTCCTGTTTAAGAAGATTTTAGAGGATTACTAGGGTCCCCGTAGGAAAAATGAATAAGATTTAACAAATATAATATTGAGAACTTGGATCTGAACAGCTTCTTAGTATTCCTTCAAAGTGTTCCTTTGTGAAATCAGAAAGTATAAAACCACTATCCCATGAAAAGTGATCGATTTGTGTAAAGCCATAAGTAACATATATGTTAGCATAGAACATAAAATGTAAAAATAATAAGTGATTTATTAAAACCTAAGTTGATAAGAAATGGGCCAAAGAGAACATCCAAGAATCTTCTGTTATGCAAGAGATGCCAGATCTAACACGTAGTACAGCCATTCCTCCTTATTATTTCTGCTTAACAAACTGTGATTATTAAATCAAATTTGCCCTTTAATCTAAAACAAAGTATAATTCATTTAACAAAACTAGTTTAGAAATGTATTTAAGAAAAACCTTCAAACCTGAAACATTAAATTGGCATTTCTGCGCATTCTAAGGAATTCTGCATCAACAGTCAGAAGAAGGTTTCAATGTATTCTTTAAAGTCTTGGCAAGTGCCATGCACGTGAGTAAAATACACTCTTGTTACAGAAACACATACATACATATTTATATGACATCCATAGTAAAATATTTTCTTGTGACTGAAATACGTAAAAATTAAGACTATACATACCATATGTTATCAAAATAAACCAAGGATTGTCTTTAAAGTATCTGAAGATATACATAATTCAACATGAAACAGTATCTGTAAGAAGACACTTGCAACTGCACATGGATGGCAAACATTTTCATAGGTAGTGACAGATCAGTATCAGCTTTTGACCTCCTAAAGCCAATATAAGCAGTATTTTAAAAATTATTTTGAGAAGTTTAACATTAACATGTAATATATTTACAAGCATTAGGATTTAAGGGAGAAGATTTTAACACAGAATACTTCCTCACTCAATTTTACATTTGGAACAGATAACCAAATTGTTCCTTAATGGAACAATATAAAAATAACAGCTGCATGCAAGATGTGACTTGTGATGCCAGTTACACAAAATAAACCAAACACAAAATAAAAAACAATACAGCTTGCCAAAGCCTGACTGCTGAGCCAAAAGCCTGACAGGAAACAGTTTATATGTCTGGATCATTCATCTGCCTTGCCTTCAGATCAGCTGCATTATGCTGAAGGATGGATAGGGAAGTTTAGGGCACCTGTCTAAGTACTTGGAGACATGGACCTGAAACTGTTCCACCTGAGACATCCTGGATAACTTCATCAGCTCAGAAGATATGACATTTAGCAACCATACCAGATAACGGAGCTCGCTACACGGCCATCTGTCATTGCTCTTTTTCTCCTTTTCCTCTGTCCTCCAGTAACACAGGATGCTGTCCTATCTGTTGGGCCAGTACAACTGGATGTGTTATAGAGTGTCATATCAAAGAGAAAAACACAACCCACAGTAAACTGTGGTGGATGGGTTGCTCCCACACCAATACCTGGCCTCCCTTAGAGCAGACACTGCCATGGGAAGGGTATCCAGCTGTGGCAGGAAGCAGGACAGCTGCTTCAAAAACAAGTTGTTGCCTTCATGATCCACAGGTTCTGGTGTTCTAAGCATGTACTTCACATACAAAACGTCGATAATGTGCAGTGACTGCAGCTCTGCTCTACTTAGTCCAGCTCAGCCAGCTGCTGTTATATACCATATAATTGTTTTGTGCGGCTCTGATGCTTTAATGATATCATCTCCCTCAATCAAAGAATGGATTAATCAAATGAATGCACCAATTCAAGGAATTCCTGAAACTTGTAGGAATATGTAGACTTTATAATTGTGCTAAATCCAACAGGATCTCTTAGGGACTGAAAAGAACGTGTAGTATACAATAATCTATTTAGTATCCATACAACCTGAAGATCTGTTAGCTTTTTCCCTGATTTTCACACCAGCTTCACTCTGATCTGCAATGTTGGTCTGCAAAACCATTGGTGCACTATCATACCTGCTGCATACCCTTTCGATTTTTCTAGCACAGGTAGTTTCAGAATTAAGCCTGAAATTAAAGGATCTGTTCCTGTTTAACAACCCAGCTGTTATTCTGGAATACTCTGTCTTGACTAAGGAGGACAATATGAAGTTTAACACTCTGTCACACATCCTCCACAACTGTTCTGCAGACAACACACAGATAACATAAAAGATTTAGAAATCCCAAGATCTGCCTCAAGTTTGAGCCCTAAATATTAAATCCCACAGCAAAAGTGAGCCAAATGAATCACTTGAAAGGTGGTCACTGAAAGGGGGGGCTTATTTTTCATTCTTCTGCTCTCTCACATGAAGAAAGAATTAAATAAAACCATTAGGTCAGTTTATCTGTTTGCAGGCAATACTTTATAAAGGAATGCTCAAATAACCTACAAGCAAGATTCATGATAGAAGATTACTCCATAATGCCAAGCCTGGATCAAGAATGCCTCCCTGCAACTCTGCCTGCTGATCAGAAAGCTCTGCATGTTGGAAAGGGGAGATATCATCAGTATAACTCAACATAGAAAATAACAGTTTTCTATGTAAATACCTGTAAAGACTAGAACTGAATTTTACCGTATTACTTAGATGCATGGAGTGAACTTGATCCTAGTTGAAGACTATTGCTTTTCTGTATCACATAAAAGACACATGAAAATACACAACCATTCACATTCACAGAGTAGAAATGTAATACCTGAGACTGAATAAATTATTCTACTCACATTTTCAGACAACTGAAAAATTTTCATCCTTTCCTTGAAATATATGTACTTGATCCTGTATATTTGTCATCACATTTCAATGTGACAGAAAAAAAAACTTTATAACTTTACAAAGGCTGAGGCAGTTTCAGATGCAGTATTGACAGACTTCTACTGAACATTAAAATACACAAAGAAATATTATTTTATATTTCTAAATATTCTGAGTATTCTGATAGATCTAGGAGATTTTTTTATTGTCACGTACACAGAACTGGAAGCGCTTTCATATCATAATCAGTTTCTTTCAGTTGTCAAAGTATAAACCAATACTAGCAGTACTATAAAATATCTATGTCAAGCTGTACAAATGATGTAAACATTGAATATTCGACATCATACATAGGCAACTGCATACCTGATTTGAACATGGTCATTGGTGCAGCTGCATAGGTATGCTTTATATTCTTTATTTGCCTCATTACCCATGTGAACAAACAATTAATTTGGGTTATCTACTTGTATATGTGCCCAATTTTCTGTATAAACAGAATCAATGCATGTGCCAAACAAACACTTGCTTTCATTTTCTTCACTTGCAACTTCAAATTATGGTCTTTAGTGTGATCACCAATATTCACGAACTATTTTTGTCCCAATTTCAGATAATGATTGAAAGAGTTTCAAATTCTATACGGAAATACTAGTTTTTTAGTAAGAGATAAACAAAACTTCCTAGACATGCAAACCTTCTAAAACTAACTTATATTAGCACTGTTTAATTACACATGTGTACTCAAAGAGACTCTCTCAAAGACATAAAAAGCATTTTCATTTAGCTTGTCAAATTAAAAGTGGAAACATTCGCAAGGGAATAAGAAAAATGAAGACAGGTATTATTACGTGCTCTGACTTTTATCTCAAAGGGCAAATATCTGTGATACAGTAACAAGAAGTAAAGGTTCATAAAGAAGTGAATATGAGAAGGCTAAAGCAATGTTGTGTCTCTAAAATTTAATAGAATTAAATTGTTTTCAAGACAAGTGCTAGAAGCAGGATGAAAAAAGAAATTTTTATATGCTTTGCGCTGATGACAATGGAGATGTTTTGCAGAGTTTGTCTTCAAGGGCTGATACATCCTCTTCTGAGAATCTAATTCTGTGTTACCTTGTGGTTTTACATTTCCACTTTTTTTTGTTTCTGTCACTAGTAACTTTTCCATTTTTAAGGGTCTGGCAATTATTGGAAAGCCATATTAGCAGAGTTGGTATTCTCATGGATGTCACATCTCTTCGAAATCCTTGGGTAAAGTCTAGCAACAAAATCTACCTTTTTTCTCTAGGCTAGTTTAGGAGTCAGGGCTACAGAATACCAAAGTAATACAGTTGGATTGTTATATTTCAAAAGGGACAGGAATGAAATAAAAGGAAATGAAGAAAAAAGCTAAGTTTTAAGATTCAAATGGAGACAATTCATTCTACACAAAAAGTATCATTAGAATAATCAAATATTCGTATATGTGCTCTCTTTAATATAGTAAAACATTTTCAAAGGCAATGTGATGGCCTCTTATGACAGTGTAACAAAGTTGCTGGATGAGGGAAGAGTGACATTATCTGGACTTGTGCAAGGCATTTGAGGCTGTCCCACATGACATCCTTTCTCTAAACTGGACACATGTGGACTTGGCAGATGGAGCTCTTGGTAGATGAGGAATTGGCCAGATGGTCACACTCAAAGAACTGTGGTCAATGTCTTGATGTCCAAGTGGAGACCAGTGACGAGTGGTGTCCTCAGGGGTCAGTACTAGGACAGGAGCTGTTCAATATCTTTGTGGCCACATGGGCAGTGGGATCGAGGGCACTCTCATCAAGTTTGCCACTGACACCAAGCTGTGTGGGGCAGTCGACACACTGGAGGGAGGGGGCACCATCCACAGGGACCTGGACAGCCTGGAAAGGTGGGTCTGTACAAACCTCCTGAAGTTCAACGAAGTGCAAGCTTCTGCAATGGGTTGTGGCAATCTCAAGTACAAAATCCACCTGGGTGGAGAATGAATTGGAAGCAATCCTGAGGAGAAGTACCTGGGAGTGTTGGTGGACAAGGAGCTTGACATGATCTGGCAATGTGCACTTTCAGCACAGAAAGCCAACTGCATCCTGGGCTGCATCCAAAGAAATGGCCAACAGGGGGAGGGAGATGAATCTGCCTCTTTAGTCTGCTCTTGCGTGATCCTACCTGGAGTGCTGTGTGCAGCTCTCATGAGACCCCAACACAGGACAGATGTAGACCTGTTGAAGCGAGTCCATAGGAGGTCCACTAAGATGATCAGGGGCTTGGAGCACCTCTCCTATGGACACAGGCTGAGAGAGTTGGGTTTGTTCAGTCTAGGAAAGAGAAGACTCCAGGGGATCTTAGAGCACCTTCCAGTACCTGGAGGGGGCTACAAGAGATCTATAGAGGGACTTTTTACAAGGGCATGTAGTGACAGGACAAGGGGGAATGGCTTAGAGCTGAAAGAGGGTCAGTTAAATTAGATATGGTAGAAAGATGGTAGAAATCTTTACTGTGAGGGTGGTGAGGCACTGGCACAGGTTGCCCAGAGAAGCTGTGGGTAGCCCATCCTTGGAAGTGTTTAAAGACAAGTTGGATGTGGCTTTGAGAAACATGGTCTTATGAAAGGTGTCCCTGCCCATCCAAGACTGAGTGGGGGGAGGGGGGCATTGGAAATAGATGATCTTTGAGACAGTATGCCCAGTTTTGGTTCATAACTCTTACTGTATGGTGAAAGTAACTATATAAAATATGTAATACTGGACAGAGAAACACTTTCATATTCCAGCAGAAAAGAGACATTTGAGTAGAAGCTCTGCCTCATCTTTGCCGCCATTTTTCTCTGTTATATTACACACAGTTACCTTGGTTCCCTTGCCATTAGTATCATAGGTGGAAGCTATGACTACAGTGGACTTTGAGGCAGTAATGATGCAGTCTTGAGCAGCCTGAATTTAGCATCAGTGTTGACTATGATAATTGAAGTGAGTAATACATCAGCAGTTCTAGAGCAGAATGTAAGAGAGGTGTTTGAAAGAGTGAAAAACTACAATAACCTTGCAGAAGAGATTGTGGTATTATGAGTGCCCTTTTCAGGAACCTGTGGTGCCAGAAATAAGTTGTCTAAATCTGTTCATTGACTCCTTCAATACATTGAACAGATGCCTGGTCAGCCTTGGGAGAAAAACTTCAGGCATAGAAATAAGCAGACAGCATTTCTTTGCAAATGTGATGAAGGTATGAAGTGAGGCAATTGTGGGTTGCTCCTGATGCAGAGGGTGAGAGTATACAGGTGCTGTCTGCCCTGCAAAGGCATGAAGATTCTCTATATGGTGGCTCTTTCTGTGAAAACAAGAAGCAGATAATCAGTTGGGTAATTGCTAACACACTCAGTGGACAAGATAATGGTAGAGTTCAAAGAAGACAGCAGTAAAGCCTTTGCATAAACCAAAGACTGTGACTGACTGTGACTGAAAATGGTGAGCTGTGAAAGCTCCTTACTGTAAGAAAGAAAAGACATTGCGTTTTGTGTTAGAGGATAAAAATCCGAAATTTGCTTTTCATCTTGGAAAAGGGATGTATAGGGTAAATGGTCTCTGTTAATGTGAGAAATTTAACCTTTTTTATATACTTATTTTTGGATAGGAGACTTCAAGAAGATTATCTATGACTTGATATGCAGCATGTAAGAGTCTTGAACTGCTCTGTATATGAGGACTATATGAGGAGTTTTTAAGTTAGAAAGTTCTTCATCTTTCTGAGGAAAAAAAAAAAAGAGGTTTAAAATATCAAAAACTCTGAGTGATATTAAGAATATTTCAAAGGTACCCAATCTTTACTCGTTAATCTTTGAGTCTGAGATCAGTAGTAATCACAGACCTTGGACTCCACTTACTACATCCTTTGTTTCACTGGGGGCTTCAATTTTAGAGAGTATGTGGAATTCAGCTCACCCAATTTTAGCCTTCAGAAAGAACAGTGCCTTCTCGTTAGCCTGCTGTCTTGAAACCTTCCTCCGTCAATGGAGTGAGAAGGGCACCTCACTAAGGTCATAATAAATCAGTGACAGTATCTAAAACAGATGGAATAAACATGTTAAACAGATGGAATAGGCTGTGTCCACACAGTACGTGTTTTTCCCCCTTCACTTCCCTCTCCTTGCTTTTGTAATGGATACTAGAGACAGCTCGGAGAATAGATCTATTAGCTTTATGCGACAATTAAGCGAAATACTCCTGCCTGTCAGTAACTAGCACTCACACTACCTTTAGTTCGCCATGACAAGCCACATTTAGAAGACAAAAATGTCTTTGGCTTCTGCAAATGCTTTACAGCTTCATCTGGCAGCCAGTTGGCCATGTCAGTTCTGGGCCAGGTTACATAACTTGCTGTCTGCGGAGCTCTTCTTTTCCGAGAAATGCCGGAAGCAGACAGCCACGACACCGCAGTGCAAGTGCTGTGCTTGTTGTCTAAGGCAGGCATCCTGTGGCCTCTGCCTGCCTTGGCAATGAAGGCTTCAGTGAAGTATCACCATCCTTAAATTCACACCAGATGTTCCAAACAAGAGACGCAAATGTTTTCCTCGCCTTCTACATTTAAAGTACAATGTAGTAAGTCATTCTGTGGAATAGTTTTCATGCAATTCTAAAAACATATAATGACCAAAGCATAGATCACACCTTGTCTCTTTTGGCAGAAAGAGTTATATCTGATGATCTCTTTATGTGCTATGGCTGAAAACACTAATGCTCAGAAAAATTCCTTTGAATTGCCACTACATTTATTCTTGGAATAGCTGAAGCTGTCAGTTCAGCACTAGAAAAATTGCTTAAATGGGTCATTGAACTCTGGAACCCCTCAATCTCTACTTGAATGCTGATCTCCTAGTTTGGATTCTAAAATAAGTTTTCATAATTTTTAAAAATGTTTTTTTTCTCACAACTTCTAATCATCCTTGTTAGAAATTTTCTTTACAGTTGTATAATTTTTTTTAACAGATTCTTCAACATTTTTTCCTAAGTGGAATGAATGAAAATGATCATTCAACCAACTATTAAATTACAACAGCAACATTATCAAGAAAATATTTTAAAAATCTAAAAAGAAAACAGATTTTTGCTCCCAGCTTTTGAAACCTTTAGTGCATAGTGAGATAAGCAATGGGAAATGTTGTGAAAACAGGATTTAAGCTGAAACCAAGGGCTTTTCAGTATATATTTGTTGTCTTAAAACACATAGCTTGGCAAGTTTTCATTGCATCACTGAAGAAATATGATTTTGTAACTATGAGAATTAATAAAAGAAACATTCCTGCCACTTTGAGACTAAGCTTAATAAAATTTATAACACTGGTTGCTTTACAAATAAACTACTGCTGGCTGTAGTGGAAAACGGTATAAATATTGACTTACTGCATAATCAGTAAAGGAAGATTAATAATATTTTTATTTAAAAACACTTTCAACAATCAGGATGGAAAGAGGCTAACTGTGAAAGCATATATATCCATGTGCCTGCACTCACAATCTGTGACCTTATACTTCAAATACGTAGTTTGTGAATTGGAAATACGGAGATGACCTTTTTTAATGTGTTTTCTTCCTTTGTGTTATAATTTTATAAATTAGCTTTAAGTAGTAACAAACTTTGTGTGGACCTTTCTGCAGAATCACAATTGATGAGAGGCTTCATAGTAGCCAAATAAATACTGTACTGATTCCTTTAAGATAGTCACTATATAAAATCTGCAGAAAATGCTATTACAATTGCGAAAGTCTTTTTAAAAAAAGTCCTAAGTATGTAAGACAGGCAGAATAACTATTTTAATGACTGTCTCTTCCTATGTACTTCAGTACCTTCAGACATACCTAACAGCACTAAAATAACCCAAAAGACCCACAAATGCCAAAAAATATTTTTCTCTGTGTTTTGCCAAATATATTTTCTGAAAAGAAATGCAGCTGTCGTTTCTGTGAATGTTGGCTATATATCTCTATGAAGGCCTTTTGCAGGTTCATTAGCTATATGAATTAAAAGAAAAAACACTAACTATATATTTAAATTTTCTTTCCATATTTTGTGGTGCTGTGAAGTTAACAGATGGGCTCTAGCAACATGGAAACTGAATTTCCATTTTCTGAATGGAATAGATTTATCTACAAGAGGTTTTAGTTTTAGTCAGATGAGCATGCTGATTATATAACAAGTGGCATTAAAATTTTGTGACATTTGAATGTGGAAGAGATTTAGAGCAGAAAAAGATGTAAAATAAATGGTCTTGCAGAGATGGGCATAACCACTCTATAAATTAGATGAAAGTTGACTGAGCACATCCTATTATAATTTAATGGTCTTGTTTAGTTATTATAATGTCCCATTTTCAAGTAGCAGTTGCCTTTCCTAACGGGCAGAAAGAATGGCCAGGCAGGAAAGCCAGCACTTTGATTGAAAAGATAAGAGTTGCAAAGGTAAGCAAGTTCAGTAAGTATAAAGAGAGAGTATAAAATCAGAGAGGTATATAATATTTGTTCCTGAGAATATCTTCTAGCCTTGATTTGTGGCTTATGTTTTCCTAAGATAGGGGTGTTTTCTTTCTTTTTAGATTTCATATAGTAGTTTTCTTTTTTTTCAGTGTGCTAACTACTGGCTTGATTAGATGCCCATCCTCCTCTTTTAAGGTACTCTGTTATTTATGTTCTACATTCTTTTGATTTTCTCAATAAAGCCCTGTTATTTCTTTCTCATTCACTACTTTTCCAAGATGAAGGCTTTTCTAACCTTTTCTAATGATGCAGCTTTTAACAGGAGAGGACCAGAATAGGACACAGGACTCGGTGGGACCAACACTCATATGTACAGAGGCAGGATGTAGAACTGTACTCCTCTCCATGACTTTCCTTCAGCTTTTTTGCCCCTTACTGACTGCTGCTCTTAGGTCTTCACAGAACTGTGTGTCACAACTTCTCAGATTGCTCTCTAGAAAGAATTGGGATTTTTCCCACATGCATTATTTAAAGTTTATCTGTACATCTGCCATTTTATTATTCATTTTACTGCATGAGATTCTTCAGCTGCTCTTCAGTTTGCTTTTGTGTATCTTCAGTCATGCCACCTCATTGATCATCCGCTTCTACAGGGCAGTTACAATTGTAATGAACACAACCGATCTCAGCAGAGAGATTAATGGGTTTTGACTAATGACTTGCATCCCTACAAATACTATTTGTTCTGTCTTTGGTTTTTGTTTTCATACAAGTACAGACACTCCTTCTTATTCAGTGGTTTGCTTTACCACTCTTTTGTTGGAGACTTTGCTGAGTGCTTTGAATGTCAAGAGTATTACCAGCTGGTTTGCACCTTCAATTCTTTCAAAGACCTGCAGTTGATCTGTGAGGCTTGACTTCACTTTACAAAAAGGGATTCCCTTACTCTATGATGCTTCCCCAGAGTTTTTTGGAGTTGTTTATCCATTTTTAGGAAAAATGGGTAAGAACATTCCTTAGAATAAACTGAATCATAGAATGAATCATAGAATGAGTAGTAAATTCATTCTATGATTCATAGTTTCTTCATTTGCTCTCAGTCTCAACAAAGACTGTTGTGTAGCTTCCCAAAACACCTCTTGAATCCTTTTTAAAAATTGCTGTCACATTTGCCACAGAGGAAATTGCGGATACCAAGCCAATTTGAACTGGTCTATTTGCACTTGACTTTTTCCATCCTTGCAATGGTCTAAATTTTTGGGGTCAGTACTACTCTGTTCTTGTTACTTGCAGCTTTCAACTATATCAAGTGTTCTAATCAACATAACTTCTGCCAATACTAAAATTTAAGACAGAACAGAGGTTTTGGGTGGAATTACTCAAAGTTGATTCACTGGAACTACAAATGCAAAGTGCCATTTATGTTTTCTGTAATAATCATTTTGTTCTTTGACCATTTACTTGACTGGAGATTTCCACTTCTGGCTTCTGCTATCATTGGAAAAGGTCTATTGGGGATTTTTTTTTTGCAACTTCCTCTGTGGGATTTTGAGTCAAACACACCACATGTTTTCGAAAAGCAAGGGAGGACAGGAGTTTATTCTGCATTTCCTCAGACCTTACATTTCCCTTCCTGAGACTTGAGATGGGTACCTGCTTAATAGTTATATTTACAGGCACCACACTGTAAACTACCACTAAAATTAGAAAATATGGTGACTTGTTGGAACTTAGTATTCTTCAGGTCTTCAGTACCTGCAATGATGACAGTTCATCCCATTTCACGTCATCATAAATAAGGTGTGTCTTACAAGATAAAGGAAAAGAACCAAAGACACAAATACATCAGTGTGTAAGATCACAAATACATCAACATCCACAAATATATCATTAGAAAACAACATAAATATTTTATTTGAGAGATTCTATAAGGAAATAGTTTTTTATTTTGTTATGTATTTTCTGAACATGTTTCATTGGTAGTATTTGGCATTACAAGGACAGGAAAGGTTTTAAAAAGCACAGAGCTTAAATGGAGATGGAACTGGAGATGCAACTGAAATACCTGAAAAACAAATAAAGTGATGTGGTTTAACCCCAGCTGTTAACTAAGCACCACACACAGCCACTCAGTCACTGTCGCCTTGTTGGGTTTGGGAGAGAGAATCGGATGGGCAAAAGCTGGAAAACTTGTGGGTTGGAATAAAGAGTGTTTACTACAGAAAGCAAAAGCTGCACACACAAGCGAAGAAAAACAAGGAATTCATTCACTGCTTCCCATGGGCAGGCAGGTGTTCAGCCATCTCTGGGACAGCAGGGCCCCATCAAATATAATGGTGACCTGGGCAGACAAACACCATCACTTCAAATGTTCTCCCTCTTCTTCGTTCTTCCCCCAGCTATTACTGGCTGAGCATGAGGCCGTACGGTTTGGGATGTCCCATTGGGATCAGCTGTGCTGGCTGTGTCCCCTCACAATTCCTCCTGCACCCCCTGCTCACTTGCAGTGGGATGGTGTGAGCGACATAAAAGGCCTTGGCTCTGCTTAAACACCGCTCAGCAATAGTGAAGACATCCCTGTGTTATCAGCACTGTTTCCAACACAAATCCAAAACACAGCCCCATACTAGCTACTGTGAAGAAAATTAACTGCATCCCGAACAAAACCAGCACATGTGAATAGCTTGTTCTCTTGTTAACTTTGGCTTAGTGTACTAATCCAATTTTAACCAACATGATATCAAAAAATTAATTTAATTAATAGAGTACTATGTCAAATTCATGGAGTACTATGCTAATTTCTACATCTGTGATTTGGGACACAGAATAAGCAATATTGTAATTGCACTTAGAAAACCTACTTGGAATTGGGCAGTTTGGAGTTGGTTGAAGGTCCAGAAGAATCAACAAAAGCAGAAAACCATAGAACACTTATGGGAGATAACAGTTAAGAATCAAACCTGAAGTCAGAAAATAATTATTGAAAATTGCAAACACAGTAATTCAGGGTTGTTTGTGCAATCACATCATGGCAAAAACAATCTCTTTTTTTACATTTAATTTTATCACAACAGTTTGAATACTGACATCCCTTTCAGAATCACTACTCTGTATTTTAAAAAGTACAAAAAAAAAGAAATTAATAACAAAGAAATCAGAAATTATGGATGTGTAAGCAGGATGAATTGTTGAGGGCAGTCAAAATGAGCATCTGCTGCATTAGTGAAAGTGAGTATTGGCAGAAGAGTGGATTTTGAAAAAATGATGGTTTGCCATATGTCATGTAGACCTTTCTGTGATTCAGCTCCCAGGCTTTAAAATGGGATAAGTCTCTAGTTTTCCACTGGATTGTCATTCATTCTTTCATAAAAGAACCACATGTAAGTAACATGGTATACCTTAAAAAGCCATAAATGGCAGTGACATGAAGGCCACTATAGTGTAGGTTACATTTTGCATAAAAATACAGCAAATAGCAACCTTTAAATCCTAAAGCATCTTTCCAGTTATCCCAAACTATAAGTAAGAAATACAAAAGCACTATTCTGATCTGACACCAAGTTTGTGAAAACAAGCTGTAATGCGGGATAAAAATACATACTTGGCTGGGTTAAACACTTCACAAGCTCTTACAGAGCAAACTTCCAAGTAAAGCTGAGGTGACAGTTTACCAGAAATATTCTATTTCCCAGTTTTAGTGCATCCTTGATCATCTTTTTCTGCAATAGAGACTTGGCCTTACCCCAGTGAAATTTACTCCAGTCTGCAATACAGCATAAGGTTTATGAGTGTTCATACTAAGTAAAATTCTATATTTGGTCACTTTTGAAATAGCAGAAGCTTTGGAATTTGCCATTTTGAAAACTTTGGGTCTTGAGTATTGAAATAAGGATTTTCAGTCTCATATTTAGACCTAAAATGAAAGTGACTTAATTTTCCAAAGAACTAAACACCATGAAATGTGTGAGCACATCATTTTGGTAGTAATGGCTTAAAAACCAGAAATCAAGGCATTTAGTAGTTAAATATTAATTTAGATATATTGATAAAAAACTGTTACTGTTCTTACAAATATGAAGTATCACTTAATATACATAAAATGTGTAGAAATATATATCCACACTTACACCATGCAGATGAAATCTCAGCTTCTACTAAGCCAGCAATAAAATTTTGTCAGTTGTTACATAGCTAAGATTTTGTGCATGGCAAAGTAGCATTAAGTATTTTGACACAATAAGGATAGAAGAGACTGGCATTTCAAAGGGACCAAGAACAATTATTTTTTAAATAAGCCTAAAGAATTATTTTCCTAAATATCACTAAAATATTTTGATATTTTATTTTGACATCTGAAAAAAACCTGCCTGACAGCATGTGCAATCAAACAGTGTAATCAATACCTCTCTGAATATCCTTGCTTCTTGTGAAATTGCTCAAAAGCTTCAGTTGGGTCAGGACCTGGCTCAAGACAAGCACTAATGCAGGTGAGGAAGACTTGTCTTTATGCAGATGTCCAAATCCAGCCTGGAGATTCTCTATGAATTGTTTTCCAAGATTTTCTATTACAAACCGAGCAAGTGCAGAGATGACCAGAGGAAATAATGGTACAGCTCTAGATAAATGCAGAAAAGATGAGCAAAACAAACTGCACCTTAGTAGCAAATCCATTGCTTCTTGAACAATACCTGACAAAATCAGATGCATCCTATTTTTTCATCATGATACAAAGAGAAAAATAATAAAGAATTAAAAGAAAAATCAATCATCTGGGATATTAATTTAAAAATTTATCATGCCTGGAAACAACTGCCTCAGTATATCCACAAGCAAAAGAAAGAGCTCTCTTCAGTCTACTGATTCAAATAATATTATCTCTAGCTCTCAATGCTTCAAGAAATTGAGGCCAGCTTCTAGAAGCAGGACCTGCTGTTTAACACAGGGCTGAACTACAAAACAGCAGTCTTTGCAAGTAGTTTCAACTGAAGCCACTGCGCCCACTGCATTCACAAACATAGACTGTAAATGGCACTGTGCATCTCTAAAAAGCCTCTAAAAGCAGGAAGAACAGGCAGAAACTACCTTTCAGATCTATGTTGCTCCATAACAGCTATGAATCTTCAAGTTAGTTTGGGTCTATCTTACACCCAGCTTGAACTGGCTTATAGAGAGCCATGCCCTCACTCTTTCAGGACTCCCATTTCACGATTCCTTTCACAGAGAAGTATTGGAGTTTTGGAACAGGTAGAATTCAAAAGGAACCATAACTTCTCTGCAATAAAGAACTTTACTATAATTAATTTCTGAAACCTGATCAGTCTCAAATCTCAGGAAGCTTTTGTCACATTTTTATTATTTCTTCCTCATGTTGCTCCATAGGAAACAGTTCCTAATCATAGTGTTCCCATTCTGGA
This sequence comes from Amblyornis subalaris, assembly GCA_018881555.1. NCBI lineage: Eukaryota > Metazoa > Chordata > Aves > Passeriformes > Ptilonorhynchidae > Amblyornis > Amblyornis subalaris. Next base: position 904,489 of record JACAXG010000215.1, on the reverse strand, counting down.
TGAACATGAATTCCAAAGAACTCTACATATGAAACTACCATTTTCTATGTCATGATTGTTTAATCCATGCCGTATCAATAATCCCACATCTAGGTCATAAATATGACACAGATAAAAGAAACACAGTTTTTGTGCTTCTAAGATAAAAGACCTTGGAACTTCAAAGTGAACACACATATTTTATTACCTTCACTGGGAACATACTGCAAGGATTAAAACAGTAATCAGAAGCCACATACTGCATAAAAATCAGTAAATAAGTCTTCGACCCTTCTCTGAGCAGGAGGATTGTTCTGGGTAATCTCCTGCATCTCTTCTAACCTCAGTGAATCTGTGATAACAAATAGATCCTTTTCAGATTGACAGCCATACCCATCTTATTGTTGGAGAAAGTTTTGAGGCTGCTACAGCATGCCTCATCAAACCAGGGCACAAACACTGACATGGTCTGAGACTGGGACAAGGAACAGGAAAGTGTGGGAAGAAAGGAGAAGTGCTCCACATACTCTTTTGCACTGCTTCTGTGGTGGTGCAAGAGGAGTCTCAAACTGTCCCATCGAAGTGTGTGACAAGATCCCTTCACGCAGGCAGAGGAAACAGAGAAATGGGCTTTAGGAAACTACTTAGAGACAGAACTGAGCCAGTGTCTCTGAAATTGTTCAAAAATAGATCCAATGAAATGAGACACTATCACCATTAAAACATCTACTTTTAAAACAATGGGTTGGAAATCGCAAAAGGATCTTTCAAATCTATCTTCCAGTTTCTTTTGTTACCTAATTGAATGAAGATAGAACTACAAATCCCATCCTTTTGAATTTCATTCGGTGCACTTCATCTCAGTCATGCCACATAAATCACACGGTGTGTGTCTTCAAGCCATGGCACATCCAGTTTAACAACGTGTTGCTCTTGAGTAGAAAGAATAGTCAGTGACAATCAAATAAAGAGAATTAGAAATAAAAAGTTAGGAAGTGTATGACTTTCAATAGGCAAAATACTAGCCTATAAAACAAACAGCATTATGAATTACATTCTGCTTCCAAAAGGGATTTAAACACATTCTTCAGTTAACTTCTCAACTGAAGATACCATTTAAACATGCCTAGAAACAAATTCCGCGCACATGTTGAAGTACTAATCTGAGTATACCTTCCTGGACTCAGGCCAGAAAATGGCAAGTAACTTAAAATCATGCACGGCTTAGAGGATGCTTTATCTTGGAAAAATATTAATTATGGCCCTACATATCAATATTTTTAAGTCTAAACTCTAGAAAACTCTTTCTCTCTTGTCTACAAATACCACTGTAAACCTCAGCTATCTAATATCTGACAACTGTTGTTAAGCCAAGCCTGTGGCAAGGTACCTTAACCCAAGTCAGCAGGTAGGTCCCTGGAGGCAGAATTCCATTCCTTATCTATAAATTCTACTCTTTGCCATAGGGCTTCAAGGCACAGTATAAAGCTAGACAGGACTTGGTCAGAAGCTCAGAAAGACTTCAACAAACATTGTTGAATGTTGAGTGGAGAGTCTGACTAAGCTGTTTTAGGAAAAGCTTCTCCAGGTTATTGATTCTCTTCAAAAGTCTAAGTAGTTTTACTAAAAGAGTTTAAAGAAGAACAGATTAGTTTTAGACGAGCTCAGTAACTTAATTATGGCCAAATCCTGGAGTCATTCACTGGACTATCTGAAACCATTATGCTTGATTTCATCTGCTAGATCACAGTTTAAACTAAAGATATCATAGGCCCTCAGTTCTCACTAGCGACTCCCTTTTTTTCTCTCTAGAACTTGCAGTGTATTAGATGCCAAACTCATACAAGATCACTAGGGAGGCAAAATGACAAGAAAATTAGTTTATTTTAAAATGGGGACAGCTGCAAGGCTGCATATTCTTATTTTTGTTTTGATGGTGATAAATCACTACCTCACCAGAGAGAAAAAAAGTGACATGTTAGGGAAAACAAGAGTAGAAGAATCTGGTCCCTTTAATGAGTTCTTATGGGACTTTGAAGAGAGCTCATTTAGTCAAATATTGCTTGATACTCAGTTTAAATTCATCCACCTCACAGTAAAAATGACCTGATTTCAAAAGATGATGAATAGTAATCAGGCATAGCAAGAGATGGTGTGAGAAACTTGCAGAATTTCTGTCAGTGAAGTTTGCTAATAACAGCTTACGCAAATGCCTGTAGGGAGAGATCTAGGCATCTGAAACCCAGCTTTGGAACAGGAAGGGATGGGCATTCGAGGTCGAAGAGCATTTTCTAAGATTTATTTAAGCATTTTGACCTTAAAAAGCAATTTTTACATTTTTATATATATATATATATATATATACACATACATATGTGCTTTGAAAGGGAAAGAATTTTTATCTGTCACCTAAATTAAGACTTAGCACAGAATATGCACTTGGAGTAAAGCATGAACATTTTTATGACTGAAATTGTTTCTCACGGTATACATACAAATAAAATGAATGCTCACATGAGGTATAGAACAAAGAAGTTTGGCCTACATTTTAGGGTAAATTCATAAGATCCATACTAATCCCCCTTTCTAGGAAATATTTTTAATATTTTTTCTACAAATATTCTAGTTTGCAAGTGTGGACATTTTAGTGCAATTTAATAAGATGTTATCTTACGGCATTTAAAACATGGATATGCAAAATGCTATTTTCTTAAAAGATATACTATACAAACCCACTAAAAATACTTCAAAGAAAAACTGATACACAGGATCTGTCTGTGGCAGACTTGCAGTTGGAAAATGTATGACAGATCCTTGAGTGGTGACAACCCAGTATTTCTCATGAGCAGCAGTTATTCTGTTACATTTCTTCTGCCTCTTTCAGCCTTGTAGTAATATAAAAGAGGTACATTTTTTCACAATATTTTTGCAGTTTTTCTGTAATTAGGAACTGAATACTAGAGAAAACTTTCTCCTCTCAAGGCTGAAGTGGTTACAGGGACAGCTTGTCAGAGCATAGCTGGTATGTAAATGTTAACTCACACTGAAGGAGACCTGATGCCACTTAAATTTATCTCTCTTCTGTTCACCAGGGGCAGAAGCTCAGGATGAAGGGATATTTCTGTCTTGGGTATTATGCACTTCTAAAATAATGAAGTAAACTTAAAACCCAGAGAGCTCTGTAGCATTTTGTGGCTTCAGAGCTGCAGAGGTTAATACCAAGAAAAGGTAGGAGCTAATATTTATTCTACAGGCACTATGCCAGCAGATCACAGAAATTCACTTCCTGATCAAAAATTCTAATTAGAAGACAGAAGTATATAGTATGTTCAGAAAGTTTAAGAGTAATCAGTTGATGACCTTTACTTAAGCTCTCAGCTCTGCTTTCTGAGTGGTGTGGAGATCTCAAAGTTCTTTCTAACTACAGAGGGACTGTCTAAATTCTCAAAATGTCAATTAAATTATGCCATGCTGTAGAAGTTGAGAAACACCTTTTATGAAGAAATCTACATGGAATATGTGCAAATATAAGTTATTTTCTGAGAAAACGAAAGGTACTCAATTCCTTAAGGCTCCCTTATGTAAAGAATCATAGAATGGCCTGGGTTGGAGGCGATCTTAAAAATTGCCTAATTTCAAACCCCGTGCCACAGCCAGGAATACCTTCCTCTAGACCAGAGTGATCAAAGCCTCATCCAACCTGGCCTTGAGAAGGCAGCTTCCAGGGATCCCAGCTTCTCTGGGCAACCTCTGCCAGTGACTCACCACCCTCACAGTAAAGAATTTTGTCCTAATATCTGATCTAAATCTACTCTCTCTCAGTTTAAAGCCATTCCCCCTTGTCCTGTCACTACATGCCCTTGTAAAAAGTCCCTCTACAGATCTCTTGCAGGCCTCCTTTAGGTACTGGAAGGTGCTCCAAAGTCTCCCTGGAGCCTTCTCTTCTCCAGGCTGAACAAACCCACCCCTTGCAGCCTGTCTCCACAGAAGAGATGGAGCAGATCTCTGATCATCTTCATTGCCTCAGTCCCAAAAGTAAACATCTTTCTTATGTTGAGGGCAGAGCTGGATGCAGAATTCCAGGCAGGGTCTCACAAGAGTGGAGTAGAGGGCAAAATAATCTTCCTCAACCTGGCCCCACTTCTTTGGATGCAGCCCAGGATGCAGTTGGCTTTCTGTGCTGAAAGTGCACATTGCCAGATCATGTCAAGCTCCTTGTCCACCAACACTCCCAAGTACTTCTCCTCAGGATTGCTTTCTATTCATTCTCCATCCAGCCGGATTTTGTACTTGGGATTACCTTAGCTCAGGTGCAGGACCTTGCACTTGGCTTTGTTGAACCTTGTGAGGTTTGGACAGCCCAGCTCTCCAGCCTGTCCAGGTCTCTCTGTGTGACATCCCTTCCCTCCAGCGTGTTGACTGCCCCACACGGCTCAGTGTTGTCAGCAAACTTGCTGAGGGTGCCCATGTGGCCAGCAAAGATGTTAAACAGCACTGACCCCTGAGGACACCACTTGTCATTAGTCCCCACGTGGACACCGAGCTGTTGACCACAGCTCTTTGAGTGTGACCATCCAGCCAATCCCTTATCCACTGAGTGGCCCATCCATCTGTATCTCTCCAGTTTAGATGCAAAGATGTCTTGCAGGACAGCGTCAAATGCTTTGCATAAATCGAGGTAGATGACATCAGTCCCTCTTCCCTCACTGAATAATGCTGTAACCCCATTGTAACCACCAACTTTGTAAGGCACTGTCTACATAGTGAAGCCACATTGGTCATCAACAATCACCTAATTATTTCTCTTGTGCACTTCCATAGTTTCCAGGAGCATCTGATCTATGATCTGTCCAGAAGCGTAGGTGAGACTGACTGGCCTGTAGTTCCCCATTCCTTCCTTACATACCTTTTCTAAAATGTGGGTAATGTTTTCCCTTTTCCAGTCAATGGGAACATCACCAGAATGCCACCACTTCTCAAATATGGTGGATAGTGACTTAGTCACTTCCCCTGCCAGTTCCTTCAGGATCCATGAATGTATCTCATCAAGTCCCCTGGATTTGTGCACCTTCAGGTTCCTTAGATGGTCTCAAACTCATCTTTTCCTACAGCAGGTTGTTCTTCAGTCGCTTTACCTTCTGTAACTTCTGCAACTTGGGCAGTGTGGCTGGAGCACTCAATGGTGGACACTGAGTCAAAAAAGCCACGGAGTACCTCAGCCTTCTCCAAGTTCCTGTTAACCAGGTCTTCTGTTTCCTTCCAGAGAGGGCCCATATTGTCCCTAGTCTTCATTTAATCACCAATGTACCTATAGAAGATTTTCTTGTTGCCCTTGACATCCTCAGCAAGCTTTAATTTTATCAGGGCTTTAGCTTTTCTAACCTGATCCTTGGCTGCTTAGACAATATCTTTGTATCCTTCCGAAGCTACTGTTCTTGCTTCCAACCTGTGTGTGCTTCCCTTGTGTGACTGAGTGTGTCCAGGAGCTCCTCATTCATTCACATAGGCCTCCTGATCTTTTGGCCTGACTTCCTCTTTATTGGGATGCATCACTCCTGAGCTTGGAGGAGGTGATCCTTGAATATCAACCGGCTTTTCTGGGCTCCTCTTCCCTCAAGGCGGTTATTGCATAGTACTCAACTAAGCAGATGCCTGAGGAGGCCAGAGTCTCATGTCCTGAAGGCCAGGGTAGTGAGCTTGTTGTGTGCTCTCCTCACTGCCCTAAGGATCTTGAACTTCACCATTTCATGGTCACTGCAGCCCAGGCTGCCATTGGGCTTCCCATTCCACACCAGCCTCTCCTTGTTGGTGAGAACAAGGTCCAGGATAGCACCTTCCATGTTGGCTTCTCTGTCAATTGGAGAAAGTAGTTGTCATCCATGCATTCCAGGAATCTCCTGGTTTGCTTATACCATGCTGTGTTGTCCCTCAAACAGCTGTCAGGGTGGTTGAAGTTCCCCCTGTGGACCAGGGCTTGTGAAGGTGAGGCTGCTCCCATCTGTCTAGAGAGGGACTCATCTGCTCAGTGTTCCTGGTCAGGCAACCTGTAGCAGGCCCCTGCTATAATGTCACCTGTCCCTGCCCTCCCTTTAATCCTGACCCATAATCTCAGTTGGCTCCTCATCTATCCCCAGGCAGAGCTCCATCCACTCCAGCAGGTCCTTGACACAGAACAGAGAGCAACACTTCCTCTGCAGAAATAATCCCATCCAGGAGAAACACGAAACCAAAAATCAGCACATCAATCATTTATTCTGATTTCTGTCCAGGAACTGCAAACATGTGTCCTACATTTGATTGCTGCAGTAGATGGATGAGTTCTTCATTGTCCAGAGTGTCTCTCTGAAAATCTTTTTGAGAATTTTGTCTTCAAGGGCCTTAATTTTTGTACTTTTTTTGTCAGCATTGGTGCACACAATGATTTCTTTGATCTTCAAGCTCTGGTTTCTAGAGGTGCACAACATTATTAGGGAAGACGTGTATTTTTATTGGTTGCTCTGACACTTGTGATGCTTGTTTTCCTTTTCTTCAGTTCAGGGCTTCAGCAAGTCTCGCTTTTCCACAACAAAACTAAAACAGATTCTTTTCTCTTTGTACACCTCTTAAGCGTCATAAAGGGATCACAGTAGAGAGTCTCACACCTCCATAACTTGCTGCTTCATCCTGGTGCTGTTACTGGGCTCAAGCTCAGCCCAATTAGAGGCTTCATTTGACAGAGCTGTCAACCCTTGACAGCTACAAGAGCACTCCACCTTCCTTATTAGCAATTCAACAGATGGAGCAGAAGCCATTCTCCTAATGCCTGAACTCACAAACTCCCAACACTTGTCATAATGGGAGTGTCTATGTCCCAAACCAGACCCTACCTTTGCTGCATTCAGTACACTTTTTCGTTCAAGTTCTTGAAGCCAGAATCTTGGAAAAGACCTGCTTAGTCTCTTCTCCATCATCTCTGCTGCTGCACAGTCTGTGGACCTTTTCCTACAGCTTCTTCATTTGGCAACACCATTTCTCAACATGGGCACATTTCCTGCAGCGTGGGAAGCCTTCTCCCACTGCCCCAGTCCCAGCAAGAGGCCTTAGGCTCTCCTGGAAGGCAGCATCCACCCTCCAGAGCTCTGACCAGATCAGCTCAGGTGCCACAGAGACAAGCACCCCAGCAGTTGTTGAGGGCTGCTCTGTGGTGCAGCAGCACCACTGCTGAGGACACGTGTTCCCTTCTAAGCCAAGCTGCTGAGCCCCGTTCTGTGCAGCCTGCTGTGCAAACTGCTACGTTTGCTGGCTGCCTCTCAGCTCTTCCTCTATTAGCTGGCCTCTCTTACCAGCATTTGTACAAAATACCTCAACTAAACAACAGCCTGGCAAGCAGCAACTCTGTGAACTACACCCTTCATATGGATACAAAATTTATGTCAATTGTGCTAAAAATTACAAAGCATGAACAATAAAATTAAAAAGCACTTACAATTCCATTAAAAAAATTAGAAATACACAGCATTGAGAATCAATCATAGCAACAACATAGAAACGACCAATATGCAACATTTTTCAGAGTTAGAAATTAAAAAGTGGCTTATGGACTGCAGTTTGGCATAAATGGGCTGTAAAATCTTCACAGATAATGGATTTCAAAGAATAAACCTCATGACAGAAACTGCTTTCCAGTACATTTTAATTTTCTGAGTAAAACAAGTTTAATGGAATAAATAGGGGATTATGGCACTCATGTACTGAAATTACCGAATCAAACATTAATAGCCTGGTTGACTTAGAACTTTTTTTCATGTTTCCAAAAGAGCAGAAATTATTTTTCTGAAGACTATTTGGATAGGAAAACTTTGGTATGGTATATCCTGGGTAATCATAACAAAGCCTTCTTGCATCCTACACCATTTATATTTTTGAAATCTCTGGGGAATACTCTACATTTTTGAGCCCAACAACATTTTGGGAGGAAGCACTTTTCTGCTATACCACTACCAGTTCAAGTTATTAGATCAGAATTCTCATTTATATGTCAGCCTTAGTTCAGAGAGGATATTTTTTCTTTTTGCTGACTGTTGTGGTACAGGGAGACATCACACATTACACCATCAAAAGTTCTGATCACAAAACTGTTTTCATCTCTCCCCAGGTATGTAGGTGAAGACAAAGCATTGAATAAGAAGTTTCTTAGTTATGGTTTACAGGAAAAAAATAGAAATTTGACGTGCTTTGTGTTTTCTGGGTGCCACCTGCTGGGTAGGCAGGGAAAGAGCCGGAACTCTCTGTAGCCTGTTCAACAGGTAACACCAAGAAATGTGCACCATCGTGTGCTGTTTCTCTCCAGATATGTCAGTTCACTTACTGCTTCTTCCAAAAGTTTTTCTTTCTTTGGCTTTCAAATGTCTAGCTTCTGTAGTTTCTCTTCCTCTGCCTCTTTGTCCTTCTCAGAAGGTTTCAAGTCTTTGTTACCTTTTTCTCTCACTGTAGTCTTGTCTATGGAGATTGCTATCAGTAACTAAAATCAAAAAGCACTGCTATGTTGTCTTTAATATCCTTCCACCAAGACAGTTTCCAGAATCACTGTTTTCTCATGATATCTCATGTTTGATGGGATCATCATACTTTTGATAAAGCAGCAGTCTTTGGGTTTTCTTTCCCAGTACCTCCTCCCTGCTGCTAACTTTGCTGCTTCACATGGGGGCTACTCCCCCATTGATAAGGCCCTTAATCTGTATTTTCTCCTCAGTATCAGACCTTTCTTTTGATGCTTATCTTATAAGGCGTGCGTAAGTCTTTCAGATCCTTTATTTCTAAAACAAAGCATTTTATGTTTAGAAAATCAAGATTTAGACCAGTAAAGTGACCCTTCACTTTATGTTTATTAGGCAGAGATAATTATCTTGAGTTTCTTGTTTCACATTACCTCTCTAAGAACTCTTCTGTGTGAAAAGCAATTATTAGTTACTGGTTTTTTTCCCTCCAATTTTTTTAGACAGCATCTCTGGCCTTGTCTGTTATTCAATGTGTGATTAGTGTAGTTTGTTCCCAGAGGGGCATTAAGAAGAGCTTGAAAGTCCCTAAACATTTCATTTGATTAAGGTATTGACAGTAGCCAATATTTTTGAAGTATTTGGACCATTTTAGGGATGAGACCTGTGCTGTACTCCTGAAAGATTAGGCTCTGGAGAAGACTCATTAGAAAAGTAAAACAGTGACTATAGCACAACACTGGGGACCAAGATCAGGATTTTCCAGTTCCAAGCTTCTTTTTTAAGTCCTCTGCTTTGAATGACACACTGCTCACTTAAAGGCTAGCTTGTTTAGTCTCCATGTTCTTACAAAGCATTTCCCTATGTTTATGTGCACATGCCCCACAGATATATAAAAGTGCATCTGATTTTAAGGGCACTCCTTTGACTTTTTGTCTTTTTTTCCTCTTTTTAATTTTTCTCTTTTTGAACTGTCGTGTGAAGAGATGCATATTTGGACCTTTCTGTTTCTTTTCCTTCTTCAATTAAGAACACAATTTCTTGCAAGGTAAAGTCAGTTAAACTGGCTGTGCCATTAAGCTTAAGCCTTTCCAACCGATTAGTAATCATTCCTCTGATGATGCCAGAAAATAATTCAGTTTTGACTATGAACCTAGGTCACATTTCTGAAATACTCACTTACCTACTCAGCTCTCACTAAAAGCAGGATATCAATATACTGTCCAGACCTGACATATCACCATATTACTCAAAAATCCTAGAGAGTGGTCTTTTCAGTTATAGAGCAAATGTAATGTCCTTCTCTTTTCGACGGAGATAAATAAAAGATGAATAAAAGACACTTATTAGAATTTTGCTTTTCCTTCCTTCTAAATAAGTATCTTAATTTCCATGCAAAATGCTATCTGCTATAATCCAATCTGGTATTTCTATTTCTCTTGCTTTAGGTCTGATAGTTGCCTATTTAATCCATCCTTTTCAAGTATATTACGGGATTTCACAGAATGAAGAATATTTATATCTTTCAAGAACTCCCCTATTACAATCTACAGGCAAGATTGCACATACATTTGATTACCTCCTGCAACAACGAAAACTGACAAAGTGGTCACAAAAATTGGCATTAATGGCATAAATACTCACATTATAAAACCAATGGACAGCAGATTAAAAAAAATATTTTTGAAAAGAATTTCAAACTAGTAAAAGGGACCAAAAAATCCATGACCTCCCTGCTCCAAACCCACAAAAACCCCAAAGACATCCTTCAAAGTTTCCAGTTTATGTCTGTTTCTGCTAAATTACAACTGTCTCCTTCAATTTTAGGTTACCACAGGTTATATTCAAGGTTAGGACCAACACAATTTGTTTGTTTCCACATCAGCCAGATTTTCATATAGTCTATCAGCCTTTTCTGTTCCAAACTGAGTGCAAATTATGTGAATAAAATAAAACTGTGGAAAAACTATATAAAGTAGCACTGTTATAAAACACCCTACAGTCTACTGGTTCATATTTTCAAAACTGGAAATACAGCAACACACTTATGAAAGTCTGCCAAAACCCCATGCTTCAAATACATGTTTAATTTTTCCACTGTGCTTACATCCTTATCTACATTTTCAGTTTAGTTTTTCAGCTCATTAAAAGCTCCACCCCCACATCTTTCAATATAGGCTAAAATAAGCAATAAAATTCCTCTAATTACAATTAAATTGTGTTTCATGCCTCATTGATTGTCAAATCGCTCTCACAATGCTGCTGAAATATTTCATTTATTGTACCTCTTAGCTCATACATATACATCCTTACTTACTTGCATGCCAAATTAATTCTTCCTAACTGACTTCCTCTACAATGAGGCATCTTCTGGGACTAGGTAGAAAGGAATTACTAAAAAGTCTTGAGTTTCCACTTAGAGAAGTCAAACAAAGTAAAAAAACCCCTTTGCTTATGCAGAGAAGAGTAGAATGTAGAAATATCTTTGTGAAAGGTGGTCATTTCTGAAACATCTTGTGATAAATAGTTAAGGGATCTGATCTTTTTAATGACAATGATCTAGCTTAAATTTCTTCTAATTTCCTAAATTCCTTTTCAGCCTAATTGTTTTTCTGAAATTCATCGTTTAAAAAAAAAAATTCTTTCAGGGCTGGGGTTTATCTCTAGTGTAGAACCAATGGTGTCAGTGACTGATTCCTTTCCTGTTTCTTCCCATGGAGTTGAATGATCAAAATTTTGTGTGTCATTTACCTTCACACAGGACCTGCAAAGAGACACAGAAGATAATTAGTGCTCCCTGTTATTGATATCATTCATGTATATCTGCTAACTGTTGAACTACCATGGGATCACACTTGTCTATCCAAGAAATCTCACTGAAGGAGGAATAAACTAATTTCAGTCATCTATTCTACAATTAAGATATAAACTGTGCCTTCAAAAGCAGACCTTAAAAAAATGGAAAAATTGAGGATTTTTAGGTTGTTTTGTTACTGCTTTTGTGAGAAAGGGATGAATGAGTTTACTGTGTAGCTCAACAAATGGGTGCCAAGGAAAAAATGGCATATGTTAGAATAAGTAAGAGCTGACAGGAAGCTGGGACGTTTTCAGACAACATTGCTGCTGGAGAAGATGCACTGTCAAATCCTTGCCACTGCTGCTACAAACACATCTCTATTAACATCTCAAAAGCATTAGCAGCTTCCTGTACTGAAAAATAGATCAGGTACTTGTGTGACAAACAGATTAAACTTCTGCTTATCTTTTCATTTTCAGAATTTTTAACAGGTTCTCTTTAGTGTTTAGACCCCAAGAACTGCAGTGGTCACAGTGTTACATGTAGTTCAGGCTATTCACAAGGGGAAACTTGCTTTTTGACAGTCTGAGTCCACAGCTGGGCAAAACTCAACTTTTATTAATACAGTCATTTCATAACATGTGCTGAAAAATAATTTCCCTGCTAAATGTAAAGGCACATGACGGACAGGGAGGTGATTTGCGACAGCCAGCACAGCTTTGCCAAGAGCAAGTCCTGCCTGATCAGCATAGTGGCCTTCTACGATGGAGTGACTCCATCAGTGGACAAGGGAAGGCCTACAGACGTCACTTATCTGAACGTCCATAAAGCCTTTGACACAATCCCCCACAACATCATTCTCTCTAAACTGCAGAGAGATGGATTTGATGGGTGGACTGGGAAATGGGTTGGACAATTGCATCCAGAGGGTAGTTGGTCAATGGCTCACAGTCCCGATGGACATCAGTGACAAGTGGTGTCACTCAGGGGTCTGTACTGGGACCAGTGTTACTTAATATCTTTATTAGTGACATAAATGAAGGGATTGAGTGCACCCTCAATAAATTTGCAGATGACCCCAAGCTGAGTCATGTGGCTAACACCACAGGAGGACAGGATGCTATCCAGAGGGACGTGGATGCTGCAACTAGGTTACTGCAAAGCATTCTCTTCTCCAGCCTGAACAATCTCAATTTTCTTAGCCTTTCCTCACAGAAGACATGCTCCATCCCTCACCAGAGCGGAGCAGAGGGGCAGAATCCCCTCCCTCACCCTGCTGGCCACGCTGCTTTGGATGCAGTCCAGGACACGTTTGGCTTTCTGGGCTGTGAGTGCACATGGCCGGGGCGTGTTCAGTCTCTCATCCACAAGCACCCACAAGTCCTTCTCCCCAAGGCTGCTCTGATCTGTTCATCCCCATCCTGTGTTGATACGGGGGGTTGCCCTGACCCAGGTGCAGCACCTTGCACTTGGCCTTTTTAAACCTCATGGGATTTCAGTTGGCTCACTTCATTTTACCTGGCAAATTCCTGAATTTTTTGTCTCAAAACTGTTTGCTTGCAACAAAGAACATAAGTTTCATTTTTGTTGTTATTGTTTAACTTTGAGGAACCTCTGAAGTTTACACTATGCCACAGGGTGTAGTATTAGATCAAAGGAATACCAGCCTACAGATCTAGTCATGCTGCAGACATCCAGCTAACAGTTTTATTCACATCCTTATGCTATGAAGCTCAAGAGAAAAAACTACCAGGTCAGTAGAAAAAATATCTGAAAAAAATACAAAAAACCCAAACAACAACAATAACAACAGCAACAACCCCTAGAAAACCAACCAAACAAAAAAATGAAAACAAACACAAACCAACAAACAAACAAACCCAAAGAACAAACTGCCAATTTGGAAAACAGGGTGAATCTGAAAGAAAGAGTAAATTAAGGACAGATTGGAAGAAAAAAACCCCAGGTTTTCATGATATTTCATCTAGAAGCTCAAAGAGTGGGTAAGTACTTAAATCAGGCAAGTAATTTATAACCATCACTCTAAATCATAGATAGTCTCAAGATGACCAAATTTCCTCAGTATTTGTTGTATTCTCTAGTTTAAGGCTTCTAGTTTAAGGCTTAAGTAAATCAAGACAAGGCATTTTACTATCCCAGACATCTCACCTGTTTTCTATAATCTAGAAACGACAAACAAATCACACTTCAAGAAGAGTTTCAACTTTCAGAAAAGTCCAAAGTGTTTAAAGCCTGAAAGGAAAACCAAAAACCATTCAAATAAATATGTAGTGTTTCTTCACTGCTACAGTTCAATATGTTGCCATCAGAGTTGACAGAAGAGGAAAAAACATATGGGGAAAGAGGACCCGCCAGATTTTGAGAAGCTGACCAATGACTGAATCTTACTAGCTCCATAAAGGCAGTTAGTTGTTGTGTGCTGCTATTTCTTTTTAGCTGTGTTCCTTGGGCTCCTCAAAATGTCACTTATTGTTTATTTCATACCAACACGTTTTTATGGGTAGGTATTTGCCGTTTGGATTACGGAGTGAATATACTTTGTGAGGAAAAGGATGTTTGCATTGCAGACAAAAATATTGATAATAAAAGCCAGTTTACAGCTCAGCAGAAGAGTCTGTAGTTGTGCAGTTGAACTGTCAGGGCTAAGCCTAGATGAGAATTAAATGTGGATAGTTTTTATTTCTATCATTGCTAGTGAGTTGCCTGACAGTTCATATACTACAAGTATAATCTAAAATAAATTTTAATGCCAGACTATATGGGTGTGATTGATCATCACATCAGAAATGATACTGGCAATAATTTTTAAAACTTTGCCATATAACAAGCTTCAAGTTAAAAAAAAATGAGCTATAAGTTATCTCAATTTTGTGCTCAGCTGTGAAACTTTAAGAACCACATATGTTAAAATAGAGCTGAAATTTCATTTGTTATGTTGCAGTTTAATAGTAACTTAACAATGAAGCTAATTTGCAAAGTTACCATGTTCCTTAATATATCATTAGAATCATGAAGGATAGACTCATAGAATAATTTAGGCCAAAATGAATCCCCAGGATCCTGTACATCAACCTCCTGCTCAAAGCAGGACTAATCAATTTGGGTTTCTTGTCCTGTGGAACACTTGCCTCTACTTGTCCAGCAGTGTGTTGAGTATCTCCAAGGATGGAGACTTCAAAATCTCTGTGAGCAAACTATTCCAGTATTTGCTCATCCACACAGTAAAAAAAAAAAAAAACCAAAAGAAAAAAAAAACAAAGCAAAAAAACCCCAAACCCAAACAACTTTATATACTTTGAGTCTTCTCTAGGCAAAACAACAAATAGTGTTCTCTCAGCCTTTGTTAATATGTGAGATATTACAACACCCAGGTTACAACCCCCGACTATCTTGGTGGCTTTCCATGGAACTAACTCTAGTATATGAAAATCTGCAGCAGAAAGTATTTCAGAATGTTGATATTCAAATAAAGAAATAATTATGAAAATAATTGCCTCAAATTTTTTTTTGTATTTTCCAACTTGGATTCAATAATCCTTTGTGTACTTGATGTTGTCTGAGCAGAGAGATTTAGATAAATTGGCACATAGTCTGTTTATCTTGAATTTGTTGTAATTATAGACACCAGAAAGAAATGTAAATTATTAGTAACAACTACAGCATATTTCCAGCTACAGTATAGAGTATATCCAACAGTATGGCTGGATGCCTCCATATGCTTAATTATGCAATACTGCACACAGTTTTGTGATCTGATTCAAAGTAAGGGAAGAAGTGAAACAGATGCAAACCCTTCATTCCATTTTCCTGTTCACCTGGCAACAGGCGGTTATCCCCTCCACCTCCAGGGACATATAGCAGCACAAACCAATGTACCACGATATTCCCCATGGGACCTGCAAGATCTGCTGCTTAGGAACAATGAATTACCATATTATCTCAGAAACCCTTTTCTACCAAAATCAGATATTGCAGAGGAAACCCAGAATCTGTGAGGTGAACTCCTCTGGCTGACAAGCTCTGGAGCAGAGGATCACATCAGGGCACCATGGGCAGTTTTCCTAAACTGGCAAAAATTTGATCTCAGTGCAGAGAGAAGGACCCTGGTCCTCAAGTAATGAGTGCTGAGACGCTGATGAGAGGCTACTCCAACCCCATGCAGGCACAACCGGGAGGGACAGCAGCCAGACCCTTGCACAGATCCCTCTGCATGCACCAGAAAGGATGTGGAGACCCAGACAGACCTCCCACAAAACCATGCAGCCATCTGGATGTCAGGCTATGGGGAGAGCCGGAGTCTGTCACTGGTATCAGACGGCAGCAGGGACAACACTTCTGTGAGGTGCCACCAGCTCAGCCGGTGGACAATCTGCTCAGCCTTGTGTCGGAGCTGAGGGAGCAGGCAGAATGGCTGAGAAGTACCAGGGACTCAGATGCTCCTCTGAAGAGGAGATTGGCTGGTGGAGCCACACTCTACCATCCCTGAGATAAGTGCCCTAGCTGGCTGCATAACAGGAAGTGAAGGATCCCTCACTCTCTCAAAACCCTGCAGAAGGAGGAGACCTAATAGGTGGGAGAAAATGGAAACAGATTTCTTCTTGTGGTGGCAGGTAAATCGCCTCCTGGCCTATCTCACCTGTCCAGGTGCCATTTAACAACAAGTACGAGGCTCTGGAACTTGAGGGCCAGGCATGTGATAATCTGGATGACTGCCTGGATACTCCTGGCTTGAGGTCTAGCCATGGGGATTGCTCTTGAGAATAATTACCATGCATGGGGTAACAGGGAGGAAAGTTTTATGAATAGACACTTTATTGTCACAAGTAATATATCAGATGGATTATACACAGAACAAAGTTATTGCACTGAGTGAATTCCACTATTTCCATTGTTACAAAATTCCATTAAAGAATAGACTAACTTTATGATAGAGTGGAAAACTTGTGAAACCTATGGACATTTGTGTGTATTTGCAGTCTACACAGTACTGCCATTTTCTGGGAAAATATAAAACAAACAAACAAAAATGCACTACACTCGAGGAGGTCCCAATCTGTCATTTAAGGGATGCCTAACAAGCTGAATGTGCAATCCTTATTTCACTCCTTCTGTGTTGTTGGATAGGTTAAGAATGGCATTGATGTGGGCATCAGTGAGAATTACTTCAGTGAAAAGGGAACTAAAATGTTGAGCATGACAAGCCATAGGAAGGATATACACAGGGATTCACACAGGTACAGAGCATAGATATATCTGAGATAGTTCTATGCCCAAAAACATCACAAGCTTGAGTTTCAATGCACATATGTACCAGCACGACATTTCTTATTAAGATGTAAGACTAGTTCTTACAATTAGACTAGTTCGTCTGAATGAAACCATAAACTTAAGCTGAAGGTATTTACAAACTGTTCATCAGATATGACAATGATGCAGATATTGAAACCTGGATTAATGCATACCTCTGTGTAAGATCAGGATATTTAAAATTATCTGCTTAAAGGTACAACTAGGAAAAGTTAGCAGTTGCATGCTCACAATCTTTGATTGCCCTCCACCGATCCCATTTTGTTCACGCTGCAAGTCAATCCCATACTAATGGGTACAAACTATCAACCTAAATGGGTACAAGTGGCTATGAACTATAAATAAAGACTTTCTACAGCTGCATCCAATAAAAATCCAACAGTGCATTAATTTGACAACAGCAAAAAAAACCCTAAATCCATATAATATTTGAGATTATAACCAAGCTTGGACATGACCCCAGGTATTCATAACTATATGTACACTGGGATAAACCCATTCCCATGACATGGTTATCCAGACCCAAGTCCCACTAGTAATGTGCCTATTTTTGCCATTCAAAATTGTTGGCAGAGGTCTGTACCTTTTCAGTCAATAGCCCAGTAACAATACCTCTGACACATCTGTCAATATTTATCAGTGCTCTTTAAGTTAGGAATTTAGGAAGATTACTAGGAATGACTCCATCCAGTACACCTGTTGAAATGAAGAAATACATCATATACTCTTACAGAGTATATAGTACAGCTTTCTTAAGGTTATCCAAGTTTCAACAGCCAGCAAGAAACACTTGTCTAGTTCATGAATAAAAAATAAAACTTACACATTTCTAATTATATTAGTAAAACTTCCTGAGAATAGTAAAATAAAGCTGCTTGCAATTTTTATTCATTTGATTGGTTCAAAGTACAGAAAAGTAAAACCTTCACATTTAAATACAGTCCTATGAGGGCTATAATCACTGTAAGAAATAGAAGAAAACCAAATAGGCTATTACTACACAGAGGATAGTTCTGTAATACCTTCCTTAAAAGTAATCAAATATTATCCAGTGCTATACAAGAACAAATAAGCTTTAACATCTGAGCACTTTTTTTACTGATGCTCACACACATAATTTTACTAGCCCTTCCCTTGAACAGCTCGTACATAATTACATTTCCATAGGTGTGGCCTACATGAAGCTTGCAATGTTGGTTTTGAGCAACTCTGGGCATTAGTGGCATTAACCACAATCTCAGGCTTGTTATTGTCAAGAGCCATTCCTTCTAGTTCTTCTAGGAAGACCAGCTAAGGGAAGAAAAATCTATCTCAGTGGAATGAATGTAGCTAGACAAAAAGTTTATTTTTAAATCATTTATGTCATGTTCTTTAATGTGACACAGAAGATCAGCTAGTTTTGATTTTCCTGAAAAAGAAGGTCAAATATTTTAAGAGTTGCTATAGACCTACCTTCCTAAAGTCTGTGGTGGGTTGACCCCCGCTGGGTGCCAGATGCTCACCAAAGCTGCTCTATCACTTCCACTCCTCTAAGGGACAAGAGAGAGAAAAATATAACAAAAAGCTCATGGGTCACGATAAGGACAGGGAGAGATCCCTTAGCAATTACTGTCACAGATAGAACAGATGACTTGAGGAAATCAGCTTAATATATTACCAATGAAATCAGAGTAAGGTAATGAGAAATAAAACCTAAATCTTAAAACACCTTCACATCACCTCTCTCCTCTTTCTAGGCTCAACTTTACTCACAAATTCTCTGCCTTCTTCACACTCCCACAGTGGTGCAGGGGGACTGGGAATGGTGGCTGTCATCAGTTCATCAGACATTTCTGCTGCTCCTTCTTCCTCAGGGTGATAGCTCCTTACACCCTTCACCTGCTCCAGCATGGGGTCTCTCCCATGGGAGACAGTCCTCCATGAACTTCTTCAATGTGGGTTCTTTCCAAAGGCTGTAGTTCCTTATGAACTGTTCCAGTGTGGGTCCCTTCCATGGGGCACAGTCCTTCAGGAACTGGCTGCTCCAGGCTGAGTCCCCCACGGGGTCACAAGTCCTGTCAACAAACCTGCTCCAGCATGGGTTCTTCTCTCCATGGTGCCATAGGCTAGGAGCCCACTCCATCATGGGCTTCCCAAGGGGCCACAGACTCCTTTGGGCATCCACCTACCCTGGTGTAGGATTCTCCACAAGCTGTAGGCAGATGTCTTCCAACAATTCTTTCGCAAGGTCTTTGGTTTCCAATAGACAGATTGTGATATGAAAGCAGTAGGGCAACTAAGGAACTGTAATACCAAAACTCTAACAAAACAAAGAGAAAATGCCAGAGCTTCGAGCCAGTCACAACCAACTACCTCCTCCAGCTGTCTGAGTTGGGAACCTCCAAGTTCCTCCAGGTTGCACATGTAACCTTTTCCAATACGACAAAGACCCATGTCACTGAGTTTGTGTCACATATTTTGGATGTCAAGCAGTGCTAGTTACAAGGGCTGCAAGTCAATAAATACAGCTTATGGAGACAAAGCTACACTTTTAGAAATAAGTATTTTTTAGAATAGGATGAAGGATCCCGTGTTGAAACGTTTCCAAAGCTAATACAATATATTGTTGTCAGAACGTATCCCACATTATGTCTTTACCCAAGGTGATATTACTTGTGGATATTTTAATTTGAAAATAGTTCAGCTATTTCCACAAAGTTCCTGGTTCCACCTCTTGCACCAAGAGCCTGGTTAAAAATGAATGAGGAAATAGTTCTTCATAAATGAACAAGTAGATCTGTGGAAACATTTGCCAAAACATACCGCAAATGCCAACATTACAGGGATCCAAGGGGAGATGGAACAAGTTTATGGAGGAGAAATCTATAAGAGATTACTAAGTACACAGAAATTACACCTGGTTCAGAAAAAAGGGCCAAAGCCAAGAACTGTTGACAGCTGAGAAAGTATACAAACCCAGGCCTGTCCTATGCCTCTGTATATTCAATGTCGTTACCATAAGAGCAGCTTTGAGACTAGTTGCAGAAGTTTTCCAGGTTTCTTCACTACATAGGGCTACCAAGAGCAGAACAGTCTGTTCCCTTTCTACTTCTTACACAGCATTTTGATGATGTTTTCACTTCAGTACCCTACACACAGGCAGGTGCTACAAATTTCTGAGTAAGTTGCTCTATCCACTCCTCAACCCCTGAACACAGACAAAAAAGCTTAACATGTCAGTAGAAAGAAACAGACACTGAAGGGGGTCTATAATATTGCAGACTTGAGATACATTTAAGCAGTCATCATAACTTTTGCAATAAAAATAACATGCTCAGTTATTGCCTGTACTCTGGGGAGTACTGTTTTAGGAACTGAGATTTCCACTTCTGAACACTATAAATATAAACAGAATCACAGAAGGGGTCAGGTTGGAAGGAACCATAGTGGATCGTCTGGTCCAACCTCCTTGCTCAAGTAGAGTCATCCCAGAGCACATGGCACAGGATTGTGTCCAGATGGTTTTTGAATATCTCCACTGAGGGAGACTCCACAACCTTTCTGGACAACGTGTTCCAGTGTGTGGTCACCTGCGCAGTGAAGAAGTTCTTCCTCATGTTCAGGTGGAACTTCCTAAGCATCAGTTTCTACCCATTGCCTCTTTTCCTGTTGCAGGGCACCACCAGGAGGGTGATCTTGTCCATGCTTCTGACACCCTCGTTTCAGACACTTGCAGACATTGCTGAGGTCCCCTCTCAGTCGTCTCTTCTCAAGGCTGAACAGGTCCGTCTCCCTCAGCCTTTCCTTTTTGGAGAGATGCTCCAGTCCCTTAATCATCTGACTTGTTAGCAAGTACAGAAAAGTTCCCAGTAGGCAGCACCAGACCACAACAGGGAATATTCCTCAAGTGATTCACCAGCAGTTTTAAAAGAATCATTTGGACAACACTCGCCCTAAACTGTTAGGTCCATAAATGAAGCAGATCCAGCTGCAGATCTTTTAAGCCATATTAAATCTTTTAACATTCAAGGGTTCCATGCTTACAACTTGCTGTCCCTTCCCTGTTCTGTCTTGTCTGCATAAATCTCAAAGCACAGAGGTTTGTGTGTTTATGAAACGTACAAACCAGACTTTCCCCTGGCTTGCTGGTATTATTGACAGTACTAAGTAGATCCTCATTGGAATATCTGTCACTTGTGCTGTTCTCTCTCACAGTAGGATGTCAGAGAGAGCTTCTTAGATATCATTACTTACAAATGAAACACACTTACAAATGAAACATACCTTATCTGTTAAAGAAAAAATAACGAAGTTTTGGCGACTTCAAACCTAAAACTTTAAATGCCTGTATAATATCTTCCTCCACAGTTGTACTGGGTTTGCTCGATAGTGTTAATTTTCTGCATCACAGCTTGTATGGTTGTATGTTTTGGATCTGTGCTGAAAATAGAGTTGACAACATACATGTGTTTTAGATACTGCTGAACAGTGCTTGAACAACATCAAGTCCTACTCTGTTTCTCATGCCGCTCAGCCAGTGAGCAGCAGGGGAGTGCACAAAAGGTTGGGAGGGAACTCAGCTGGACAGCTGACTCCAAATGACCAAAACAGTATTCCATATCATATGGCATATAAAGCTGAGGGAAAAAAAAAGAGAAGGGGCAGGGACAAGGGCATTTGGAGTCAGGTCTTCCCAAGTAACCGCTACATGTGGTGAAGCCCTGCCTTCCTGGAGAGGGTTGAACATCTGCCTGCTGATGCTTTGTTTGCACACAGAGTTTTTGCTTTATTTATCAAACTGTGTTTGTCTCAACCCAAAAGTTTTGTCACTTTTACCCTGCCAACTCTCTCCCCCATCCCACTGCAGGGGACTGAGCAAGTGGCTGTCTGTCTCAGCTGCCTGCCAGGACTAACCTAAACCAATAGTTCAAACACTCCCGCTGTCTAACTTTGCGGCAGTTAAATGTCAAATCTTCTGTTTGCTCTCCTCAAACGGATGAAGTCTGTACCACAGATTTTTCTAATTCTGTCTCTTCTTACTACAGAGAAGCTACTCACAGCCCAGCCCAGAGAAACAGAATGATCTGGAGAGATTTCTGGAAAGTCAGAGATCCTTGACAAATAGGTCATTGATTTTACCTTGCTAAACACCTCTTTCTGTGGGCAAGATGATCAAGATAGTAAGCAGGAGGACAAACACTATGTAGATACATTTTGCTTGTTAATTGCCAGATGTTCAGACCTTGAGCATTTCTGACAGAGTACACAGATTTATCATCCAGACAGTCTGTGTTTGAAATGCTGTATAACATAAAGAATCAAGATGCAGCATATTGATTCCACTGGGAGAATAACCGATACGAAAACTAAGAGTGATATAAAATCGAAGAAGAAGAGCAGTAAAATCAAAGAAACACAGCTGATACTTTTAGTCAGCGCATCAGGAAGTAAGGGATTTTCTTCAAGTAAGGCAGTAGGACTGAGAGTGGAAGTGGCTTTCTCTCACAGGTAAAGAGGCAGAAATAGCATACGGTCTCCTACAGCAGTGTGATAGGTATACAGCCAGCCTGACGGCTACTTATGGTCATTGGATGGAATTCAGGGCTCCTGTGGTTTGATCTTCTCTGAAAGAGTCACAATTAAAGCAGTTTGAAGGATTTGCATATGGCTAAGACTTCAAGGTATCCCTCAAAAGAACAAGGACAGTGATCTGGCTGGGATTCAGACGAATTGACTGTACATACACTGGCCATTAATTCCTCCAAATACATGATACTCTAGAGAGCTGAATACTGTGAGATAGACTTCTCATCTTTAATACAGAGGATGACTCCGATAGCTTTATTCTCTAACTGTACTTTTCTCCCACATAATTTAATCAATCCCATCCAAGCACTTAGATATCTATTTCAGAACATAATACCCTTGTGTGGGAAGGAAGCAGCCCTAGGCCCCTTCTTAAGAAAAGAGACAGCAAGGCAAAAATAGAGCAAAAGTACTCATCTAAACCAATTAAAGGACACCTGGTTGAGAAGGGATCTGAACAAAGTACTCCAACTTCCTACTTCAGTGTTTTAACCACATATATTTTCTTGTTCAAGAGAGAACAAGATGAAGCAGAACAACAGACAAAGCAAAAAGATGTTCTCTATGGTATAGAAAAAGGTAGGATGTTCTGGAGGCTTTGTAACCACTTTGCCACATCCATCTAAAGTGTGCGTATTTCCACCACGTAGTACTGCTGCTTACAGAGGTAAAAAAAAAAAAAACCTGGAAATTTTAAGTAGGCAGATATCAAATCACCATTCAGACAGGACTAGCTAGACCGGAAGAGTGGTGAGAAAAATAAGAAATAACCACCAGTTAAAGCAAGGCAGAAATATATTTGTCTTGCTGACTGAAATAATTCTGAAATAGGAAGCCAATAGCCTTGTAACCAGCTTAGCTTTTATAAAGCCCCAAGCAAACTTTGTTCCCTTTGTACCAGCTTCTAAAGCACATGGGCAACATCTAGTGTTAGCTGAGGGATACTGCATATTCTGGCATCTCCGTGAACGGCTAAACATCTGGATTGCTGACAGTCGATGGCTATACAGGAGTTTCTGTGATAAACACCTCTTCTTACCTCAGGTCAAGATGATGTATCCAAGAGATCAGACAGGCATTACCACAAAAGGCATACACCATGTACTTGCCTCCTTTTTGTCAATGCCCAACTGCTGATTGTGGTCAGTTCTATTGGTGTCCATTTTAGACTTAGGAATAAACAGTCTGGAACCTTTAGAAAGCAGGTTAAAGGTACAGTATGAATTCCAAAGTGATGCTTTTTAGACAAACAGCTTTCTAATCTGCATGACTGTCCCTGTATCTGCTCTGTCAGCCATCCAGCAGCCATGCTTCCAGCAAGCTATAGATGGTTCACAAGCTATTAAGAAAGCTAAAAATAGAGATGCTGTCATTGGCTTCCACTGCACTCAGTGCAAGGTGCTGGTGGCTACTGCTGCTTCAGGAGGTCAGACAAGCTATTAGCTCTAAGTGTCGTGCTAGCCCTCTTTATAGCATCACCTGCAGTTTTTCCTTCCATGCTGGACTTTCTAAGGCAGGAATACAGTTATGTTTCTCGGGTGTAGCAAAATGGAGCCGGTTTCAGCAAAGGAAGCTTTAAGGTGTGAGTTTGATACACTTTGTGCCCTGGCCTGTACTCTTGCTGTGACTCAAATCCAAGTTGCCTACAAAAAAACCCACTTGTCTTTTTGTCATTCTACTGAGAAAATGTTTTGTGCTGTAAGTATGTGAAGGTAAGAACCTAATTAAGGTTACTCTAGGACCTTTTCAGTGCAAAGTGGAAAATAAGTGAAAGGGGAAGTGATAAGCAAGAACAAAAAAAGACAAACCTGATAGACAACAGGTAAGAAAAATTATGCCAAGGATTAAAAGTTTCTAGTTACTAGTTGATGGATGATTGAAAGAAACTTCCAGGCCCAGCTTTGGAGATGGCCACGATTATAACTGATAAGAAAGGGGAATAAAGAGGATTGTGAGGATTTGAGATGTTCAACGGAAGAGGTCTGAGTGACTAAGCTAAATTTACACAAGAATGTTTAGTGGAAGGGGACTGGGAAGAAACAAGCAGCGGGAGTAGACAGCAAGTGGTATAAAAGGGACTGGTTTGCTGGTCAGTACACTTGTCCAAACACACCTTTTGTCTGATCAATGAAGTTGGTCCTATCCTCTTATTAAATCTTTTCATAAATATAGTGGGTAGTGGTCTTAGCCACCAGCCACTGTGACAAGAACAGTGAGCATCCTGAAATACAGTGAGGGAGAACAAAGCAGTTGAGCTCCAGCAGCTGGAGTGAGACCTCAAGTCACAGGCACATGTGCATGGCACCAGTTGCCATGAGGCAGAAAGAGGGTCTGTATCTTCTGCCAACCCACTGTGTGCAGGTGTGGGGTGTACTTCACTGGCAAACCTCAAGTTGTACCAGTCAGCAAGCAGCAGGTGCTGGGGCTGAGCAGAGGTACCAAAGTAGGCAGAGAGGCAGTGCTGGTAACTGGGGTTCTGTGAGTGCAGGGGACCTGTGAAATAAGCGTGTGAGTTCTGGATCTGTTAGTTAACTGGATGAAATGGTCAGTAGGAGACCTGTGAAGCACGTAAAAGGATTTAGGATCCAAGTGGGAGTGGTGGATAGAGGGGTGGGCCCTCTACGCCAGTACAAGCCATGACTGTGTGTGCTTATGAACTGAGGCAGGGTGGGGGAGTGCCTGCACTTTCAGTAATGAACTTTCCTCTTTACCAGCTGAAGAGAAGGAAGGGACTCGGCTGTCTGTGGTTATGTTTTATGTGAATCCCATATGTGGTGCTCTCAAGAACAGCACCTCGTGTGTGTGGCTGACCATTCCAGTGCCCTCTGTCTGTGTGTTCCTGTCTGTCTGTGGGATACATGCTCAGCTGTGCTATCAGTTGATTCTGCAAATGGGAAAGCAGCATCCACATCCATCAGTCTGGGACACAGGCCTCTGGACAGGCTTCTGGGTCCATGGACCAGGCTCCAACTGCCAGGCAGGAGGAATTCCCCAGGACCTGGAGCTACTAGAGGAGGTGGCCACTTGTAATACTGCTTAATGTGTGTCCACGCATTTCAAGCCTAAATTCTAACTCACCTCTTGATCTCCCAATTGGAAGGCTGGCCTCATCATATCTGAGGATATAAAATTCACTGAAACCCCTTTCATCCTTTTGTGCTAGTCCACCAGCAGTCTGGATTGCACCCTAGTTCTTTTGGATATGAGGGGTCATGCAGTATCCAGATTCCCCAGAGAGGTCTGACAGGCTCTGTGCAGCAAGACCAGAGGTGCTACAGAGACTTCTAACACATTATGTTTTTCTACATAAAGAACAGACATAAACACCTCTGGTTATGCAGCACACTTACTCGGCATTAAAAAAAAAATCAGAAGTAATGCATCAGGAAATGCAGTCACCAAATTGCAAGCATGAAGAAATTTCAAAACAAATCTGAGTTTAAATGAAATTCAGGTGCAGGAAATTCCACGTAGAGCTTGAACACATTATTAGAGAAAGTAACTGAGAGTAAACAGATAACAAATTCAGTAAAGCACTGGATATTTGAAGAACATTTGGCTTCTTTTTAGCAGCTGCCACCGAGATTTTGGAGAAGCTGTTTGTGTCAATTTTCAGGCTGTAAACAAATCTCTGTACTGTACTTCATCACTGACAATCATGATTCCTGGGCAAATTACTGTGTGTTTGCTCACAGTGGTACACCTAAACACTTCACAGCTTATCAGTTTCCATTCCAGCTGTCTAGGTGACAAACTGTTGAGACAGTGTTTATTAGCTCTTCTGCAAACAGCTTTATTTGCCTAACTTCCTTTATAATTATTGAGTTCTTGGGCTCAGAAAAAGGTGATGTTTTCAGAACTCTCAACACAACCAATTTTCCTCAAATTAGTCTCTTACTATGGAAAACAATTCCAACATTACAGCTTTACCACCCAAGCAGATAATGGATAACTATACCTACAATAATCAATAAATAAGCAATGCAGTGAATTCAGCTGAGTGTAGTACTTTTATTCTATGTAAGCTCCCACACATCCAGGCAATTCAAGCATCAAGCTTGAAAAATCTTGAGCAAGCTTGAAGAGGCTCTCCTGCCAGCCCATGGTCTTTCCACAAAATATGAATGGATCCTAGGCAACGTTTGGTGATTTCTGTTGCAAAGACTCCATATTTTCTTGTAGCACTGTTAATACGAACAAAGTTCACCAGAGCAACACTGGTATCAAGTCATCTTCTAGAGAACAAGCTCCTTTGAAAAGCAGTATTATTATATTCTAGTTCCAGAGAAAGCAGCACAAGCTGCAAGATGAACTACACAGCTCTGCAAAAAACCCAAGTAGTGCTGTGTGGCATTTAAGAAGCTGGCACTTGTGTTGTTGGGAGAGCAGCCTGTGTCCATGAATGTCTCACAGAAGCCTGGGGATGGGATGCCTACATAGCGAGCAAGTTCCCTGGAATGGGAGGGGTGTTCGCACAGCAGCAAAGTGCTTGGAAACATTAAGTCCCCAAGAGAGATGGCTGCTGTACTTGTGTTACACATCTTTTTGCCTTCCATTGCAGGGTAGGAGACTGATACTCAAGAGTCTTGTTGCTTGTAACATTTCTGCTCCAGTGCTTTTAATGGCCTTTGTCCATTTTATCCACTTAGGTGTGAGTTTATATCCTTGAAGCTCTATTGGCAAATAATTAACCAGTTTGCTGCAACAGTCCAACACAAAACTTTATGTGCCTTCTATGTGGAACTGAGGTCCAAACCTACCACTGGAAGCTCTCAGAAAATTGCCTTGCCCTCTGCCAAGCTCTGGGATGGGCCAAGTGAGTTTATGCTTATAATATTCAACTACATTCAAATCAGACACACAAAATGCATTTCCTGGGATGATATAAAAAGCCACGTGGACAATAACAATAATATAAGGTGTGACTGTATGCAGCTGCATATCTCTAGCAATGCAACTTAAAAAGACGGGGGCTTATATTTTTCTCCTGCTAATTTGAACATATCCAAGATATCTGATTGCTACCATTCCTTTACAAAGGGCCACCTCCACAGAGTGGGTGTCTCCCTGGTCAACTTTTCAGAGGGTGTTAGAAGGCCACCAGGAGGAGCTGTGGTTCCAAATCCCTTCCAGCAGAGAGCCGAAAACAGCATTTTTACATCTTACACAGCATTTTTATCTCAGAACAACCTTTGAGCAAAAAGGCAGTAGCTCTGCTCCATTTATTCTTGGGACTCCAGAAGCAGTTCCCCCACTGGGCAGCCACATGTAGAAAGCTGGTCCCCCGACCTCCTGCTGGTACTACCCAGCTGCTAGTGGGTGAGGGGAGCAGAGAGGACAATCAGCAACGACTGGTCTGGAAGGAAAAGTGAAGGACTGGAATCCCTACTTTAGTTCACAGGTCTCAACCCAAGTCCATGAGATCCTCAAAAATATCTTTATTCGATTACTTTGCAGAATGACTCCCAAGACGCAGCCTCTGTAGGCACACAATCCATCACAGTTTAAGTACATTTCTATTTCTCTGACAGTCAGGCACTTGGAAACAGGCTACAAAATGAGTTACACCACCAGAACTGAATTATCCATAATGCTACTTCAGGTCTCTGTTATTTCGGAGCGTTTTATAACCACTCTTTCTTCATGCCAATCTAAGAAAAACACTGATGGCTCTTTCACTCAACTTGGCTATGCACCCCCCCACCCCCACCGAAGATGAAGCTCAGGAGCAACCATGGAGGAGAAAACAAAGAGAAAAGCTAGCCTGGGGCTATTTTACACATCAGCCTTTGACTTGTAATGGAGAGAAGAAATTAAAACTCTGCTTCAACCACTTTCTCCCAGTGCTCCTAGTGCTCTTTGGACCTGTGCCACACTTCATCACGCAATCCTTAAAGACAGAGGACAGCAGGAAGAGGAGCAATACCAAGGCACAGATTAGCAAGTGCAGGACACACTCTGATGTGACGTTTTTGGTGGCCCCACTCAGATGTGCTGGTAAATACACATGCATATATGTGAGGGTGGTGAGGCACTGGAACAGGCTGGGCAGAGAAGCTGTGGATGGCCCATCCCTTGCAGTGTTCAAGGCCAGGTTGGATGGGGCTTTGAGGAACCTGGTCCAGTGGAAGGTGCCCCAGCCCACAGCAATGGGGCTGGATTGGGATGATCTTTAAGGCGCCTTCCAAACCAGACCATTCTACGATTCTATGCACCCAGTTTGTCAAGCCTGCAGTGCATTTTTCTAAGTAACCTATACTTCATACAATCTGCTCCCTTCAGGTCATATTCAGGTCAATGAAAACAAGCTCCAGACTCACCAGGTCTATGACCACTGAAACATCAACCAGAGAGAAAGACAGGGAAAAACACATCACCTGCCCAGCTGCTGTGTAAAGCCAAGGAAGCCAGAACGCATTCAGGTACCCAAGGTCTTGCAGTATTCCATATAAGAAGGAATATACAATGAGATAGTGCTGTCTTTTCCTCTGGCCCAGATATATTTCATTGCCCACAGTGCTGCTGCTAACTGTGATACTTAGCCTCTCCTTTCTCTGGTTTTCTCAGCAAACTGAGGCTGTGTTCAAGTTCAGCCCTTCTGGAAGATGGACTGAAATTTGAGATCAAGAGATGAATAGCCTGTCAGGAAAGCTGGAACCTTTGTTGTTCCTCCCCCAATGTGCCATTGAAAGGAAAGAAAAAGAAGTACTTTTTACAGGCATTGGGAAAAGCAGTGAAGTATGTGTAAATGCATGGGAAGCGAAACCTGAGGGTTTGTTGTTTCATGGGGGCAGGTGAATGCTATGCTTCCAAGTTACTAAGCTCAACACATTGGCTCCAAGTCCTCCCATGGATGAAACTTATGAGACCTTCCCAGGCAATTAAACTCCCCTAAGAGGAGGGAAGGATAATGAATAAGTGTGAACACCAGAGGATGTCCTGTACAAACACAGAAAACAATTTGTTACCACTTCCAAGCTTCTTACATTCCACAGTTAACAACACGTTCATTTCAGGGAGATAGTGAAGGACTTAGAACAATTTGGAAAGTTTGAGCAATGAACTCAGTAGAAAACTTGCAAGGATTTTCTAGAATGAAGTCTAATTTGCAGATCTCCTATTGAGAACTTATTTTGGAAGTGTCCAACAGTATGATTTGTGAAGTTTCCCAGGAGGTTTTTTTTTCTTAAATGTACATTCGTTTGCGCTTACGAGACTTGTCTGGCCATTGGAGGTTCAGCGGTACCCATCTTAAACAGCATCAAACAGCAGAAACATTCTGTTCACAAGTCTTCACTGTTTTATTCTATTGTCATGAACCTTTATACGCAATCTGGAGCCCTAACAAGCAAGAATTAAAAGCATTACCAGTAGAGACATAAAATACCAACCTCTCTTTCCCAGCTGTGCTCATATGATCAAAATATTCTGTTCTAATAAACAAGTCAGTAGTGTGTAAATCTTCTTACAAGGCACTGAAGGTGAAAAAGATGTACTTTAGTTGGGCTCAAACAGCTAAACAACAGCTATGTTATAGCGACATTATAATCTCCCCAAAGCATTATGGGATAACACAAAATCAGTCTTCCGCAAGAGAAGGATAAATAACACTTTCACTAAAATATCTTCTCCCATATTGGGCAGGTCAAACCAGTTAATAGTGTTAGTGATCCAGACTCAGGAAAAGGAGGCAGTTTAAGAACACCCCAAAGAACGGGTGTCCCACTCAGAGTCCTCTATTTCTTTTTTTGCGTAAGTTTCTTTATTTTTGATTTTTAAGGCAAGAGTCCTGCAGCTTGGGTCCCCCTGTGTTTCAATGCAGCATTATCATATGCAAAGTCAAAGTCAGTAGTGGGAGGAAGAGATAACAGGAAAGCTGGTGAGCACTGCCAGGGTCTGCACGAGTGTGACTGGACCGTCCGTGGCCTCGGGGCTGGGGCTCAACCGTGATGTAGCCATTGATGATGCGGATCCGGGGAGGAGGGTCAGTAGCACTGCAAGGCAAGGGAAGAACATCAGTCCCAACCCAGCCCAGAATCATCCGACAGCCACAGAGCAGGAGGAGACCAGCCTCTCCGCCCCACTGTCAGCCTGCTGGGTCCATGGGAATGGTCTCTTGTAGAAGTTATACTCTCATGAAAAGTCTGTGCCTCCAAAATGGCAGAGTGCTGTCTTGTCCCTTTCTCACAGGTGTGGGCAGCTCCCATGCCAGCCCACAAGGACGAGGGTGCTACCCAGCCAAACTGTGAAGTAGACTTGAGCGGGAACAGCAAAGAGACTGAGGAGGATGATGACAGCACCAAAATACCTGCCCTGTCTCAGGTCCACCCAGCCTGGCCATTGCTCCCACATAGTCAGTCAGGTGGGTAAGATGACCATATTCCTAGCCCCTTTCAGCTAAGCAGAAAATACATACGAACATAACAAGTGCTGTTGCAGAGGAGTGTCACTGCAGTGGCACTTGTTGAGCACACCTGGAGTGAGGCACCTGTTTTCTGAGTACATCGTCCTCAGCCATGCTTCATGCATCTTAGTGTGGACCAGCCTTGTTTCTATATTGTTTGATCTCTTCCACAGGTCAGGAATTATGAGGAGTTCACATGATGTACTTTAAGCAGAGGAAGAGTGACTTCCAGAAATGCATCCCAGATCACCACGTTCCAGAGTATCTCCCAGTGGCAGCGAGTACTCTTACACGGTGATGAACACGAACTGAATCAACTACAGGCTGCTGAGTTCCCATTATGGCAATACATGACAGAGGAGAGAAATTTGTATGCTCCAGGCTGCTAACACCAACTGACCTGAACTGGGGGACATCACACACCACAGCAGGCCAAGAGTCAGAAGGGTCAGATACTACACAGGTTGTTGTTCACTTTGGCAAAGGACTGAAAGTAATGCTTGACCCCACAGCTGTAAGACTGACATAACCCCCAGGGCTGCATGGTGGTGTGTGGAACCCGAAGACAAATTTGGACAAAACTAAAAGCAAGTCCACCTAGAAAATACAAAACCTGAGTGATTTCTTCTTCACCCAACCCCCAGCTGCTGTGCACCATGCTTGTCTTATTTTGGCCCATTAAGCAAAAATGCTTCGGGAAATTGATGGCAATTAGTATCCTTTTTAAAAACACTTACTGTTCATTACCCAAAGGGCTCCCCAGAAGATTTGAACAACAGCTGCAGAGAAGCCAGCTGGCAGCACATCAAGGAAGTACAGCTGGCAGCTGATGCATACCGGGGCATGAACCCAGGCCATTCTGCCAAGCCCACTACAACACTATTAAATCACTTGAGCTGCACCTTTCACATTTTCAGGCTCACAGGAGGAATTATAGAATTATTTAAGATGGAAAACACCTTTAAGGTCATCGAGTCCATCTGTAAACCTGAAAGCTATGAATGGCCCATCCATAAGAAACCTGACAGCTTTACCTGTGCCTGAGGAATGGTTAGAGTAAGGACTGAGACTGCCAGTCAGACATGCCCTGCACACGAGCGAGCTTGAGCCCAGAGGTGCTGGATTTCCTTGGGAACAGGCGCGCCACGAGGTGGGGCTGTCAGCCCAGCGCAGGCTGCGCACAGCACTCGGACACGGGTGTTGCGGCAGAGAGAGTGCAGACAACTCGGGTTTTACAGAAACCCAGCACAGTGCCTGAGGGACAGCTGCCTTCCCTCGGCATCGCTTGTCTTTCCCAGCACTGCCATGCAACAGCTCCATCTCCAAGAGGTTTAAGCTCTTGTCTGCTGCTAAGGACTTGCCCCTACAAAGCATTTGTCAC
This sequence comes from Amblyornis subalaris, assembly GCA_018881555.1. Lineage (NCBI taxonomy): Eukaryota > Metazoa > Chordata > Aves > Passeriformes > Ptilonorhynchidae > Amblyornis > Amblyornis subalaris. Next base: position 872,561 of record JACAXG010000215.1, on the reverse strand, counting down.
CTAGCATCTGGGTAAGTTTCTAGCACAAAGGATGACTTAATTAGTAGGGGAAGAAAGGAAACATTAGAAAGAAGAAAAGGAAAGCAGCATTTGCTGCTCCCATATTTATGCAGTAGTTTCCTAAGCTGCTATCATTAGCTTTGCTTTTGCCTCACTACTGCCTGGCAGTACTTCAAATCCAGTATGCAGCCCTGATGTACCTCCAGCTTAGTCAGAGTAGCACATCTTCCCATCTTCCCCCTTCTTCTGAAGGCACTGATACTGCAAGTGCACGGGTATCTTATTGCCCACTGACTTCCCTGAGCTTTCTGGGAACAACTGCATGTGAAAAATTGAACATGGCACAGTGGAGGCTGGGTGGGAGCTTAGCATTTCAACTAAAGAGACTATCAACAGGAGGTGAATCTTGGACTGTGTGTAGGTCTGTCAGTAGACATGTTACACATGCATTTGTCTCCCTTCGTCTCCCAAATACTTAGACTAAAGTTGGAAGAATGAGCAGAGAAAGGAGTCTGGTCTAAAAAATCTGACAATGGCTGAATGCCTTGAACAGAACAGCTGCTGCACTTGCCTGCAGCGACCCTGAGCCATGTATCACTCACAGCAGTGGTACAACTGGGATCCAGAGACGTGATAGGAAAGGCATAGGAGAACCCTGCTATACTCAGTAACTTGGGGAGCACGAAAAAATATTCTTCAGAGGGGAAAAAAACCAAAGAATGTACAGGCTTCATTTCAAGAACTGTCAGGCTTTTCTCCACCACCCCAACCTGTCTGGTTATTTACGGTATCACAAAAATTAAAGGCCTTCAACCAGAGTATGGCAGAGATACAGACACATGAAGTACAAAAGAAAGCAGATTCAGGCGTGTGTATTATCCGACAGGAGGGAAACATTAAGGTTTACATTCAGCCACAAGCCCAAGAACAGGTAGTGAGAGAGAAGCTGGCCTTTCTTTTGCAGGCTGCTGTAGTTTCTGTTGGTAAGTAAGCTTTTCTAGATGAAAACTAATGGGTATGTGTGAACCTCTGCTCCATAACACACTCATTTTTTTTATATAAACTCTGTCATCCATTAGGCTGTCAGGCTTTTTCAGACTGGAAGAATACAGAAACTGAAAATACTGCATGAATATTGTCCAAGTGCAAGGAGCACATATGCCAGGTATGACAGTTTCCACATATGCAGCAGCTTTTGGGTAAGGGTTCAAGGATTTGATCTGTACCATCTACCACTGGACTCAGCCTTCCATGATAAAGAGGACTGCCATATGCTTACAATCTCTCAAGCCCAAATGCAAAATGATCTAGACAAGGCTTCCACTTGTTTTACACCTGATTTTCCACAAACCTGACTATGCAAAGGAAAAATTAAAAGAAAAGCTTTTTTTGCCACTAAAAGCACAAGAAACCTTGTGCAAATGTTTCAGAAAGAATCACAGCAATGGAGAAGGTCAGATCCTGTCCTCAGGACATATCTACCACTGCAGAAGTTTGGAGGACTGGACTGAACAGTCTGAGTTAAAGTCCAGTTTGCATGACAAGCCATCCTCCCCCTCCCCAGCCATGAGCTACCTTTCTTCAAGGCGAACCCAGAGGTCATTAAATTGTCGCAGTCTTTGCTTCTTCTGCTGCTTTTTCTTCTTCTTTTTGTACTTCCTGTCTACCTTCTCCAACACATCAATGCTGTCAGGAAATAGCAGGTGAGGCAGGAACTCTTCCTCCTCCTCCTTCTGGGGGTGCAGTGGGAGCTCCTGGGACACGACATAGGGACTGCGTGATGATGGAAAGGCTAACAACGTTTTGGGGGATTTTTGGCTGGAAGAAAGAGGCAACAGAGACAATATTTGAGAGGGCTTTGAGGCAAAATCCTGATACAGACACTATCAAGGCACACACATATAAATAGGTGTTTCTCCCTGACATATTGGCTGGATGCTCATTTCTCTGCCTTGTATCACTGCTCCCTCTTCCTTAAGTCAATATTCTGATCAAAATAGTGCTCTTTAACAAAAAAAAATCTTCAAAAAGAGGCAATCTGGATCTGAGGAAAGAATGCAGTCTGGCTCAGGGTGGAATAAGCCTTGCATATCTAGAGAGAGACAAAAGCAGAATCACCCTCTAAGTCAGAAGAGGTCAAACCACACTCCGCTAGAGCCTGATGTGTGGCAGAATACAGACCAAATTACTCCTCTCAGCATTTCCTGCCCAGAGCAAAGTAACTTGGGGGACGAGGGGAAGGGGCAGGGACAAAACAACTAAAGCACACTAGCTGATGGAGCCAGTTCTGGATCAGCAACTTTCACTGGTGGAGAAGATAAGAAACAAGCTAGTCCACAAACTCTGGTCATGGCTACAGAAACACGTATTGCAAGTTACCGTCTTTGAAGGGAATGGCTCAATATACCATTAACAGTAACCTGGTTAGTCGGGATGCAGAGAAGGCTGAGGTTCTCAATGACTTCCATGTCTCAGTGTTCAATGGCAAGTGCTCCAGCCAAGTTGCCCAAGTCAGGAAAGGCAAATGCAGGGACTGGGACAATGAAGACCCTAAACCCACTGTAGGAGAGGATCAGGTTTGAGACCATCTGAGGAACCTGAATGTGCACAAGTGCATGGGGCCCAATGAGATTCATCTGTGGGTGCTGAGGGAGCTGGCAGCTAAGTGGCTAAGCCACTATCCATCTTTTTTGAAAACTTGTGGCACTCAGGTAAAGTTCCCAACACCTGAAAAAAGGGTAATATAACCCCCATTTTTAAGAAGGGGAAAGCAGAAGATCTGGGAAACTACAGATCAGTCAGTCTCACCCCTATGTCAGTCAAGATCATGGAGCAGATTTTCCTGGAAACTATGTTAAGGCACATGGAAAACAGAGGTGACTGGTAACAGCCAATCACCAGGCTTTACCCAGCAAATAATGCCAGACAAATTTGATTATCTTCTCTGACAGGACTGCAGCATTGATGTATGGGGCAGAGCAACTGCCATCATCTGCCTGGACTTAGGCAAAGCATTTGACCGTCCCACAACACATCCTTGTCTCCAAATTGGACAGACATAGACTTCATGTATGGATCGCTCAGTGGACAAAGAACTGGCTGGATGGCTGCATGCAAAGAACTGTGGTCAACAGCTCATTGTCCATGTGAAAACCAGTGATGAGTCGTGTCTCTTAGGAGTCAGAAACGGGATCATCGCTGTTTAACATCTTTGCCAGCGATATGGACAGTGGGATCGAGGGCACCCTCAGTAAGTTTGCCAACACCACCAAGCTGTGTGGGACAGTCAACACACTGGTGGGAAGGGATGACATCCAGAGGGACCTGGACAGGCTGGAGAGGTGGGTCTATGAAAATCGCATGAAGTTCAACAAGGCCAGGTGCAAGGTCCTGTATCTGGGTCAGGGCAATCCCAGACACACCTACAGGTTGGGTGGAGAAGTGACTGGGAGCAGTTCTGCTGAGAAGGGCTTGGGGGTGACCGCTGATGAAAAACTCAGCATGACCCAGCCATGTGCACTCGCAGCCCAGAAAGCCAATGGAATCCTGGGCTGCACCCAAAGCAGCGTGGCCAGCAGGGCGAGGGAGGGAATTCTGCCCCTCTGCCCTGCTCTGGTGAGAACCACCTGGAACACTGCATCCAGCTCTGGGGACTCCAGCATAAGAAAGACATGTAACTGTCCTCATGGAGGGACTGTCCTCCAGAGGAGGCCACAATGTTGGTAAGAGGACTGGAGCAGCTCCCCTACAAAGACAGGGTGAGGAAGTTGGGGCTGTTCATCCTGGAGAAGAGAAGGCTGTGTGGAGACCTCACAGCAACCTTCCAGTATCTGAAGGGTACTACAGGGAAGCTGGAGACAGACTCTTCATAAGGAACTGTACTGACAGGATAAGGAATAATGGGTATAAACTGAAGGAGGAGCGAATTTAGGCTAGGTATTGGGAAGAAATTCTTTACTGTGAGGGTGGTGAAATACAGAACAGGTTGAACAGGGAGTTGTGGAAGCCCCAGCCCCGGCACTCCTCAAAGCCAGGTTGAACAAGGCCTTGAGCAACCTGGTCTAGTGGGAGGTATCCTCCCTGCCCATGGCACGGGGGTTAGAACTAGAAGATTATTAAGGTACTTTCCAATCCCTTACCATTCTATGATTCTATGATTAAGGAATCCTTTGGGCATCTAGCCTGCATCAACAGAAAGCAATTAGTTTTGGCAGCACCAAGATCACTCTCTTCTCGTTTTCTCTTTGATGAAGCCAGATGGTACAAAGCAGTGAATGCACAGCCTTCATGAAACATCGTGTCAGGGGACATGTCTGACACATAAGAGACTAGTGCTTGAAACACCATTGTGGCATTGGCTTCTAGTGTTGATCTGCGAAAGGGTGTGATGCTGTCCTGTCACTCAGATAAAGCACACCAAGGAACATGAAATGGTGGTCTTAGTGGGTTTTAAAGACAGGAGGTCCACATGAAGCAGAGGAAACTGAGAAATCGCATCTCTCCCATAAGCAGAGCCGAGCTTTGCACACATTTATAGCCAGTAACGAGGGAGTGGGAGTCAGGCTTTAGCCTTCCAGCTGCCCACATCCTGTATTAGGCTGGCAACATTACTCGGAATTTCAAAGGAGCTCCAGCAAGTGAGATACATCACTGAGCATGTACAAACTCTCTCACAAGGCAAATCTTGGAAACCCAAAGTCAAGCTCCCAGAAAAAGCTCTCAGGGCTAGAAGCTGTCTCATTCAGCTTCCTGTCAAGGTGATAAATTGAAAAAAACCAAAACAACAATCAGTTCTATCCTGATTACTGAAGCTGTGTTTCTTTATTCTTAAAGCAAGCAACATCTCATCTATACTCCAAGGCAGGCAGTCTGCAGTCTCCTATTCACTCATGGCTTTGCCAGCCCACACTTCTCACTGTTTGGAACAAAGCAATTTCCCCTCTTTACTTGTTTATGGGCATCTTGGACCAACCCACAGACTCAATCCACTCTGTGTATTCACAGAACTTAACAGGAGTATCTGACTGATCTTAATGGCTACTTCACAAAGAGAAGAGATGCAACAGTCTTCTGTAACAAGACAAAATTGGAGACTGGCTTGGGCTGAAATTCAGAAAGATAACAGAAAACCACAGACCACTGAGCAGAAACCTGGCTTTAATCAATGAAACTTTCCCAGAACTGTGTTCTTTTCACAGCTTCCAATGGCATGAAAAGAAGGAGGTCTTTTTCACTATGCTTCAACATGGGTGCAGTTTTCAAGTTAGCCCATCACTGTGTGCACACTAATTTGATGGCAAATAAAGAGAGTCGTTCCTGGAGAAGGAGAATTGAAGTTGTGGACTGGAACGTGGAAAGAGTAGATGGAAAACAAAGATAATTTGTCTTATTTGCTGCAAGGAAAATCAGACCTGTCACATGGTGAAGTTTATTTGAGAGAGACTGCTGCAAAATAGGCCTTGGGCTATCAATCTCTTTCAAAATCATTGTGGTGTCACACTCTGTCACACATTATCACCTTTGAACTGTCATGACCCTTCAGCTCTCCTCCTCAGCTGCTTCGCATCACCCACTCTTTAACTCCACCTTACAGACTGATCCCTCATTAGCTGTCTCCAGTGACCTGATTTGATTTGCTTGAAGGTTCTCTGCCTATGATTCCCTCTTCCCCAATTTCTCTTCACTGTTTTTGTTCCTTAACTCAGTCACAGAGTGGGCAGCACCTCTCCCCTGTAGATTAGAGTGCCATGCTGCCTGCAGCCTTCCCTACCGAACCCACGGTCGTAGCTCACCATTGCTACCGGTAGAGGATGACCTACATCCTGCATGGCCAGACATTTATTCTGATAGATGCGGCCTCAGACACTATTATTAGAGATCCATACACAAAACTTCCTTTGCAACACTTCCTACAGACAGTTCTTCCAGAGACCAACCGGTCAACCACTGGAAAAGGCATACAGATGCAAAAGCCTGTCCTTCTCCCCCAGGCCCATTCCCTCTCCCCACACAGCAGCTAAGGGAGAGTCAGGAAGCACCATAATTATGGTTGTGATTGTGCTGAATATTTTACAATATATAAGTGCATTCTAAAATCACGAACAACAGCTGAAGACCAAAGTAAGTCAGAAGGAGCTTGATTGAACTTGTGGTACTATTTATAAACTGTCCTTTGCACTGCTGCCTGCTTGGACCACCTCTTTTGCCTTCCCCACTTTGGAGACACCAGGGAGAAGGAATCTTTCTGTCTCCAACTAGGGGCATTCACCCCATTTGCTCTGCAGATGGACAGTGCAACTCAGGCAGCCCTGCCTGCTATGGGAAAATGAGCATAACAATCCTGCACCCTTCATGGTTCCTACACAGAGGTATCTACAAGATGCCTCACAAGGAACTTTTTGTATAGCCAGAGCACAGGAAGCAGCAGACTGTGCTGCTACTGCACAATGTCAAGTTGCAGGGAAAGAATACAATTGCAGACTTTGTCCTTCTTGTGTTTCAGGACCTCTCAGCTAATATCCCTACCGTGTCTTAACACCAGAACAGTCATTTGAATTCTCTGTCTCAGTCCAACCACTTGCCATTTTTATCCTCTCTCAATTATAAACAGTGAAATAGTCCACAGGTACTGACCAGACTATGTGCAGCACTATATAGGACAATAGCTGGATACACTTCCACGTTTATGTGGACTACAGTGGGTTTACTGTCACAGACTGCCCTGCTATTTGCTCCTAGAACAAGCCCAGGACAGCAATCTAGTGAAATCCTCCATCCAAGTCTTAGGCCTCTGACACACTCTTGCCACAGCTCTTTCTCTCATCTTAAATAACTCTTTTCCTTTGTATCCACATTTTTCTTGAAACATATTTCATACTTTTAAATCTGGTTTCAAGTCATTCAGAAATGTTAACCGTAAAGTGCCATCTTCTTACTCAGCTTTAATATCAAGACTCCAGGAAATATGTTCTGTCCAATAGTCCAAATAAGAGGTTTGAGATGCAACTGATGCCAAACCAAGGGCTTTCAAAGGCACAAGAACACAATGAACTCCCATGATGTCATTACGGAAATGGATGCCCACCTACCCCAAGCATCCTTGATACCAACCTTTCTGATCAGTGAAAATCTATCCCCCCTTTCTTCAGCTGTCTGCCCTTGATTTCCTTACAGCTACATCTTTACAGAGCAGTATCAGATCTTGTTTATTCTCAAGTACCTGTTAAGCTATCTTTCTTTAAGGTTTAAGAAGCTGTTGCAGCTGTTTTTAGGAATATCTAAGCCAGGAATGAAAAAAACAACATGAAAATATCAGTGCAGGCTGCTTTTAGTCTGTTTGGGTTTTTTTTATCATCCCTGTAAACACTGATACACTGGATTTTCTAGCACAACTCAAGTGTTACAGAATCATTAACTCTTGTGCTTAAGCACAGGGAGCTTCTCCTTGTCAGACTACCTTCCTACTGGAATCAACAGGGTTAGGGGTTGGCATGCATGTAATCACGGGGTTAAGTCTTGCATCAGCTTTTTTCAGTGCATGTAGAGTTAATGATGTATGTCCATGTCAGGAATCATTGCAAAAACGTGACCTGCCAGAATTTCAATCTCATGGTTTCAGACAACAGCAGAAGTGGTATAAAGAAAAAGATGAAGCAACCAGAGTACGAGAAAAACATCTGTTATTAATTTGTACCACATCCGTGGAGCCCTTGGCACAGACCAAGTCTCTGCACTATGCCCTCTGCACAAATCCTGTCAAAAGGTGATAGTCCTGCCTGAGAGCCTGTATTAGAAACATGGGGGAGGAGGAACAGAGATGTAAACACAGAGGGACAGCATGCCTGGCACAGAAGATAAAAGGGAAACAGTACCATAACAGGGACCAATTTCCAGGTTTCTCTATTGTGGTCTTTCAGCAGTGAAGAGTGAGCATATCTGATAGATACATGTTTGGTAAGAGTCTGGAGAAGGGGGAGGCAAGGACTGCAGACCTTAAGCTGGTGGCAAGAATTCCAGGAAGAGGTGAGTCAAGAGCACAAGTAATTCTCCATAGAGAGTGGAGGAGGACATTACCTGGCATTCCGTAGTTACTGAAACCATGGAGGTGGATAAAAGCATCCAGGGAGAGATAAAAAGAGGGAGTAAGGGTATATCCCAAAGGACAGCTGCAAGATGAACCAGAACAGCAAGTACCTTGGCTTAAAAATGCAGAAGAAAGCAGGGAACATGAGAGCAATCAATCATGGAGACAGCTTGCAAAGAGGCTGGGTGGACTCTGGGCAATCAGATTCCAGGCTGGGAGAGAGTAAACAGAAAGAATAAAAAATAGCAGTGTAAAAGAAGGGGAGTATTAAAAGACAAGGCAGTCAAATATATAAAAGAGAGGAATGAGAAGCCTGGAAGCCTATGTGACATAAGACAGTATCCAGACATGATGAACCAAGCATGCATACTCTGTGGCTGTTCATTTAAGAGTTAAAAACTTACAGTGGGGAAAATTTTATTTTATTAACAACAACAACAAACAAACAAACAACCCACCACAAAAACAACAACAAAACAAACAGACCCACAACAACAACAAAAACCCAAAACCCAAACACAACCAAAAGAACCCCAACCAAACCAATCACAAAAAAAGCCAAACCAAAACCAAATAAAATCCCTTTCCAAAGTAGCTCATGGAAGAGAAAAGCAAACTGCTGGGAAGTAGAGAAAGAGACTAGTTCACTGTCAGGCATAGTTCCAGCTGCCATTACTACTTCATGATTGTTTACAAACCCACCCCCCAGTGGCTGCTCAGCTAGGTAGAAGCATGCATTACTTGTTGATGGCTTGTCCAGCTGGAGTGTGTTCTACCTCGTACCCTTCTCTCCTCAAAACATCAATCACTGTGTTGTTGCCCATGAAGTGACCTGCAGTTAAAAGAAAAGTGATATCAGAACTCACCAAGCAAATGGAAAGAGGGAGAAGAACAACCAAGTCCCTCCCCATCACAGGAGGTGTGCCACACTCAAGGCAGGCAGGGCTTTAACACTCCCCACCAGCATGCACAGGATCTCTAATGAGTGATTGCTGAACTTTCCCAAGGTCACTTCAATTAGTACATTCTGCTCTTCTAAAATGCAGATGTGATTGCATTTACTCTGGTCACACAGATTGTTGCATAATGGGCTGCCCAGGGAGGTGGTGGAGTCACCATCCCTGGAAGTGTTTAAGAGAAGACTGAATGTGGCACTCAGTGCCATGGTCTAGTTGGCATGGTAATGATTGGTCAAAGGTTGGACTTGATTATCTCAGAGGTCTTTTTCAACCTAATTGACTCTGTGTTTATCAAGCCATTGTGGATTATTTGGTCAATGAGAGATGAAGTTTGAACACCCCTGTTCAAGAGCAGCACCGAGTCTACAACTGGTGGTGATGCAAAGATCAGAATCTGGCCACATTTTTAACGTTCTCTGGCATTAAAAGGACAAAGAGCTGTTGCTCAATATCACTAACAATTTTTAAATGATTAAGAAACATCCAACTGCAGAGAACAGAAAATAACTCTGAAAGCCAATGACTTAGATCAACTTCTCTCATTTCTTCAGTATATGCCACCGGGGAAAAAAACTTGACTTCTGTCATGTTGATAAAAGGACTTAATTTTGGAAGGACTTAGATAGTTCTGCCCTAATTCTGTGATTTACATCTCCACTCCATTCTCAGACAGATGTGGTGACTGGTAAGACCACAGTTTGGCATTACAGTGAATAAATGACAATTCAAAGGTTGGAGGAGCTTTTCTGAAGGATTGTATGCTCTGCTTGCAGAATGTCTTCCACCATCACTCTAATATGTCATTAGACTGGGCTCCTGAGAAGCAGAAGAGAGAGAGAACAGAGGTCTTGCACAGCCCCTCATAGATCCAGCTTTCATGAAATATTTCTTGATTTAACAGCCTACATTAATTAAAATTGGCCTTGAGCCAATTACTCATTAGAGTGATCCCTTGCTTCTGTAGATGTACACAGTGCTAAAACCGACAAGTAACTTCAGAAAAACTGTTTTCTGCTAAATATTATTCATAAATATACAGCAATCGAACCACCAGAATGATTCTAGTAGCCAGGGAAAGTAAGAAGTTATAAAGGGAATTCTAACAGTGATGAGAATATCAGGAGACCAAACATAAGGGATTTGTGACTTTTCATTCCAAAAGGGTTTCAATGAACTGGAGCAAAAAATTCCAGTTTGTCATGCCACAACAACAAAGTGCTCATGATGTACCGGCTTATGGTATGGTTGGATGGTATCATTTGAGCACAGACGTTTATCCAGATGAACTTTCCCCCCAGAGCCTAAGAGCACAAACTGATGTAGCTCAAATAAAACCTTTTAACCAAACACTGCAATGCACACCCATCGGGGACCATATTTTCTCACACAGTAATTGGATTTCGCCCCCCCTCCTTAGCTTAAACTTTGTCTTCAGAAGGAGTAAAGCTAATGTACCATCATGTTGACCTAACCTAATACTGTTGGTATCTGTTGCTCCCTGATGGCTCAGCTCCAGGTACAGTTAACGGAGAATTCCCTCACGTCAGCAAAAATACCAGATGCAGCAGGGAACAGGAATGACTATAATTAAATACTGTAATTGAGTAAAATTAGCTACTGGAAAACAAACACTAGGTATATAAGACGCCAGACCTAGTTTCTATCTCTCACCTTTAATACAGAGGAGAGATATGTGCATAGGGAAGGAAAGAGGGATTCAATCCTCCTTCCCTACCTCCACACAGCAGAGGAAGAGGCGCTTCCAAAGGGTGATGCATTCCTTGTAACAGACAGTGAGGTATGAGAACTCAGACTTGTAGAGAAGCACCTCTCTATTGACAAGGATAGGAGGAGTGTATATTCCAAGATCAGACTAGGCATTCACCTCATGTAGGCAATGATGCATGAGCTGAGTCCCATCTTCAGAAGAGAAAAGCAGTGCCAAGGTTCTGAACTCATTTTCCTAATCCAAGTCCTTCAAGAGGAAAGGGACAAGGCATAAAGATAAGCAATCTATAGGGCAATATATGGTCTTAAAATAATTTTCCTCGTGCCAGTTTAAAAGCTACAGTCTCATGCATTTCGAGAGTGAGCTACTGAATAGCTGCTCACATCACACCATTAAACACAATACTCCCCCATCAATCTTCAGTCATCCTTGCTCAGAGCAGTGATTTAGACTGGAAGGTAGGAAATCATTGCAGCACAGGGATGAATCCCATTTCAATCAGTCAACCTGCTCGAATGATTTCCTGTAGCTGGGCTCTTTCTTTTTAATTTAATGCAGTGATAAGAATATTTTTTTTATCACAGTCATGCGTACATACCTTCACAGAGTGCCTTTGCTCAGTGTTGCCAAGGCAATGAGTCATGTCTGCATGTGCAAGAAAAATGATGTGCTAATATTGTGCAAAAGAGAACAGACCAAATGAATAAATATGTGTAAAACAGATGCATACAAATACAAACAGGCATGTGATATTTGATTGTTCTCAAGACATGATCAATCAGGAGCCACTCAGGCTAGGTACATAAAAGGTTTAAGTCATGCAGCATTCACTATCTAAAAGGTGGGCCATTCGTGCTCCATAAGACAGAGTTTGTCTGTGGCCCAGAGGATCTACAGGCTCAACTGAGCTAGATGCAAAATTAGAAAAGGCAGAAGAGTGAGGGTTGAGGTACAGGCCCCACCAGAAGCCTCCCTGAAGTCAGAACTTCAGTCTTTTCTCGGGACCACCACGAAAAGCACTCAGTGGTGTATGAGAGATCAGATTGCCAAAAACAACAGTAAGAACGTGAGAAAGATTCACTCTCCAAGGTTTAAGATCAAGCAGCTATTTCTGCAAGGGAGTCTTAGATGAAAGTCACATGACAAGGAGCAGGCCTCTTTCACCTGTTCTCTATTTTAGCCTAACACACTTGAATGCCCCCCAAAAGAAAGGCCCTGGGCCCTGTCCCACCAGAAAGTCTGCTCTTTTCTTTCTGTACACAGCCCTGCATTATCCTCACACCACTAGGTGAAGAGATGCCTGCAAGAGGTCAATTTACTCTGGCAGGGGGTGGGGAGCCATGAATCTTTATTCTTCTGTGTTCAAGCTCAAAGAGAAACTAAGAAGCTGTTGTGCGCACCAGCTCAGCCATGCACTCTACTTGAGAGTAAATAAGACCCGGGCCTTTAATCTGCACTGAAAGGAGATGGCATGCAGGGACCACAACAGGCAATATGCCCAAAGAACAACGCTGTTTGACCAACGTGCACTTGCAGGCCTGGCCAGGCATTGTGTGCTCCTGACCTTCCTCAGTAGCCATACCCAATCCTGCAGAACATGGGCTACTACTATTGCCCTGAAACCTGTGTCTCCTGCTTGCAGCTTTTACTGCCAGAGAACGCAAAGCTGCTGTTAAAACTGTGCCTGTTCAGATAAGCTTTATCCTGATAACTGTGGATTTCAGCAGAGATTCTTGAACCCAAGTTTGAGCCATTGTGAGTCTGAAAATTTTCTGCATCTAGCAAAAGAACTTGGAAATATTGCAAAACAGAGGTTTTGTTTCTGTACCTAAATTTTAATTTTTCACAGAAACCAGATCTGTAAGACTCATGAAAACTCTACTCCTCTCTGAATTTCAACAAAATCGACTATTCCAAGCAGATAAATAAAGTTCCTTAACCTCTTAGAGTCATGTAAAAGGAAACCCCCAAGCATACATAATTCTGTGTTTTACTTAGTAGAAAGATGGCACTTCCCATCTGCCCCAGAAGCATGTCAAGACCTCACTATTTACAAACATCCCAAGACAATGAATCACTGGACATACATGTAAAGACACCAAACTGTTTGTTAGAAAACCTGATCTGGACTGCTGACTTCCAAGACACTGTGGGAAAAACTAAAGCACAGGATCATAGCACTGCAACCACAAAATGGCACAGATTACTCTAACCATTGGGGACATCATAAAGCTGGATGTTTATTTGGACTGGGAGTGCTCAATTGAACTTTTGGTGCCAGAGACTGCATGAGTCACTAAAACAAATACTTTCAAGAATGTTTTAGAGGTACAGATCTTACTTATTTAGAAACCTCCTGGAAATGCCTCAGGCAATTATCATCTGCTATCATTCTTCATAACTTTGTCTTTAACATACACAAAGTTATACTTTTTAAGTACACACTGGGATGCAGAACTTCAGGTAATATTAACCCAGCCAGTAAAATTATGGAGGAAAAAAACATAGACAAAATATTTATTATGAACCAAAGCAAAAGAAGGAAAGCAGGTGATGTGATCAACTAAGTTACAAATTAGTTTCCTTCATACACATGCTTTCTGTACACACTTTTCAAGAGGAAGACACTGTTTTCAAGCATAAGTACCATGCACCCAAGTGTAGCAAGCTCACACTTCACTTCTCCCAGAATCAGAAGGAGGAAATTTTGTGCAGTTACCTTAGATAATCCAAGCAACATATGGAAAACAGGGATCAGTCATAAAGTGTCTGGAATTCCAAATCTGCCATTTAAGTTAAAACAGTTTATCAAACGTAAAACATGTAATGCTAAATCAAGTAAAACCTTACTTCTCACAGTATTTCCAAGTCGGGAAAAGTTCAGGTACCAGCACAGAAAGCAAAGGACAAAGCCCATGGTACTCTCACAAATTTAGTACTGCTGGGAGAAGGAAATGACATAAATTGAAGGGGATGAGGTGGTCCCAGTGGTATTGTAAGTTGACTTAAAGAATCTCTGAATTCACATTAGGTGTAGGAGTATAAGGATGTTGCATTACAGTAGTTCTGCATGCTTGCAGGTCAAATCCCATGCAAACAGCCCTCCCATGCCCTCCAAGCTTTTTCAGACTGCAGACTTCCAAACACAATCCTTCCTGTGCTTACCCACAAGATGCAATATTAATCAAATATTACTCCATAAACATTGAACCCAAGATTTTACTCTGCTGAGACCATGATAAGTGTTTGTCCATAAAAAACCATGATTTCCTGGAAATCTTTTATTAGTACAAAATCTTAGTGGATCATACTTCACCACTTTCAAACCAAACAAGAAAATCTGGTGAGCACAACTGTGGAACAGTGGTGTTGTCTATGCCAAAGTACGTACTTTCCCTAGACATGCAGAGACTCAAGGAAAGTGCCTCAAACTTGCATTCACTTAGGAGGAAAAGAAAATTATCTTCCATTTCTTCAAAAGTGGTTTGCTAATTAACTCACCTATATAACTTCTCAAGGTAGTTGATAATTAACGCCTTGCACAACATGGGAAAAATGGCCTAATAACATGGGAAAGAAACCTATGACATTACAATTTGCATGAGCCAAAATGAAGGCATTTTTCTTGTGAAAGATAAGAAGATACTCATCTACCAGTGTCTGTCAAAAATTAGGTCTCTTAAATGTAAGACCTGAGTATTTTTTATCCTCGAGATTCCCATTTTTACCCTTCAGCAAAGTTAGACATCCTGACAATTTCCTCCAAAAACTGAAGCTAGAAAAAGCTTTTTCACTGATTAGAAGGCCAAATTTATGCCTAAATTAACATAAAAGAGAAGTTTACAACCCCGTATTGCTTATTTTGTAAAAACCTGAATTAAGAAAAACAGATTATGTTCAGGCAACCTTAGCCACTGGGGGCTCCATTTACTGAGAGTTTTCCACTGCCAAAGTCTTAGATCATTAGGCAAGAAGACCCTCACGTAGGTGACTATGCTAGCAGCCAGCACTGTGTACCAATTAGTAAGGGAAGGAATTACCAGTGTCATGTCTGAGCTACAGTACTCACAGCCACCTCTGCCACTGGTCGTGTTCCCATTACACCACTGCTTCCTTTCCAGGAAAAAAGTTATTAAGGACTTGAAATCCCAGTAGCTCAAAACACACATTACATGATGAAAGTTTTCCTACTTTAGGTGCCCAGCAAAGGCAGTTATGGGGAAACCCAGCACTGATAAGAACACTGTCAGTACCTGAACAGAAACAGCACAGTTTTTTGGCCTGGCTGATTTTGACAGTTGCACTAATCTATTAGAACAGAGGTTACTGCCCCTAATGGAGAAATGCAAAACCTTCTTCATTTCACGTGTCAGAGATGTCAGGAGTAGTGCCCTTCATGTGAACCCTGGGGCTTTGGATATGGGTCCTGCCTCCACACAACATTATCTTTCCCCTTCAGGGATTGTTGTTCTAATAAACCCTGTCATTAGCATTCTGAAGACTCAAAGCGGCTACTAAGAAAAACAGTCTCAAACCTGCTGGGTTGTATGTGGCATTCTCAGATTACAGAGGTACAGGCACACCTCCAGGCACTCAACCTTTCCTCCCACCCAAGAAAGCTAAAATGATGCTGCATTCCAGAGACAGAAGCATGCAGGCAATCAGCAAGCCCTTTGAGCCCAGGGAGAAGTGAGGTGGCCCCACAGGACTCATTTAATCTGTTTTTTAAATCTGTTTTATCACTATGTTGTCTTCCTGCCCCTCCCCCCACCTTTTTTTGACGTCTTCCAGGATCCACAAATATTCACCTTCTTACAGACTTTTCATGAACTTCCTCATGGCATGTTTCAAATCTTTTCCATAAGGCATAGGTAAATTTACATTCCCTGTGCAGCCCATATCTCCAGTTACAAATGTACTGATGGCAGGTTTAAATTTTCCATGGTGGATTCCGAATTACCACTGAATTTCAAAGTGATATTACATTTCTCTGGACAACTTTAATATTGCCAGGGCAGGTTTTTGTTTGGTTTTGTTCTACAGGTATAAACACCCATTCAAGCTCAACAGAGACATCCTGAGCTAAGCACTGTTGACTACTTTTTACACCCACTGCTGACAAGTCCTTTCTCCCATCTTTTCTTACACAGAGGCAACAAATCTTGTTCCTCTTGCATAATTTTGCATCTAAAAATGTCAGATGGAACAGCAAATTTCAACAAGTAACAGTGAACAGCTCTACATGGAAACAGTAGCACCTAACACACCACTCAGACTCCGCACAATTCCACCTTTCCCTGGAATTTTTTTTTTCTTGGCTTTTTATGACATACGGATTGATGGAAAAGGGTTTAGACAAGCCTACAGATCCAATGCATGTGGCATCTAAGGCTGACACAAAACTGACCTTTCACATCACAAGGACTGCCTCAAAACCTAGAGAAGCTGGAGGAAGCCATTTGGTGGACTGCAGCAGACTGGAGTAACCATTGGTGGTAGCACATTCTCTCTGGGAAAAAAAACAGCCAGTCCCTGGAGGTTTGAATCCATACGGTCTGACTAACACTAAATAAACACATTTGCTATTTCCTTTAGTAATTAGAAGAAATGGTAGCACAAGAAGTTCTGGCCAACATCCTTTTTTCCTTTGTGTTAATGGTGGCTTACCAACACCCACTATACTTTGAAGTCTCAGAACGATTTTTTTTTCAGGAGCGACAAGGAAAAATAACTCTGACAGAAAAAGGAATTTTCCAGTGTTCACAAGATTAAGAGGACCAGCTTCTGAGGTTGTCAGATCAGCCAGCCTCTCTCACTGAAGCCAGTAATTTCTTCCGCAGGGATATAAGTAATCTTAGATCCCTCTGTACTTCTTATTCATGAACTGGCACTTCGGAGTTTCTCAACTGTTCAAAGAGGCAGGAGAGACTAGAGGGAATTTAAACTTGGCTCCTAGAAACCTGGCTTCACCTGAGGCCTTGTCTGTCAAAATAAAGTCAGTGAGGATCTCAAGCCACTAGGTATGCTTCCCCCTACAGAAAAAAAAACCCACCACCACTTTTTTTTTCTCTGTTATTCTTCAGCCCCTTCATCAGAAACCGTAAGTAAGTTAAAGGAATGAAACTGAATAAAGTGACCGTGCTGAAGAAAAGCCTATCTAGAGCTGACTCTGGTTAGAAACATCAAGGGGAACATGGAATGCTTCTACTGGCATGTCAGCAGTAAAACGTAGACTAAATAAATATCATGCAAGAACTGAAGGGGGCAGAAGACCTGATGACAAAGGATGTGGAAAAGCCCAAGTACTAAATGCCTTTGTTACTTTCTTTAGTGGTCACACCAGTCTTCGAGAATCTCAGGTTCCTGTGACTTGGGGGAAAGACCAAGGCGAAGAAGGTTCACTACAGGTGGAGAAGGACCAGGTTAAGGAATGTTCAAATAGACTAACCATGTACAAGCCTCTACAGCATACATCCAGACGAACTGTGTGAGCTTGCTAAATGTCACTGGAGGCCATTCTCAATCATCTTTAAAAGGTTGTGTCAATTGGGGAAGTTCCCTGAAGACTGAAAGAAAGCTAGTATCACTCTTATTTTCAAGAAAGGCAGGAAGAAGGATCTGGGGAACTATAAAATGCTCAGCCACACCTCTGTTCCTGGGGAAGGTGGTGGGGCAGATTATCCTGCAAACCATTTCCAAATGTGTCAGGGATAAGCAGATGTTTGGGAGTGGGTCAGTATGGATTTATGATGAGGGAAACTTGGCTTATAAAGTTCAGCAAATCCAGTTCTGCACCTGGGCAGGAATAGCTCCAGGCACCACGATAGGCTGGGCACCAACTGGCTGAAGAGGAGTTTGGCAGAAAAAGATGTGGCGTCCTGGTGGTCATCAAGTAGACCTTGAGCCAGCAATGTGTCCTTGTGGCCAAGGCAGCCAATGGCCTCGAGGGCTGTGTTAGGAGAAGTGTTGGCAGCGTATTGAGGGGGGTGACCCTTTCCTGCTCCTCAGCCCTGGTGACATACATCTGGGTCCAGTGTCTAGCCCGGAGCTCCCCGGTTCAAAAGAGGTGTGGACATACTGGAGAGAACGCAGCAAAGGGCCACAAAGATGGTGAACAATTAGAGCATGTGTCATACTAGGAGAGGCTGAGACTATTCAGGACAAGAGAAGGCTCAGGGCGTATAACTGATGCATAAATACCCGATTGGAGGTTGCAAAATAGATGGAGCAGAACTTTTCTCAGTGGTGTCCCATGAAAGGACAAGAGGCAATGGACAAAAACTGATATACAGGAAGTTCCACTTAAAAGTAAGAAAAAGCATCTTTAGTGGTTAAACACTTGATTCTGGGAAGGTTTAGCAAGCATGCAGTACTCTTGTAAAACCTGGGCAAGTGGTAAAACTCTCCACAGTAGAGTAGGACAAGGCAGCCCTCTTGGTGTCAGTGTTCCCTGCCTAAACAAACCAGAAACCTATGGCATTACCTGTCTGGCTGACTGTGGAATCACATGTGCGATCACTTACATCCGGCTTAGCTTTCAGATCCTGAATGCTTCACTTAAGAATTGAGAGAAATTAAAAATACATATAGAATGAAGACTGCTGGTGAAAGATTATAGCTGGCTTTGCTTCACAAGTTCCACCACTGGCAACAAGGAGTAGGTCTGGCTTGTAAAGCTGGTGCCGCCACGCAAAACAGGCCTGTCCACAATTAAGATGAAATTCTTACTGAACATAGTGGAATGCTGCTGGCATTATCAGCTCTCTCTTCTCATGCTTTCCTCTAATTCCCTCAAACAGACTTATTTTGGCTTGAAACTTTCCTTGTTTTCACTCTGGCCAGAAGCAAAGTGTTTTGGATCTTTTCAGCAAAATCTGTTTTTTTTCAGTTCTCCACTTTTGTGCAAATTACTTCCACCAAAAATAGTTCCAGAAATGAGCTCTGACTGTGAAGCATTTTCAACAGAAAACAGGGGGAGTTTGCCTGATTGATTAAAAAAAAAGCATAAAATACACTGAATCTAATGACCAAATCTATTATGGCCCAAATTACCACATGTAATTCATCGTAAGAACTCAACATCTATAGCCATGCACCTATATAAAGACCTGGACAGAGAGAACACTTTTTTTGCACTTTTTTTTTACATATCTCTAAACCCCATCAATCCAGTCAGAATATAAAATAAATCAATATTTTCTGATTTTCCTCCATTTAAAATAAAAATACCAAGAGTAGTTTAAATAGCAAGAGAAGGTATTTGTAATCCCACAGTCACCCACAAACCATGATCTTTTTTGTATACAATTGATGATAAAAGTTCTTTTTCCAATGGTGTTTGGTTAATGGAAAAGAATTGAACTCTCCTTAAAAAAAACACAGGTTTTTTAAAAATAAACACAGGGTTAAAAAATCTGGAAAGAAAACAACTAAAAGTTTTCTCTCCCTTTCTAACTGAGAGACCCTTAAATATCCTACTACCATTTTAATACAACCTTGTCCTGCAGTTTAAAAGCCACTGCTAGGAGATACCTTTTTCACTGGTGGTCAGAAGAGGGCAAACCACCATGCAGTCATGATTTATTTCCACTCCTATAGCCTTTCTTTTTCTCCTCTCTTCCTACTACTCATTCTAACCTGCCTTGTGTGAGCACTTTCCTGGAACATTTTACAGTAATTAACAGCAGTACAATATTCAAGCAATGCTTAAAGCTGATCACAAGATATTTGTTCGTCTTCACTGCTTGCTGGCATAAAAATAACTCTTCCACGTAATTATCTATCACATACAGCAATCTGCATAAGCAAAAGGCTAAATTAGCTTGCTGGAAAACAATGAAAGACTGCATTCATAATTGTAATATGCACTGAGGAAACCACAGAAATCTGTAGGAATTGATCTGTTTTCTGCAATATACCCTGTGATGCTACTTCTCATTTAGACACTTAATAAGAAATAAATGAAACAAAACAAACAAACAAACAATAAAAAAAAACCCACCAAAAAATGTCACACAGTCAAACAAGGGCATAATCAAGAATTGTGCTGCTAAATGTGGGAGGCTGGCACTATCCTTTGAGCAGAACTATTTGGAAGAGCAGATGAGAACAGAGGACAGACTGGTATCAAACCCAGAGAGTAATTAGAGACAATTTCAAAATCAATCCAGAGTCCCCAGAGAAGACAGAGAACCTGTCTGGGTTCAAAAGTGATGATGGAAAAGCATGAGAAGAGCACGCTGGGTGCTTGGAGACCAAGCCATGTGCACATAAGTCACAGATCAAGGGTGTTCATTTAGGCCCAAGGCTCCCAGCAGTGCTGCAGTATAGAAATGTTGGTAATCAGGACACAGAAAAGGGGGCAACAGGGAAAATAAAAGGAAAGAGAAAAGCAAGATTCCAGGAAGCCTGAGAAAGGATTTTAGGACTGTCATGAAAGTTGAGAACAAGAGAGACAGAACAAGAGAACAAGAACAACAGAGATCTGTCCTGGTCCTGCAGTACTTCTGGGCTCTGGGGCAGTGCTACGCACACCACTGACAATGAAGACAGTCTGGGGCAGAAGGGCAGGAACAGAAAGAAATTGATGGGAGGGGAGACAAATGACACAAAAACATCTAAAAACGTGTGATTTGCAGCTGCTGAGATTCAGAGTGTGTACAAGGAGGAGAAGAGGCTCTCTCCTCTTAAAGGATCCTGCTCTTGGGACATGACAGACTCGGAGTGACAAGGTGCATCCACATGTGTCCGTCTACAAGGGCTGCTCATCACTCAAGGTGTGACACAGTAAACAGAGCCCAAATATCTGTGCCTGGCTTCCTGACAGAAGAGTAGCTACCTGCAACAGACACAATTTGCACTTGGGGCTGGCATATGCTTTGGTCAGAAATATCAGTCCAGCAGGGAAAAACGTGGTCAAAACATCAGCAGTGGAGTACAGCAAAGCCCTGATCTTAGCTTACAGACAGACATGACCAGAATCTACACAGCCAGGTCCTGCTGGACTGTTCTTTGTGAGAACGAGTTGCACTCAGCAGTGATACTGCAGGAAGATTGCAGGTTACAATCTTCACACACATCTGAACAAACATTGTCAGCCATCTACCTTGATGTCCCTGCTCCCACACACCGGGCCCTTGTTATGATAACTTTGTAACCACAAGTCCCTGGTTCAAGTGCAGAAATTCTCACAGACTTTGAACACAAATGCTTGTAGTGTTTAAGTAAGTATTTTCCTTGCCTTGTCTAGATCTTCTATCCTCACTAAAGCAGTATGCAGTGAGACTGGAAACCCACACATGGATACTGACACCAGTTTCAGTTCTTCCCAAAGGCCATATGGCTCATGGTGGAGGGGACATGATACCTCTCTGGGAATTAGCACCTGTCTTTTCTAACACTGACCCTTACTTCTTCCCTTCCCTGGAGCTAGAACAAAGGATGGGAGTCATGGCAAAACAATCCTGTTCATACCCTCCACCCAGCCCTAGTCCGAAGTGTAGACATTAATCTTACTGAGTAGTTGGATGTGCTGCTGGATGTGCCTGTAGAGTCCCGCTGGCTTCTAAGAGGGAGAAAATGGAGTAAGTTTTCCCCAATTGGGCCCAATGCACTGCTCCAAAATAGTAGCAGACACAAGTTCTTTGTGGAAGTGCAGTGAAAGAGGTAAGGAGCTGCAGGACGAAGAGAAAGGTGAAATTGTGGCTTGCTTTTCCCCTTGCATTTATCAAGTCCCTTAGATTCACACAATTTGGCATATTCTTCTTTTGAATGTGTCCTTGAAAGGTTAATTCAAGCACTGGTGCAACCTCTGATGTGCTGCCTTTCATCTCAGCTCCCTATTCCTCCTATCCTTTTGCACTGGTTCCCCAGACAAGAAACATGCGTGTATGTCTGTGAGCTGTTCTTTCCATGTATGCACTTAACTGACTCAGTATCTTCGGCTCTGTACATAACAAATACGTCTGTAATGAACAGAAATTGCAGTAAGCACATGCACTATGATCTCTTTGCATCCTGAAGAAAACCAGTCTCCTACACTGAAAAGGTCTTCCTACTAGGGTACAACTACAAGGCAAAAGCTGAGTTGTCTGTCCACCATGGTAGAAGTACTGACCTCTCTTTAAACTCAGGCAAGCATTTGCAGAACGCTTCTAAAGGACACGGGAAGGATGTGTTCAGGTTGAACAGCACCTCAGTCACATACCAGCTCCAAACGCAAAGAAGAAACTCTTGTCTGGGTGCTCTTCCAGTAGATCCTTCACCCTCCTGCCCATTCGCTCATTTCGCTTGTAGATGAGCTCCTGGCGGAAGTAGCTGTCTATCTCTTGGGCAGTAATGCGTTCATGGGCTGGAAGTGTAGCATTAATGAAATTTGGGACCTAAGGCAGAAAATAAAAAGTCTTAATGAAAGGGGAATTTATTTCACAGGCAGCCATCATGCACAGGCATTTTTGTTCCACACGAAGTGTGGCAACTGCCTTGTCCCTCAAGGCATAGCCAGCAGGACAAAACCCAAACCAACCTAAAATAATATTTAGCAAGCTTCTAATGATGCATGGTGCTTAATTTCTCTCAATGTATCATTTCATAAGCCAGCCAGATGGATTTTTTAAAATTCAAAATCAACAAATACTATCAGTTTGAGACACTGAAGATCCTAAATCTTGATTGCTTGGCTGAAGAAAGTATTTGCCCACAACTACCTTTAGCTACATACCTCTTCCTTAAATTGCCATAGGTATGACATAACTATAACGATAATTACACTCTTCTAAGTGAATTTGACTGGTATCAGAGCCCTCAGGCTGCCAAAGAATAACTGTGCAATTTGAACTAGTTAAAAAAAAAAAAATCCCTAAACTTTTCAAAAGAAAGAGGGCCAGATTTCGTCAGGGAAGAAAGCATTACCACCTCCAGTTGCCCTGTCCTGAAGGTATCTTTTAAAATGCTAACTTCCTCTCCTGGGGGCCCCAGGACAGCTGTGGCTGCACAAGACCCTGACCTCTTGCCAGTGGCAAGAAACGTGGGTCTGCAGTTGCAGGAATCCTGGCTTCTTGACAGGTAGCTTTAGGCATTCATTTATGGGGACTGTTAACTAAAGGGCCTGCAAGCGGTGGTTTCTGGAGAGCAGAGCAACTAATAAGACAGGTGCTTTCCCTTGCAAGGCTGCAGCAGATGAAGAGACTTTGGTGCCACTCAGAGACTACTATGGACTCTTTCCAAAGGGTAGTTAGCCCACAGTGAGTCATCTACTGGGGAAGCATGGAGTTGAATACAACTCACTGAGAAGTTCTGCTTAAAATGTAAACTGACAGCGTTGCAAACTTAGTACTCAGCTCTGCTGCCAAGGAGACTGCCCTGAGGTGGAGCCCCTCACATTAAGTAAAGGACAGTTGTTCCCTTGGCGACATGCATGTGTCAGAAAGAGCTGGTCTGTCCAAGGACCCGACAGGCAATGCCAGCTGTCTCCCATCTGTAACATCTCCACAAGATAGTGATGCAGCATCTGCATCCTCTTACAATGCTGGCCTCCTCTGAGAAATCTTTTGAAATCTATATGCGAAGTGCACGGCGTTAAAGCTAGGCAGTGTTAACGACCAGGCTGCCTGCACCTGCAGCAACACACAAAGCGCAAAGCTCGGCGCCGGAGAAGCCAGGGTTAGTATGACTCTGCAGCTCTGCAGTACTGCACTGTATGTATCGAAAGGTCATAGCAAAATGGTTATTCAGCAAGGAAAGCCCAGGTATCAACACCCACCTTTTCAGCACTGTAAGGATAACTACCTGTGTTCTCACTGATGTGCACAAATTGCCAGGCAATACCTCACAGACAAGAATAGAGAGGTCTGATGTCTCAGCCTGAGGTTAGTTAATCTAACAGCCCAAACAGGCCAAATTGGTCCCTGCTGGGCATTTTCTCGTGGTTTAAAGATCAGTGTTGCATTCCATTGCGCTGCTTAGGAAACCGTCTCCATAAACCCAAGTCTGTGAGGTCTCAGAAGGTCTCTTTTCCTTCACACTCAGTCTAAATCTATCTTTTCTTTGTTTCATTCCATTTCTCTTCTTTGGGCCTTGCCCACAGCACACAGTCATTCTCATAGAGGCTGTTAAAAACCTTGCAACTTGCCCAGCCTTACACAAGCGTCCTAATCACGAGTGCATTTCTCTGTTGCTGTTTGCACAACAGAGCCTGCTGTTGCTCTCTGTTGGTGTTAGGTTTGCTCATACCTAAGCTAGCGTAATTCTACAGGATCCTTAAGAAAATATAGGATTAATTCATAGAGCTTAGACACTAAAGCGAACACAGCACTCATCCAAAAGGGAAAGCCAGGTGCACCTCTGCTACTTGCGTGCAAGACCAGTGTTGAGGTGGTACAGACTCCTGGAACAAGAGGCTCAAGAAAGCAGCTATGTCAGGGAGCCAGCAACATGCCCCTGGCCCTCAGCCATACGAGGCCTGCCCGAGAAGAGCCGAGCACAAGTGTGAGAGGGGTTAGCACTACGGGGACATGTGCGTAGTACAAGGGCTGTGGTGGCAAGACTCACTTGAGAAGTGTCATGGTTGAAGATGATGGAGCTGAGGTCCCCACAGTTGTAATGCTTGATAAGGTCTTCTGTCGTATAGGGGATCTGGAAATTGCCTGCTCGGAGGCTCTCCTGCTGCAAGAGAGTCTGATTCAAAGCAAAGACCACCTGAGGGAGGGGGAGAGGGAGGAAAAGACAGAGTTCCTGGTAAGTTCTCTTTTCATCCCATGAGAAGGTCACAGACATGCAGCCACCTGCCGAGGGCTCTCTGAAGCTGCTCTTGCTCCAAGCGCACCAGTCCACACATCGCCAACCCGCGCCTCCTCCGGCTCTGCAGGTGCTCACCCCTGGGGCCCGCCTGCTCAGAGGGAATGGACTCACCACATCTAACTCCATGGGGTTTTGCCTGTGACATGATTAATACAGAAGATACAAAGGGGCAGGCAGAAGAAGAGGCAAACTTTCTCCCTTAGATGACAGTCTGTCCCAGGACCTGACGGGCTCCTAATCCCATAGCTCTTTAGCCACCTACCTAAATTAAGCATGGCTTCTCCTTGTTTGCCTTTCCTTCCTCATCTGCCAAAACAGTCATGCACTGTTGTTTCCTGCTTTGTGTGTCCTTCTCTCAGACACCACATTTATTTCAGGAATGGCTCTCTGGAGCAGGCCAGGGAAGAGTAGTGGCTGTTTGGGGTCGCAGGAAGCTGCCCTCCCTGCAGCTACTCAGCACTCACTCCCTCCCAGCTGACTGCCTCTGCAGGCAGGGTGCTCCCTGGGAGTGCAAACACTCCCATCCCCTTTGCCTCACAGGAAACTATCTGGCTGCCACAGCTCCTACCCCAGGGACCTTTCTGTTGACCAGAAAGGGAGATCACCCTCCAGATGTGGCTGTCTCCCCATCTCCATCCCAGCAGGGCTGTCCTAAGGTGGTGGCTTCACGGCCTGACCCAGAGAGTGCTGCCAATACAGCTGCTGCCTGCCTGGGGCAGTGCACAGCCCACGAGGATGACGGCCACTTAAAAGGGACAAGAGAGCACTTTGGAGCAACAGGTGTCTCTGAAGCCAAACAGATGATGCAGAACCTCTATACCTCTCCCTAGCTGCTCCAGCCACTACAGTTGGTGACCAGCAAGCCCCAGAAAGGCAGGGAGCCAAGGAAAGACTTGGGGTAGAAACTCTCCTAGCTGAACATGGGATGCCCATGGGCACCTTTGGTGGGGTCTGGAGCTGGACAGTCAACTGTGCAGGGAGCAGCACTCTGTCAGCAGCTGGCAAGTAAAACACTACCATCTCTCCTGAGTACAGTGCTTACTCAAGCTACCACCAGTTTTCACACCAAAACTGGACAACTGTAACAAGCTTTCCTACTCTGTATTGGTTTATTATTTTTATTTTTAAAGGAAGTAAACTCAGAGATATTGCTTTGAAATTTTTCAAAAATTACTCTTGTGTTATTTTCTAAGCTCTGATTACTATCTGTGTAATCAACTCCTCCTGGATATTTGCCTCAAACATCATCAAAGGCACTCTGGAACTGGAAGTATTTGCTAACACCATGAAACTCACATGTGACTAAGCATACTCTTAATGCACTGAGATTATGTGAACCAAATTTTTGGATTACAGAGCAGATGTGGAAGCAAACAGGTGCAATTTCTCTCTCCCAGCACAACCATCTGTCTTCTACAGAAAGGTGCAAATTCCACCAGACTTGAAATCATACTGTCCCCACTACAGCTAGAGTTACCTCTTTGGATCCAAATCACTGTGTATTTAACCCAATATGAAAGCACTTAATTTAGCATTAGTTCTGGGAGGGTGTTCATGAATAGCAACATTCACTCTTGTCTCATGTTTTTAAAACGGGCAAGAATTCACTTTGTTGGTACAAACTGCATTCGATTAAAATAATAACTCCTGGCGGGCACTCAGGAAGGTTACCTCAAACTAAGCAGTGGCCATCTTGCAAAGGACCTCTGTTTGATTTTAAAGTAAATGAAACAAAACCAAATCGAAACCACTTCATGTCTGAACTAAAGTTTGCATGCAGGCTGGGGTTTACCACACTCCAAAGCCATCATTTTCCATTTGTTTGGCTTCACTACCCATGCAGAGAATTCCTAGTGGATGCTAATGATCAGACAACATTTACCGAGAGACAAGCCAAATCCATGCTGAAAATACAGGATTTCAACAGCCATGACTGCTAGGTCATGCCAGGAAAATCTGATATGTACAATCAGGCCAGCCAAAAGCACTTCCATGGGAATGGCCTATTTTTAAGCTATTTTGACACCATCTGCTTGACAATTTACCATTAAAGCAGTATGTCCCTTTCTAGACTTCGAAACAATGACCAGACAGTCCCTGTCCGCAGAGCAGGCAGGGAACGTGACAGCCTCCTGAGCCAGTCAGGTAGCTCCGGCTCAATGAAGACTAAGCACCTGAAAGAGGCTTTGCAATCTTTACTGTTTGATTTTCATCCAAACACACACCAAGAGAGGGTAACCAGCTTCTGGGGAGAAAACACCAGCCTGCTGGGTAAGACATGAGAAAAAAGCCAATCTTCCTCTCCCCGCTGTACCCTTGCAGCCTGTACTCCTGCTGTCACTTGCTCTGCATGCTACCCTCAGCACTACACACCTCTTCCCTCCCCCCTTGCAATGTGCTTCAGGTGAAACAGATTGTCTCTCCTCCAAACAGACCAGGCCTGGACTGTAACAGCCAGGACAAGCCACACAGGCATCTTCCTTCTTTATGCCCACCCACTGGCCATAAGAAACTAGCACACAGTAAGATGCAAAGAGCTACATAAATCTGCCCCAAAAGCACAGCTTAAACTTCAGTGATGACCTACAGTTATGGAGGATGACTGCACACATTTCACGGGAATAGAGACAACTCACCCCCTCTTCCTCCATATCATCTAATCTGCTGGCATGACACAAAACTGCCCTGATCAGGAGCTTTGGCTGCTCTATGGCCTTTGCTAAGAATACATCGTTTTGGCTGGAGGTGTGAGAGTTGATACTGGACATGTGAAGAAGCTTCAGGATAGCAGCAGCTGAAGGGCTTGCCTGCCCAAATGGAAAAGCACAAAAGACCCTTCACAATGAGGTTGTTTGTGTTTCACCTTAAAGAACAAAGTATCCCAGCTCACTGCCCAAGACTTCTACATCCCATCCTAACCACAACTGCCTGGGGCTAGGGCATCCAGCACCCTGCCATGGACTGCATGGCCCAGTTTGTGGTTTGTGTGGCACTGCATGGGCTGTTTTTCTTTGGCACAGAGGACTACAGAGGGTGGTTCCCTGGACAGGTCAGACTTGCCCATAAGGATGTCTTTCCCCATTCAGATCTAGACCTGCATCCTATCACTATACATAGCACATGAGGGAGAAGCCACACAAGTCCCCCACCCAGAGAGTGGGCTTCCACCTTGGTGCTGTTAGAGACAGAGGTGGCCTCAGGTCCTTTGAGTACAACAGCAGCAGCTCAAGTCCTTCTGCACCACAAGCAAGAAAAGCCAAGATACAACAAAGGGGCAGAAATCAAAACAGCATCAATGTCCTTGACGATTAGCCCTCCCTAATGAGTTACAGTAACTCATGCATCAGGCTGTGCACAGCTGGAGCACAGGAAATGCTATTGTCAAAAGCACTCTCCACATCAGCTGGTCTGAACAGAATGGTGGCATCTGCTAGAAGGGGATGATGGCACACCTACTGAACAACTACTCAGGATTACAGTTTGCCATTAGCATGACTGTACAGGCTCTCAAACCAATGTGATAGTTCCTCTTAATTTCTGTATCACTCCTACCTCCTGGGAGGAATTGAAACTCCTCAGCAGAAAGACAAGGGAGTGTGTGGGTAAAGAGGAAGGACCTGTTTGCAGTATCAAATGTTGCTTAAAGCTCTGCTCTGGTGAGGAGGTTATCTTCAGTAAATAGTAATGGATAAACATTGTCAGGGTTTCAAGAAAAGAAAGATTCCTGAACCTGCTGTTCCTAAAGCATTTAATTTACTGAGATGGATCTTGCTCAGAAGTTGATAAATCATTATCTGTCATTACTTCTCAAAGAAAACATCAGACTATGTGCAAAGAGATACTTAAGGAAGACCACAGCCATCAAACTCTGCAAACTGGATCCCAGTCTTGTTTACCAGATGTGAAAAGCTGAAGAAAGTCAACAGACCATAAGAAGCAGGGAGCAGACCAGCAGCTGGTCTGAAACTGCTTTATTTGCTTGGCACAAATATTGCTTGCCTTCCTAAACCCCCATTCAATCATGAAGTCCTTTCATTGCTAGTAATTCCAAGCAGTTAAGAAAACAGAAAATATGGAAAGGTTAAAAGGAAATTTTCAATTTTGCTTAGAAATCAAACCCAAGAATTTGGGTTGATCTGGGCTCCTCCAACAGGTGGTACAGAAAGTATGTATCTGTCTTGCAGGTATCTCTTCCACTGCACTATTTTGCTGCTTCCAAGATCTTTCCTGTGTTGGAATCCACAGAAATCACTCTACATTCATCCACCTTGCAAAACTATTCTTCCTTGCCTCACACACCCCCTCCAGCAACTCTGTCCTACTCTGCTCCATTAAGTGTATTCATACTATCATCAAAGCATCTCCTGAAAAGATGTATTTGGAGAACAAAAGTAACAAGTTTATTAGAAAGGGATTTTTTATCTCCCACCTCCCATTTTCACTGTGATCCCTGTTTTCCCCCAACCCTCTCCCTTTTTGTACTGTGGAAAAAATCGATTAAGCTCTCTAGTATACATATTGCTGCAAACCTCATTCTCCTCCTGGAGATTTCTTCAGCTGTCAGGAGACACTTGTCCCCTTTGCTAGCATTGTTGGAGTGGCCTGCTAGGCTAAGGGGGTGGGGGAAAGGGAGTTAGAGCCTGGCAGATGCCTTTTTTGTCAAAGACAAAAGACCCCCTGCCATCCTCTCCACTTTTCAGTACTTTCATCCACACTGGATCAAAGTGCTATTCTGCATATGAAAGGAACCTGGCATTATTCGCCTCAAATTAGCCTATCGCCATCCCGCTAGCCTCCAAGTCTTCCCAACAAAAGCGCTCACATCTGTTCCATCATTTGCCTCATCTTCTGGGTTTTCTTTTTCTTTCTGCTCTCAGTTTTTGAGGGCCATTCAGCCCCTTGAATTATAGTCTGGGGAGCATCTTCCTTGCTCTGGGATCGCTCAGCCGGACAATTTGCTTTTAATTGTCTTAAGGAATCATGGGCTGCTTTTGGGTCCTTCCCAGTGACTAACTGCATCCATTACAGCTTCCATTCAGCCTCTTCAGCCAATTCTTTCCCTTTTTCTCCTTCTTCTCAAAAGCATGTTTCTCTCCTTGCTCTTCACCTGGAGGAGACCATTGCTTCTCTGGGCCAGTGAACACTATTGCCCCAAATCAAAGCGAGCCTTAAATCAAAAGCATCATGACTATGAAAGTCAATAATCCTCCTTTGTCATGATAATGATCCAGCAGGCCAAGTGTTGAGAAGAAAGCAGGATTTCTTGCGCCAATGTGACGCAGCTCCTTAGAAGTCTGGTGAGCCTTCAACAGAAAGCTGGAACTGGCAATGTCAGAGCCTGGAAACCTGAACCCACTGCCATGAGGAACCCTGCAAACACCAGCCTGCACACACAGGCGGGAGAAGTCTGATTTTGACATGGACTGAAAATGGCAAAAGGAGGTTCAAGCCACCACCTGCAGCCTTCAGAGCAGAACTAAGTCACTTTCAGAGCTGTTGCTTTTGTAACGAAAAGAGAAAAATGAAGCAAATTCCCAAACTTGGACCACTTCTGTGAGAAAGACAGGATTGAAGCCATTAGCAGAGACAGCTTATACGAGGGACTCGCCCAGTGCACAAGAGACAAACAGTACAAGTCAACGAACAAAAAGGAAATGGAAACTACTCTAGGTTACTTATAAGCTACAAGTTTCCCACGGACTTTGTATTATTTATATTTGGGGTTTTTTCTCAAAAGCCAGCATTGCAAGCAGGGGGAGCACCTTTTCTCTAGCAGAATCATCCAAGTCACTCAGATGACATTCAGTCTGCCTCAAATCAGACACAAAGACGCTGACACAGGAAAAGGCAGTGAAGAATTTGATCTCTGTCTTTGCTGACGACAAACACACGCTAACACATCTTATGCCAGATTCTTGCAGTGCATCTTTCCAGAACCAAACAAAAGACACTGAGAGTTTTCAGTTGTTATCTGGAATTTATATGGGAATACATAAACCAACCCTTCTTCAACTAGGAGCTACAAAAAAAAGGCTTTAGAAGCAATGAATGAATTTTTCATTCTCCTCTTATTGCAGGAGGATGGCTGATAATGTTGAATCAGAGGAACACTACTTACAGCATTGCTGGAGGAAGCGCACCCCATTTACTTGTAACAGACTGCATTAATACACAGCCTTTTGTCGGAGTAATTTACACTGATTTACAGTGTAAAATACAATTTTTTTGTTTCCACTGACAGCAGCAGAAATAAACACCCCACTACATGCTGAATGTGAAATAAGACCAGCAGTTGAATAGATTGTTCCCATTTCTCAGGGCAGCTTGCAATTCACATTTGGACACCTCCAAGACCTTGCTGGAACTTGCTCCCATCTTTCTGTAGGGCTAATTATGCAACTATGAACCTGCTGCTGCACTTGTCCCGAGAACTCTCCATCTAAGCTTACTGGGATTCCTCCCCATGCTGCAGGAATGCCCCAAGCTTTCATGAAGTGCATTCTTGTACAAAAAATCTTCGAACTGGTGATCCATATTTGCACTTTACTAAAGAATGATTAAACTTTTTAATTCCATCTTTGTTCAAGATTTTGTAAATATTAGCAAAGTTTGTTTCTAAAACCTTCACATATCAAATCTTCACAGTAAAAATACATTTTTACTTCAAGAAACAGAACTAGGGACTAACCTGTTGTCTAATTTCAGATTTCTACCTGAAGCAAAGCTGAAGGCAAAAAGTCCCCCCTACACATACACTTAGAATTCATACCTGTCTCCTACTCAGCATTTCTTCAGTCAGCAATGTCCAGCTTCAAAATCAGATTTGGGAACAATTAACCAAATTAAAAGGAACTACTAACAATCCTGATTTCTCTTAGAATATGCTCACTTTCCAATTTACAGAACAGTCTCACCAGTACACTAATAGCAAGTGTTTCTTTCGCCCATTATTTATTTCACAAGGCATTTAACAGAACCATCTCAAAATTGCATTAAAAGAATAACCAAGTTGCAAAACAAAAAACCCGAAACTAGGATTTTTGGGCTGAGACTAGCTACACTTTTAAAATTCAACACCTGCAACTGATGTTCTGTTTCGCATTTTGGTTAGTTCGTTGGTTGTTTTAAACAGTCTTCTACTGAAATAGTTGGTTTGATCCACTTCCTCCTCCTTTCTTTCCACTGGATACTCTCAAACATAGTTGAAACAAAACTAAAATATTGAGGTTAATACAACAAACTCCTTTTTTTAAAAACTTTTTAACATCTGTGGAGGAAAATTCTCTTAGAAAGGAAACAATTTGGGTTTCCAACTGTAGAAAGCATGTAAAAAATGTAGAAATTATGACACTTCACTGTGTTTGTGACTGTAAGGAGTAAGCTAGTAAAACAGCTGAAGTCTGCATATCTTCCACAGCTTCAAGGACAACATTTAGCAGTACTTTTTATCTTCCTAACCCACAACTACTGAAACTAAATAAACTCGGTATTGATGACCTGGGATTTAGCCTCCATGTTTTTTCACTCAACCACAGATGCTCTTTGGAGTGCTGCTAGATGAAAGAAAAATTCTTACAAGTCCCCCCTTGCCTTCAAATTTTTTTTTATTTGTCCTCTCTATCACAGGCCATGTATAGCTTAGGACTAAACTCAACAACAGTTTGGAAGATTTTTAGAAGTAACATTCCTTAGAAATGTAGAATACTGAACATACTCTCACCAGTACTGGTACACCTTTTTTCGGTGGAATGGAATCATTCAGAACACAAATTTTTAATCGGCTGGAATGCATCCCCCTCTTCCCGCAAAACTGATGTACATTACTTGCACAATTCATGTAAGCGTGAGCAAATCAAGACTATAAGGTTACCAGAGTAAACAACTTAATCTTGCAACGTCATGAACAGACCCAGACAGTTATCATATGTCTTCTGGTAACCATGCAACAAGATCTTTGGATTTTCTTGAAACTCTGCCAGCTAGGAAAGCATGTTCCATATATAACACTCAGCACTGATAAAACATTTTTCCACTCAATAGAACAATTAGGCCAGGACTTTGGCTGCTGTTCCAAACAGAACAACAACTTTGAACCAGTGTTTATGTTGTAGGCAACTAGAAGCATCTTTAAGAGAAGGTTCTGGCTTCCAAATGGAGCACAGCAGAGCATGAGATGACCTTTTCCACAGGTACAGAAGTGAAAAGGAGAATTTATGTTACATTTATATATTGTTATATATTGTTAGACTTGCCAAGAAAAATCTCAAACAAGAACTGCTGGAATGGTCCCTAGCTTGTTTCAGGCAGATCAAAGGCTGGAAGTTCTCAGTGCTTTCCAAGATGAATAGCTGACAAAATTTTCAGATAGTGAGACACAGGCCTAAATCTGTATTCTTCATAGTAATTGTGAACACATCCACACAGAAAAATAACATTTCTCAAGGTAGGATGGGAATTTATAAGCCACCAGCTGTGCAGCAAGAACCCCATGAGATGATATTCTTGGAATGAGTCACCTAGTTCCACTGCCAGATGCCACCTTCACTCACCTCCCTGGCTGTCTACATTAGGACATGACCAGTGGTCCCTATTTAGCCAATACACCAAGCTGGCCTTGTGAAAAAATCTAAAATATTCTGATTTTCATACACAGTAAAACCCGTCTGCTGCCAATGCAATCAGGAAACTGCTGAGTGTTTGGCACTTCTGAATGAAAGGCCAGAAAGTATCTGGGGTTTTTTGTTTTGTTTTTCCCTTTGTTTTGTTCTTGAAAAGGATTGTTATATGCCAACAAGGATCCCTCAGGAATTTTAAGTGGCTGTCTAAATTCAAGTGATTTGCAAGAAATCTCATATCAGGTAAGCTATTGCTGTCAAAATATGGAAGATTTTCAGCTGTGGACTTCTGAGCCAGTTTCAATGTATCCAAAGCCAGAAGGAAAGATTCGTATTTTCCCCTGCTAGCCCCAAAATTTGTCTACTGTACTAAAAGCCTTTATTATTCAAATTCCCCTGCTGCCTACATTTAAAAATAAAAGTGTTAAATCACTAAAATGTAACTGCAGTCCATCAAGACATGAAGTCAGAAGGATGCTAGCTCAAATTGGATAGCAGAAGCTTTGTTAAAGGCATCCACCATCACTGCAACTTGGAATGGACAAAAAAAAAAAAACAGAAAAGTTATCTCAAGATTTTGTGAGGCAAAAAAAGCCGTGAGAATATCTCTGAACTCAAACCTTTCAGACCAACTGAACAGAAATTTCTTTTTCTATTCCACCAATGAGCCCTAGATAGTCAAATCATTATGTTAAAGGCCAGAGAAGGTCATCTTCCCCGCTGCAGTCCCAGCACATGGTCACACACACGTCCTGTCAGGTAAGTGTCCAGGATAAACATTTGCTCAAGGATTCCTGAGAAAAGCAGAGCTATCTGCCAAGAGCTCACAATTTTCACAAAGTCACCATGATTACATAAGTCTGACTGTCAAGATTAAAATGGTCCAAGATAAGCAGACAGGCTCTGGGATGTGATGAAATGAACAGAAGCAAGAACAAAGTATGTCAAGATTTATCTTACTGGCATGTTACATTTTGGCCTCAGAAGTGAATAACTGTGTAGTTTTCCTCGGCTAAGCAGGGCAATACTTTTCAGAAATTATGCAGAAAAGCCACAGTACAAGTGGTATCTACTCAATCAGCAACTCTACGTATGGAAAAATGCAAAATCTGTAACTTTCAGCACCAAAGCAAAAAGCTCTGGTGCACTCAGAATTGTGCAAAAGATTGTAAAGGTATATTGGGAAGTGAATCATCTTTCTCCAAATCCAATTTTGGAAACAACAAACAATATTGTACAACAGCAGTTGCTTAGTGAGTAGTTGCTAAAACTGTGACAGAAACAAAACAACAAGCAGGTAATCAGGGAAAAACAATTCCAGTGGCTGAAATAGTCACCCTGTCCAAGCTAGGTAAATTCTGACAAGCTGTACTTATTATAGACTAATGGGATCTTTCCCAGGCATTCCCAAATGATTTAATTCCTTTTTTTGGACAACAAACCCTCAAGAAGATCTGTACAGCATGGGCATGAGACTTGTACTACAAAACTTCTAGTCTTAAAACTTACATTTGAATGTGAACACATAAAGTCCTGGGTTAAATTTCATTACTGTTACCCATCCCAAATATCTGCTGAAGTGTGCCTCCCTCCTACATCATTACATGTGTACACATCATTAGTAGTGTGCACCTTCTCTGCACCAGGCAACACCTTCAGGAGCTCCTTATGTCTCTTCACTTAAAATCTGAGATGCAGGTCCACAAGCATTGTGTCTATGCAGTGTTGTGACACTGGATTAAGGATAAAAGAGTTCAGAGCTTACCTCACTCTGGATTATGACACAGAATAAGTAACATAAAGCAGATACTCAGCCCTTCAAATATTTTACATATCCCACACTATAAAGCTCCTACAGGGTTTTTTAAAATATTCATATACATAAAAGGATTAAAATGCTCCTCCCAAACTCATATGCAAGGAAAATAAAGTTTGCATTGAGAAACTTGTTTCAAAATCCATCAGACAGAAGAAAGAAATTCTCATAAAGATGAACTCCTACAAATTCTTCATTTTATCATGTTAGGAAAAATGCCGCCCTGTTGGGATTTCTGACTCATCTGTAAACTTTCTAACTAGCAACAATTCCTGAGACAAAGTTGCCTCCTAAGAATAGGATGTGGTGTTTGTTAGCCTGAGAGGTTGTGATTCCCGAGTAGAGAATCATTTACCAGAGTCATTACAGTGAGGGACCCCAAGG
This sequence comes from Amblyornis subalaris, assembly GCA_018881555.1. Lineage (NCBI taxonomy): Eukaryota > Metazoa > Chordata > Aves > Passeriformes > Ptilonorhynchidae > Amblyornis > Amblyornis subalaris. The sequence goes on along the minus strand of JACAXG010000215.1, from coordinate 837,178 downwards.
ACTAGCTTGTGTCACAGATCACAGGCAGCTCAATCCAGCCCTTCTCAAGGACCACAACACACAGTGCATCCTAATGTTGCAGTGTTCTTCCACTGCATTCTATCAGGAGTCTGTTTCCAAAGTTGTGCTCGTGTGCCCTTCAAAGGAATCCTAACTCCAAACTTCCCCTTCCTTTCTAGCAACTGCTCTTTTCTCAGATGCATTAGCTTGCTTTTTCACTCAAGCCCATATTTGGGAGTTTTTTTACCTCCTTACACATAAACAGGACAGGGAATGCACTGAAGACAGAGAAATGTCAGTATTACTTCTTGCCTAATTTTTTCAGACACAGCAGTATTTCAGCTTGGAATCTCACAAGAGCCCTGCTAGTGCAGGAATCTTCCTAGACATTGCCCTAGGAATACTCATCCAAAACCACTCATACACCAAAAACAGACTTGAGTTGCTCCCAACAGCACTAGTCTTTCAGGCTCTGCACCATTCAAGATTAAATAAAACTAAACGGAAATCTAACAGGACAAGAGATTTACTGTTTAGAACATGTCATATTTATTATGTCGTTAAACACACTTGATGCTAAAAAGTAAATTCACATCAAACACCATGTTAGGAAACCTTAGATAGAATAACATCTCTTTGTGACAGATAAAACAAGAAAAGAAATCATCATTATAGAAGAGCATTTCAAGCTCTTCTATAAATCCCAAAAAACTTCAGAAATGTGGTCAAACTTCCAGAACCTGATGAGAGGTTTGGAATTAATGGAAAAAGGAAATTTAAGTTTGTGAAGAGATTTCAGAAGCCACGGATGCTTTGCACATCAGCCCCACTGTGGTCTCGGTGAGGTCAACAAAGATCTATAAACTACTGTGAGTGCACACGTGAATTTCAAGCATAGAGGACATTAAAGCCTTTTGTCATTTGCATGCACATCACTCTCCAAAAATTCATCCCTAACCAGCTACAGACTTCCAGCTGAACAGTGCTGAAAATTAGTGTAACACTTGCTAGTGTCTCACTTCATTGTTTCTACGCTCCTTCTTGCACTCAAAAATAGGATTTCACACTATATGAGCATATAGAGCTGGTTCTGATACATTGGTTGAAGCCTTTCTTCCTGCTGCACAAACTGGAGCTTTATATAAATTCCCTTCCTTTTCCATTCCAGGCCCCCTCTTCCAGTCTTAGACTTCGCCTTCTGCTTCTTTGTGACCTGCTGGCATCCACTTTGACTGTGTGACTATCCAAATAAGCCACAGAGTCAACGAAAGTGCCGTTGGTGGGCTGGAGACTTGACCAGTTCAGTCAGAGATCACTCAATTCAGTTCCTGATGGTCACATGCTAAGTGCTGTCACATTTGCTTTTTATAATCAGGCTGTCCGTACTTGCCAGATGCAACGGCAAAAGGTGTCAATATTTCAGTATGAAATTCGAGTTACAGTGGTGATGTATCAGATTCTCCTGACACGGCAGTATTGATTCTCTGCCTGGCGACAAGAAGCACTGCGGAAGGAAGTGCTTGCACAGCCATCCATAAATGGTGGGAGTGAGATCAGCGGGAAACAACTCACTCCCTTGTTATGTCTTCTGGTCAGCATCGAAGCTTAGCACCAAACCCAGAACCCCAGTCCTCTGCACCCTCTACTGCAAACCCCCTGTATGATTCCTTCCAGGAATTGTACACCTTTCAGATGAAGCGGACAGCACTGCTACCTTAGAACTGTCCTGCTTGCCTTGTTCACACCAGGACAGTGCGAGCTTACAAACACAAAAATAACAGCACCACTGCTCAAAAGGTGCAAACCTGAGTCATACACCAGGCTCACAGTCAGCACATCCAATTGCATACACATTCCTGAACAGTCCAAATAAAGTAAAACAAAACTTGAAGGCTGTACACTCTGGCGAGTAACTCTTTCGTTCTCTATCCTTGGCTAGGGAAACAAGCCATTCCAGCAATGGGACATGGGACTTCTCCCAAGTCCTTTTTTTGCAAGAAAGACAGTCAGATAAATGTCAATCCAAATCATAAATGCCTTCCTAGCCTGTCTGCCAGAGATACTCAGCCGCTGCTGGGAATATATCACCCCTCTGCAGAGGCCTTTAGAAAATATTTTAGCACCTGTATTTTTCATCCAGGAAGGAACATACAGACAATTTTATTTATGTTTCAGTTAATCCAGCCCTGTGTTCGCATTTTACTCAGCAATCACATAGTTCTGCTCCAGAGGCCCTAAAAATTCTGTCAGCACAATCTTCTATCTTGAATGGCTTCATGAAACTCAAAAGCCACCAGGCCAACCCTCAGTACAATGTGTCAAAGGTATATTTGGTGCAGCTCAGTGCTGATTTAAATTGTGGAGAGGAGTCATTCATGGACACCAGGCGATGGTACATGAAATGACTGCACATTTTGAAAACCATCATCAAAAATCAGGCCCAAGCAATCATGAAATAAAATTAATTCATACTCGAAGCCTATAATAATTTTTTTCTGTGCTGATGGAATTGTTGCAACAGCACTACACAGAATGGTCCGCAATTCTCCACCAGCAGAAAGGCCTAATTCAAGTTCAATACACAACAGCTGAAAAACTGATTTTGATATAAGTGCTGACATGTTTGACCTTTGTAACATTTGAAAATCATTTTAATTCAACTTTCTGCTTAACAATTTCCAAGGACATGGCTTTTATCTTGTTAAAGACTGTTACTACATTTTCCTGGTTCAGTTTCCTTGGATCTCATTTGTTTTCCATGAAAGTTCCAAAAGGCTGCCTAGCAGATGGTAGTATCCTGTGTTAGTTACTTTAGAAGCTTTGGCTGTGTGCGCCTGCTTCTGCTGGTTTTGAAATGGTTCGTTTCACCAGGTATCCTCTCAGCCTCCCCTCATCAGTAACTTTCTGGCTAAACCAATATCAGTTCTATTCTTTCCCTGATGGTCCATAACAGCACTGTTTTCTAACAAAAATATTTGCTTACTTCAACCTTTCTGCCATGCTTAGATACTACAAGGCTGTTCTTTCAAGAGCTTCTCTCTTCTCTTTTTCCTCTCCTACCTCCACAGCTTTTGTTCCCCTGCTCCAAAATGTGAGATGAATATCCGTGCATAACAAGGGACTTTGCACCAGTGCAGACCTGCTGGTGGACAGTTCTCAAAAAACCTGGGCACCAGAAAAATAATTTAAAACATTTCTTGCTTCTGTCCATTCCATTTTCTTATTGCACTTATTAGACTTCATGGCTCTATCTACCCTAGAAGCAAATTCCTAAGTTAACAACTCAAGGAAAAAAATGGTAAATGAGCACCAATCTGTACAGCCAATTTCCATCATTTGGAAGGGAACATAAGCAACAAAGGATCAGCTGCATCAGTAGCTGTTTTGGTTAAACCCAGAAAGACCTCTGAAACTTTCATCCTAGTTTTGAATGGCAGCTAGACATTTACAGGTTACTACAGGGGGCAGGAGCAGCAGTAGAAAGAAAGTCCCACGGTTGTCTTCTGTAAAAAGTTTTTTTACAGTCTTCTAAATTCTTAACTGCTGACACAATAAAATACCTCTGCTTTTGTCATGAGGGCCTTCATCCTCAGCCCTGTTCTCTTTAAAAAGCAAGCATGGGGTGTCTTTCAAAGGTGTTGGCAAGCACTACAGCTAACACACAAAAGAAGCCTTGCACAAGGCACACACTCTAGGGAATGGAAAAAAACCCCACAGCCAACAAACAGCCCAAGTCCTACCACCAGGTTCCCTTTTCACAGTGACCAGATGGAAACACCAAGCCTGTTGAAACAGCTCACCAGGATCTGCCAGAAACTTGGACCATGGGCTGGCTGCTGTCACTAAAGCTTCTAACTGCAGAGGTCTCCTCTGGAGATGTGAAATACCACAATCTCAGACACATTGCTAGAGCTGTTTAGGACAGAGATCCCAGAACATTCACTGCTTCACTTTCCATATAGCAATACACACCAAAAGTGGACTTTAGCTAGAGCTCACCTACCACCCTGCGCTCCTGGGCACAGCTGTACCACGGCTTAGGCAGTCTGCAGTCACACGTGCCACACGATTTGTGCAGCACTGCAAAAAGTCAGACATTGTCATCCGAGCACTGTGCTCAGGATCACTGCACAAACTGGCACAGCTGAGTGAACTAAAACACCATAATCCTGCCACATTTCATTTTATTCTTATGTTCTGACATTATTTAATAAGTATTTCCTATCTTGCAAATGCTCATGGGATTTACTACATTAATGGAATAAATGCACAATTACAATTCATTTGTAACACTTCTGACAAATTTGGATCTCAAGCCTGTCATATCTCTTGCAAACCAAAAGGGCACTGAAATCAAAGGACTTTTTAGACTTACAAACAAGCAGTGCGTTTAAGCAAGCTAATTTATGAGGTCTTCCTAGGACAGGGACTCTCACTGAAAACTGAATGTGCCTTTCTGTAATAGGCTAAGGAGCTAAAAATAACAAAATTGACCGTGAACTCCTGGATCTCTGTCTCAGTACATGAAGATGTATTATGATAAATTTTGGTGCATTTTTTTTTTTTCTTTTCCTTTTTGGTCAATGATGTTTTTAATTCCAAGGTCAAAAAGGTCATCAGAACTTCCTCTTTGGACATAGAGCAATATTTCCCAACAGTCACAGTAAAATGAAAGGATAATCCCAGGTGGATCAAATCAAAATGTGTGAAGAAAAAATCAGGATCAACACAAAAATAAACACGAGGAATTACTGGGAAGGTAGCCATACCATCACAGGATCTGTGGGTAGCAGGACATTAGAAAATCTGTAAATCAACAACATGATGGTTTTGCCAAAGCAGTTTTTCTAATAGTGAAATACATATTTCCAATATATGTAATATCTAAAAACTGAGAATTAAGCTGTCCTATCCAGTCCTGTCAAGGCCTCTGCCACTCTCTTGCACCCTGTTTTGGACACTGCTGAGACAGAAACAAATTCAGAGTCTGAATAAACACAATCTACAAGAAAGGATGAAGATACTTGCTTAATCAATTCAGAACAAGAGAAGCCTGAGGAAGGAGACAAGCATCACCACAGCTCACCTTGCCTACAGAAGGTAGTTAATAAACAAAAAGGTCAGCAAGTTTTGGTTCACAGCCTGGAGACAAGAAGACATCAGTTCAGCTTGCAACAGCAAGTGTTTTGGGTATGTGGGGAAGCTAAGATGGGAAGGAAAGAAGCAAGGATGGATTCCCCTGAGTCACTGTACAGTCTCCAGCACTGCATATAAGGCACCACTAGCTTCATTTCCATGCATCATTTTGGTGTACTTCTACCTTGGGACAAGAAAACTAATTCAATTTCTGCAGACTCGGCAAGTCTTTTTAGTTGTCATAATCAAATGCTCTTGCGCTATGAGTATCTGCTTCTTCAGGTGAGAAGACAGCAACTAGACACAGACACACTGCTGTTGGGAAAGGCTGAGCGCTCAGCAGAGCCTGACACAGCACACCTGGTCCTCTGGCCACCGAGCACCCACCACACGTCGTAACTCCCTGTGAGCTACTTGAATGTTTTCCCTGATAGTCACAAGGTTAAGGCTCCTGACTGTCTTCCGTCTTGAGGACTCCGATGGGTAGGGCATGTCTAGATGTGGCCTGCTAATGTTTTCTACTGTACATTTGCTTGTTGCAACACATGTGATAGTTTTTCAGTCTTTGATGCCTAAACCATCATGTGCTTACCACTCGTGTGAAGCTATATTCTTAAGGAAAGGACACGCACAAAACGGCTCATTTCACACAGTAAATTAAGCAGAATACCACATCCTACCTGTATTCAGACAAAAGAAGGCAAAAAGGAAACAAGTTTTGTTTTTATAAACCATACTAGAATGCATGGACAAAACCAAGCAAGGTGCCTCAAACTGTCATTTCCTACAATAGTAGTATTAATTGAATTGTCCAAGCCCATCTCCATTTTGAACTGACATAATACTTGGGGATTTTCTTTTTAAAACATTTGTTGCCTTACTTTTCCCAGTTATCTCCATAACATTCCCCATCTTCTAGGTCTATCTACTTTGCCCAGAACTTTCTTGTTTAAAGTGATACCAGAATACCGGAGCTTTCCAGCCCTGGAAAAGTGATGACTGACATGAAGCCAAGAGTTCTATTGACTGACAGTTTGCTCCAACCTCTAGTCTTTTTTGTACATTTGTGTCTCCCTATTAAAAAGGTTTCAGGTGCTGTTGTAATACCATGCTGGTTTCGGCTGGGGTAGAGTTAACTTTCTTCACAGTGTAAACTTATGGGGCTGTGTTTTGGATTTGTGCTGAGCACAAGGTTGATAATATAGAGATGCTTTTGCTGTTTGTGAGCAGGGCTTACACAGAGCCAAGGCCTTTTCTGCTTTTCTTACAGCCAAGCTGACAAGGAAGTTGGGGGTGCATGGGAGGTTGGGAGGAGACACAGCTGGGACAGGTGATCCAAACTGATACCCAGGGATATGCCAGACCATTTGACATCATGCTCGGTATTTCAAGCTGGGTGCAAGAAGGAGGAAGGAGAGCATGTTTGGAGTGATGGTGTTTGTCCTCCCAAGTCACCATGAGGCGTGAGGGGGCCCTGCTGTCCTGGAGATGTGAAACCTCTGCCTGCCATGGGAAGCGATGAATGTGTGTGTAGCTTTTGCTTTCCCTTTTAAACTGTCATTATCTCTACCCATGAGTTTTCTACCTTTTATCCTTGCAATTCTCTCCCCAGTCCTGCTCATGGGGGAGCAAGCAAGCCGCTGCCCGAGGTTTGGATGCTAGCTGGAATTAAACCACAACAAATACAAACCTGAAACTGGCTAAAACCCAAATATTGTATGCACAATAATTAAGAACCATCTAGAGTGGTGAAAATAAATGTATGCAGAGAGAAAGTCAGTGATCAAAATAATAGGATAATCTTCCCAAAGATTAATTTCTGAGAAGACAGGCTATAGAAAAGCATACTTTCCCAGGTAATTTTGTTGAACTCAGCAAACCCAAAAGATCTGAAATGTGTCTGTTTGTTACACGACAGAATAATTCATCATGGAGATTGTTTACATAGTGGTGGTTATAATTTTCTCTGAATCATGACACCTGATGAAAATAAAATGATCCACATTATGAGCTCAGTAGCAGTCTGCAAACCAGCTCAGTCAGGAACTTTAATAACTGCCAACTACAGGCACTTAATTGGTCTTTTAATTTCAATTTTATTAAATTAATTAAATCAGTCAGTTTATCTTATAAACCTACTTAATATACCAAGCGTCATTGTTCAATCAGCTGTTAATTTAGTTACTGAACAGAAATCATTCATGCATACCCACAGAGCTCAGAGGCCACTCAACTTGTTCCTATAGCACAGACATATTCTCAACATATTTCTAGCAACCAGAAAAGGTTTTTGAAAGTAAGACTGCAGCCAAGGGACTGCACTAATCTCTGCCACAGATGGGTGCCATCTACAAGTCTTTATGCCAGAGGGAAAAAAAAACCAAAAATCTCACTGAAATAACAAGTCTCACAAGGAGAGTTCTGATTTCCCAGTACTCCAGTCCTTCCTGACAAATCATGTCTCTGCCAAACCCCACCCCTCAACTCCATGTCTTTCTCAGATTCCCTTCACACATCTGACCTCCCATCACACTGCTGTTTCAGCTTGGCATGCTCACACACACACACATCACCCCCCTCCTCCATAGTTGAACAGGAACGTTTATCAAAGAATCACAGAAATCACAGAATCAAGTAGGTTGGAAAATACCTTTGAGATTATTGTGTGCAACCTATGACCAAACACCATCGAGTGCCAAGTCCAGTCCTTCCTTAAACACCTCCAGGGACGGTGACTCCACCACCTCTCTGGGCAGCCCATTCCAACGTCTAATCACCCTTTCAGAGAAGAAATGCCTCCTAATGTCCAACCTAATGCAATTCACAGGTAGACAGTTCTAGTCTTTCCCTACTGCTTTATACAACCAATAACTTGAAAGTCCATGAGAAATCTGCATACAACAGCTGGATCTTTAAATGACTGCCAAGAGGGCAAGCAAACAGGCATTCTTGGAAATGCTGAGTAGAAGGAAATCAAAGCTATCAGAATTTCAGAACAAGCCCAGGAAGTCAGCACAATGCATATCCAGCTAGCTTCCTGAAAATCACAGTGATGTTTTCCAAAACTGGTCCTCCAAAGAGAATCAACCTATGATTTAGTTCCTGTATATGAGACTCTGCATTTCAAAAATTCTGTGCCTCTTTCAGTCCAATTCAAAATCATTGGAAGTCAGTACCTCTAAAACAAAATATAAATTTTACATACAAATATAATGAGATAACAATTTAAAAATTTTGGAGGTACAAAAAGGTAAGTCAAAGTTCTTCTAGGTCTCCTGTTGTCACAAAATTGATGTCACACTGCAATTCAAAACAGAGATATCTTTCCAAAACCTGGAAAATTCTAGTGGAAAAAGAAACCCTTTCCCACACACTTTTAGCTGTACCTTTGAAAGCCATACCTGAGAAAATATAATTCCTTGGCCTGTGGCTATGAGCAATTCAGTGGGGAGAGAGAGCATCAGCTACCAGGGCTGTGCTGAAAGACCCTTTAAGCTACAGAACTCAGGGACATGGCTTGTCTTCTCCAAGTGAGTCTTCCTCCTGTTTTATTTCCCGTGAGAACAAGGCTGTATCATAACAAAAAGCATGAGCTGTCTGTGCAAAAGGTTCAAATCTCCCTTGACCTGTTACACCATGTCCACATTTTCAAAAACCGAAAAAGCCACCACCCAAGATCACTGAAAGATGTTTGCTCGCACCTGTCTTTATCTACCCTGCCATTTTGGCTGTGAGCATAATCATGTAAAAGATACTCAGCAAAGCACTCGGAAAGTAAGCCACAACCTCCACTCTGCCCTAGGCCAGACAGCTTGCTGATGCTTTTCCTTTGCATCCCTGTTACATAGCAACACAGCTGAGAGCAGAGCCAAACCAGCAAGAAGCAGTCTTCTCACTTCCAGCTATCTGAGCTGTTACATTGCACTAACAGCTGGAAAAATCACTTGTTCACAGCTCCTTCTGCAGTGACACTGATGATGGGGCTGTCACAACACAGGCAAAGTAACAGCAAGGAGATTCAGACCTTACATCTTCTAACAAACTGTGTCACTGAAAAGAAACAGGGCCCTCTAAATAGTTCTTTCAAAAATCCAGAATTACGCAGATTTTGGTCTATCCCAGCAAAAACGTTCAGATGCAAACACGGGATATAGAAGTCCGAATAACACTGAGACTAATAAAACTTATTCTTCTAAGCCACTTAACACTTTTCAAAATCTGCTTAAGCCAATACATATTTACGTATCTAGCAAACATCACATCCAGGAGCAAAGGGACGCTCTTCACACAGCAAGAAGCCTATAGGAAATTGTACATCACCCCCTGCACTAAACACAAACCCACCTGCATGACCCATACACTTGAACTGAAAGTTGCCATGACCCAGCATAACTCATTTAACCATGAGACAAAGCACTCAAGAGACAAAGCTCTCAAGAACATCAGCTTCAGGCCACATAGCAGCATTTGCCAACACCCCCTCTCCCCCAGTCTAAAGGGACTTACCCTCCTGCTGTTTTTTTAACATGCCCACTGGTGACAGAAGTGTGAAATACTGTTCCGGTCTCCAAAATAACTCAATTTACACTCACTGTAGCCCTGAAATTAAAGAAATTTGGAGACATCACCTATCCTCTCCTCCACAAAAGTATGTAGAGTCACTTGTGCAACATTATCCTCTGAAGTAACTAGGCTTTCAAATATAATCTTCTCAAACATGACATTCTAATTCCTGCTAGAGGAATAGAGATCTATTAAGAGACAAAACACCCAGCTACTGCCGAGTCTCTGCAATACTGGGCCACTGTCAATCTTAATGAAATTTGTGCTAAAATTAAACCCACATAAATTAACAAAATCCACTAAGTTCACTAAATTCTTTAACAGGAAACCATTTTTTAAAATAGGAAACATCATAAACAAAAGCAGCGTCACCTGAGATTAAGAGACATATTAACAGATCAGTGGAAAGAGTATGCAAATACCTATTCTGGTATTTGCTTTTCTCCTAGGCAATTATTTGGCTGTTGCTTACAGGACAGATTTTGTACCCATCCAGAAAAGTGTATCTCTTGTAATCCTGATGCATGCTTTCTCCTTTTTTGCCAAAAAGACATTCTTAGCTCCTGAAAAAAAAATATTTGAAATCTAATTTATTAACGTAGCTTCACTGCATGTGAAAAACCTAGACTTCCTGGGGTACTAAATGCACCTTCATTCAAAGCAGTCAGACTACCTCACATGTCTCCTCGGCTTGCTTTTGCATTAACAACCAGTTCCACCTCCCTAAAAGGCTACTGAAATGGCTTGTTACTAATAAGGAAACTGGATTCTCAGGCTAGGAAAAGATCAGTTTCACAGGACTCCTCCAAAAAAAATGAACCTGAGTGTGACTACGGCATGTGGCCAGGCTGTATTTGTTTAGGAAAGCCAACAGCAGAAGCAGCATGCTGCCATCCCCTGTTCCTGTGAACTCTTTTGCTACTGCTATTTCTAAGTACTGGAACAGCATATTCATTGCAACATCTCCATGACAGCTCTGCACAGCACTGCTAATCCTGATGTTATACAAGGAACAGAAGGCACAGTAGACGCAGAAGGAAAATGTCAGGTCTGGGAACTAAAGCTAGGTCTTCCTATTGTAATTTCTCAGCCTGGAGACACCAGGGTTTTTTTCCATCACATATTATCCCACAGCATCCTTCAATGGAAAAGAATGCTTTTGCCAAAAAAAAAATATCCTCAGACAAAACCCAAACCCACATAACAGTCATAGTATTTTCTCTTTCAAACCATCATCAAGATTACATTAACATGTTTGGGGTTTTTTTGCAAACTTTGGTTTGTCCCTGGTGTTTACACAAAACTTTTGGCAGAAAAGAGTTCACCTCAAATGCTCAGAGCAAATCTAGTCAAAGCCCTCTTCAAAACTGGCAGTGAGGAACTGCTCCAGGACACAGGGCACAGGTGAGATGTAGAGGGGCACTACACAAGCATAAGTGAGATGTGGAGGGCACTACACCACCGCCGTCATCCCAAACAAGATATTTGGAAGTCTTTAGGAACACCAGAGCATCTGCTTCCCCTGTAGCCCACAGGACCTGGTTGCAGAAACTTGCCTCTAGCCACCACTTGTGGCTCTCACAAGTAAGGCTCTGCATCTCCTTCTCCTGAATACCAAAGCCTGCTCCTGCTCTAGACTTTGTCTCGCAAGCTTTGCCTGGCATCCTTGTAGACATCCTTTGGGCTCAGTCTCCTTTCATTTTCATCTGGTGGCAAGTCTCCGGTATGCGTCGGAACTAATCACTGAAGAGACAAACATAAAGAGAGGTAAGGGAGAAGAGACTATGCAACCAGGTGTTCTGACACTGAGAGCATGTGTTTGGAGCCTCTGATTCCTCCTCTCCCACTTCACACACCCCAGTCCTACAACATCAGTGCTCTATGCTCATCTCTTTTCAAGGGGAGATTCATTTTGCATAAGTAGGGCACTTGCAAAACATGCTACACAGCACTGCAGGGTCCAGACCAGCCTAGATTGTCATGTGAGTAGTTAACACAGATATGCCAGCGTGCTGTTCCTCTGAACTTGTTACAGTGAGCTAATCATCCAATAGCATTCGTTGCACTCTGATTCACTCCTTTATGGGACTGCATCTTGTTCAACTCTCCCTCCTGACTACACCTGGGTAAGAAGCTAGCCAGGCCTCGGAGGGATGCACCAGCTGTAGTACCAGCTCATCTGCTGCTCCATTGCATCCCAGCTGCCTAGTGAGAAACTACACTGCTTGCCACTAGCAAAGTAAAAGCTAGAAAACAGCGACCCTAGAGGATACAAAACTTGGACAACATTTGAAGCCAACACTTAATAATTCATCTGACCTGATTAACATGCTTTGACCTGCTGGAACAGGCAACACCGTTTATCAGCAGGTCCATATCAGCAGACACAAAAATCACATTACAAGGAAGATGGTTGAATGGAAAGTTCTCTTGTAGATGCAGTCCCAAACCAGTCCCTTTTCCCAGGCTCTTTTGTCATTGGTAGTGAAGTTATCCACTTCCAGTTTGAAAGATTAATGGAGACAATAGATAAATAAGTCTGCTAATGTATCTCAATTTCCTGTAGAAGATATAGTGATCTTTTTTAACAGTGCACCACTGGTAAGAGTATATCTGGCTGCTCCTCTCATCCTTTCTTCCTTCCTTGCTCCTGACTGCAATTTTCTGCATGTATTTTCCACTATCCTGTGCCTGTCACCACTGGACCCTTCTCTGGTTTGTATGTCATTGAAGTATATCTTCTATGTTTTCTGAGTAATCCAATCCTTAAATTTGGGAATGACAAACTAGAATAATGATTCCTAGTTTTTATAGTTAAGCAGTGAATGCCAAATTGTCATTAATGAGTCAGGCTGAGATGGGACAGTGGGAACTGCTATGTTTAATCTCTGTCCAGGAATTTCATGTTTCACTGCTCACTGGAAAGACTGTAAGTGAAAAAAAATAGTCTTGTGCAATTTTCAGTTGTAAACATTGCTAGCCCAGGAGAGGGTAACTGATCTACAAAGCGTAACTGGAGCATCCCTTGTAATGTCTGATTAGACGGAACACAGAACTGCAAATTAAATTCAGTGGTGTCCACCAAGTAGCAGGCTGCACATCAGGGACAGATGGACTAGTTGTTTCAGCACAAACCAAAAATAAGAAATACTTTTGTCAACCACACAGGAAGAGGACTCTCTGCTATCATAGGCTACACCATTAATAATTACTGATGCAGCACTATGCAATCTTCGTCACACTTCTCCAGATAGCTTGCTGTACAGGATTATAAGCTTGCACTTAAATAGAAACCATAATGGGCTACCACCATATCAGTTTCTGTTGTATGCCTCATCCCTGTCTCTCGACACCCCAACCTGTCTGCTTCTTCTCAACACAAGCCTTTCTTGATGCACTGAGTCTACAAATCCCTGCCTAGTTACAAATCAGAAGAGGGATCCATGGCTAGCAAAGCCATGTGGTGGCTGTTTTCACCTGTCACTGTTTCACCAGGACAAGTTGTGAGACTCTCCACAGGGGACCTCCAAAGACCTGGACATCTAAAACCTTAAGTGATATATGAGGAGTGATGGAGAACATCAAGCATCTCTCTTGTAAGCTGTGCCCTGTGTCGTTAATTCTGCAGTTAAGCATTGCTTTCTGTAGTTGCCACTCCATTTGCCACATGAAGCAAAGCACAAGTGACTCATCTCTCCATCTCAGTGGCAGAGCCCGGCGTAAGACTAGCTACCTTGAAAAGCCTTAGAGCCAAATTCTGCAAGGTTGCACACTGCTTGAAAATCAGATAAAAAGAGCATGAGCAGATATGCACAAAATGCAAACACTGAAGAGCAACCAGACCTCTACAGGACATGCTAAGTACCTGCCACTGACATAGCTTGGAGAAGTAGAGGGAAAAGCAGTTGATGCCAACACTAGGAGCTGATCCATTGTGCTATTTATCATGCACTCTCTGTCACTTCTTCCATGACTGCAGTATCTCCCAGACTCAGTAATCTCTGTCCTTAAGAAACTTTACTTCAGCCTTCTCCACTCCTGCACCAACCATTTCACAACCCATTTTCCAATGGCTGCTCATGCTGTGCAGCTTTGAAGCCTAAACCAGCAATCCCTTTGCTGTTTGACTCACGCTGGGACAGAGTTGTTTCCTACCATGGTTCTGCCACTACTAAATAAGATGGCACGTGACTGGAGATAAGATCATCCTCCCAGTAGGACATAAAGCTGAGAAATGGATTGGCTTCAGTCACTACTCTCTGAGACCTAGAGACTTTACCAGATTTTCACTCCTATGAGTCCTAGCAACAAGATAGCACCTTAATTTTCTCCTGCCACTCTTATTAGAAGTCATAGCAGAGATAAGGGATAACTGCTTCTACTCAAATCAGTCTGAGGCAAGTACAGTTTCTGCCTTCATTAAAACTAAATGCAGCACAGCTTTCAGAAAAGTGCTTTCGCAACACTATTAACTCTCAGCTATGAAAGCCCATCAATAAAATCCTCTGCTGGAACCCTCTGTGGCCAAGATAAAGTTCTTGCTATCAGCTAACTAATCTGCAATTACTCTCCTCTAGGGACTGAAGGGGATGGAAGAAAGCATCTTGGCCAGGGCAAATGTTATTAGAACCAGAGCAAGCTATCTACAGGATGTTTGAAAGCCTCATGTAATACTTACAATACCTAATGTGAATACTCATACATTGGTGAATCTCCAGGTTTCCATTATACGACCTACAGCTAGACCTTGGATGATAAATTGACTACTTTCTAGGAGTGCCAGGCTGGACTAAAACATAGTGGGAACAGAGAACAAACAGAAGTTCAAGCAAACCAGCAGTGCCAATGCACACACTTAAGCTCTGACAGTGTAAAGGCAGGCATTTGCAAGCAGAGATGCTGGGGCTGAAGCAATTGGTTTGAGATCCCAGCTTCAAAACAGATGTTCCTCCTAATTCAATAGTACTGCACCTCTGCCTGGCATGGGTGACAGGGAAGAAAAAGAGGGGAGAAAAAGGGGGAAGAAAAAGGCTCTGAACAGAAGCACTGCATTGTCCCCTGGGACAGTGCGGCAACACAGAGAACCTCTGGCTCACTGAAAGTCCTTGAGAAAGGCAGGTGAGCATACAGAACCAGGAACCCCAGCTGGGGAGAAAATAACCGAGAAAATGCAAAAGCACTAAAGTAACTGCCTTGTTGCCAGCCTTGCAACAAGGCACATTTTTCTCCCTCTACCAGGTCGAAGTTGACAAGTGTCTGTGCAGCTCTCGCCACTGCAGACCCCGGCTCTAACTGTCTGTGGAATGACACTGTCCATGTACAGCACATGCCCTGGTGAACCTGCATCACCTGTCCATGCTCTGGCCTTCATTTCCCAGCTGCAGGGAAGAGCATTCCTTTTTACTTCACAAGGGGCCATCAGCGAGTGGAAACCTAAGCCTTATCCTGCCCCTCCCTGCACCTCTGGCCGTGCAACCTGCAGAGCATGCAGATGTACAAATCCAGCCAGGAATGCAGTCCTGCCTGGAGGGTATTTTCAAGGAAGTGTGTAGCAAAGTCATGGCAGTCGGACTGGCAGGAATCTGGGCTTCCTTTTTGGTCACCTCCTGGCAGGCTGAGCCACCACCTGGTGCACGCACACTGAGGGCAGGAGCACTGTGGGGAGACCTGCTGCCCTGAGCTCTGCACCCATCTGCCAGGACATCATACATGCTGCACATGATGCTGGAGGAGGAAACTTTCAGCAGACATCAACTTCCAGAAGGCTTGCAGCACTCCAACACGGAGGGGAAGCAGCAATGCTCTTGCAGGGCTGATGCCTGTCACCCAACAGTCAGGAAAGTTTGCTTAATGGTTGCCTTTGTTTTTAAACATGAAGCTTGCTTGATTACAGTCAGTGCTCAGGCACTCCACAGGGTTTGCATTAGACCTCTCCAACTGATCTGTGAATAAAAGTGTGTAGTCCAGGAAAAAATAAATTAAAGGAGAAAAAAAAAGACAAACCAAAGTTCTGGTCAAGTGTTGATATTAAGCTGGAAAAAGCAGCCAGGCAGGAGTGCAATTAAAACTCAATTCTAGCTCTGCTCCTGTGTGCTTACTCCAGAAAATGGCATGAGTCCAGTATTCGGGGGGGGAAGAAAAAAGAATTCTGCTCATCCTGAAGAGGAACAGGTCAGAATTTTCTGATGCCTGTGGAGCTCAGAGACAGCAGAGAAAGTGACAGCAGCAAGATTCCACAGAGCATCACAGTACCAAGGTGCCAGGCAAACTAGACCTGACTGAGCAGTTCTAGAAAACCCAGCCCTGGATGTGGTAAAAAGGGAAGAATGACAGCCTGAAGCACAAACTGGGTATGACTCAAATCCCAATCCTTTTGCCTCTTCCATTCGCCAGCTACATACACACCTTGGGAATTGTGTGTGAATACAACCATGTGAGCACAAAGTAACATTTCATTTAACTTCTGCATCAGCAGTAACATTTGCCCTAAATCTCATTGCTGTTAGGATGGGGAGAGAAGAAAGCCCAACTCAAGGGAAAGCAGAACTGAACACAAGAGTGTTTCTCTTAACACTGAGTCTAAAGCTCTTGACCACTCGGCCTCTGCATCACACGGCAAATGCCCTCACTTAGTCAGGTCCTGTGCTATGCAGCAGTTCTACAGGCTTGAAACAATGGGCTCTCAAGAGATCTCCAGTATCTATCTTAAGAGCAAGAACAGAAAAGCATGCAGCACATGGGATCACAGCTGTGTAAACTAGGCAGATACCACTGAGTCACCACCTCACTCCACTGTATTGCCTGAGAACTTGCTTTATGCCAGCATACAGTGCTGTACTCCCTCCCAAATCCACAGCCACCAGCAGTGAATTCAGCAAAAAGCCTGCAGGGTGCTGCCTTCCAGAGAGGTATTGCTGGTAGAAGGATACATACAAGTATCAATTATGGATGAGCATACGTCTCCTAAAGCCAATGGTATGTGGAAACACCTGTTTCTCCCATCTCATAGTCACATAGACTCTAATTCATTTACGCTCCTGAGCTGACAAAGGATGCAATTCCTCTAAATTTTAGATGTCTGCTTAGCTGCATGTGCACAATCAGACATGGTAAACAGAACATGAAACCAGTGCCTTTTCTTAAAGACTTCCCCTGCGAGCCCATGATCTCTGGAAGTTACAAAAACATTACACTCCAGCAGCCATGGTCAACGGGCTGCTACGCAGGCAACCCATCTTCCCTAATCCACCACAACAGGGGGCAGATGCGCTCAAGAAAGGTCTTCAAAACACCACAGTGGCCTTGAAACATTGCATGTTAGAAAACTGCCCCAGCAAGGAAATGTCTTTGGCCAGGTTTCCAATCCCCACTGAGCATGGGGAGGACAGAAGAGATATCCCCACCTAACTGCAATGCTATCTCTAACAATGACAACACAATGCCATTTTGGAAACAGACTTGCAATAGTGGTAATGAGCTCCAACTATTCCTTTGGTCAGCTGGTAATTTTAGCTTTTATTGTCAAACTGGACAAGCCTAAAATAACAACCAAATTTTGGGCAAAAGAAACTAGATTACTCCTAGGGAATTCATTACAGTGCTACTGTGTAGACATACTGTAGCTTCCTCAGACAGTATGAACCTCAGCTGGGGAGGAAATACTGAGAGTATGAACAACAGGAGTGACTTTAGCTACCTACCATCACCACTGGTGCTGCGATTTCCCACCTCCATGCATCAGAGGATCCCTGACACTGCTCCTGTCCCAGTAACCACCACCAAACACTGCTCTAGGGACAACTCAAGCCATCTTTACTAGAGCACTCAGAAAAGTGCCTAGTATTCCAGGATAGCCTTGAATTAAGGGGACCTGGAAACACAGGTGCTTTTTAAAATCACTCTTCCTCTGTCTGGTGCTCCCTGTGATCAGTGCCACAAATCAAGGACAAGCTGGAGCTGTTATCACTTACCAAAATCCCAGCCCCCCACTTGATAGCACAGGATATGGCAAGGGCTTTTGTGAACATGAGGGGAGACGTGCCATACTATATACTCACAGGGCACTCAGTGTCACCTGCCATGCACACCTGCCACACTCTGGGGACCACCCCTTACCCTGTGCCAGACAGAGACAGGCCCTTTACAGTGTCCTGGAACAGATGTAAACCACTGAGGTTAAGGCAGCGCCTTAGTGATGTGAAGGAAACATTGAACTCTAATGGCTCATTCCTGGCTAGCCAGAGCAGGAACATGGCTTCCAGGCAGCATTACGGCTTTAAGATCCCACCTCATTCCTTGCTAATAAGGTAAACAGAGCCCAGAAGAGGTGGTTCCTGCTCCTTAGGGATCCTTCTCTGCAGGCATTGCAGCACTCAATGCAGACCTACAAGTCTTTTGGTTTCTTTCACACTTACACACACACATGGCTGATGCCTGACAGCATTTGGAAGAGGCTAGCAAAGGCCTCCAGTACCTCAAGACCTTCCTGCTTGGTGCTCATTTCAATGCTCCTAAAAGCTCAGCCCATTTGCAGAGGATGTGCAGCAGAGAGCACACAGCTTTGACCTGCAGCTCCCACCTCACTCTTGCCTGGCCTCCCTGCTGAAGTCACAGTACCTCTGTTTTAGAATAATTTCTTGTCCTATGTCTCACTGTAAGAAAAAGTCTGGTTCACATTTGCATAAAGACAGTCACTGGCCAGACAGATCAAAATGTACATTGATACCACGAACAAATCAGCAGCTACCTAGAAACAGTTTCTGTTTCAGAGAGCTATTTGGTGGCATCTTGAAGTCTAAACGATGGCAGTTTCACTAGGTCCAAAGGACATTTGTTAAAACTGGCCAATTGCCTTCACTAGAGACCAATTACATTGAATCCGATAGGATATTTCCTCAGCACCTAGGCCACTAGACATAAAGCATTTGTTGCATTATCCTGCTGCCTCAGACAAATATCCAAGCAAACTCAAGGAATTACTTGTCTGTTTCTCAACACACAACTTTTCAGATCAAGTTTGTTTACTTTCTTGTTGTATAGGCACAGTCTTCAGGTCCCAGAATAATTGTGTAACTCTTTTCTGACTTATATCCAGCTTTTCAATGCTCTCTGAAGAGCTGACACCAGGACTAGGTAGTATTCCTGCTCTAGGGTCCTCACAACATTTCTCCCTTGCTCCTACCACTCACCTGAGGACCGCAAGCTCCCTCTCAGCCAAACTACTGGGCTTGGCAGTCATGTTAAGCAGTATCTTCCAAGCCTGTTGCACCATCAGTATATTCCAGACAAGGCCTCCAGTCTTGCTAGCTTGACCTCCATGCTTTGCTCTAGACGTGCAGCCTTGCACTGAACAGTACTAGGTGAACCCTGCTTTCCAGGTGACTCAGCTCTGCTCCCACAGCTGGCCTGCTGTTCACCTCCCTTTCATCTGCAGATCTCCATGCTTCTGCCAACAATTATGTACTATTTGTATCACTGACAAAGCCCCAAGGTAATGCAGGGCTAGGAACAAACACCTTCAGTACTTCTAGATGTGTTTTTTTCAGCTTCCCTACTACCCCATCTGCAGCTGTTTCATAAGAATGCACAAATACCCTGGGCTATTTACAAGAAGTCACTTTGATTTTGTCTTGTGTGTACTCCTATATCAGAGTATTGCCAGGAAAAAAGTCAAAAGTCTTCAAATCTATGTGTAAATATGTCAGCAAAAATTTCATTACCAAAAATCACACTCATATGAAAAAGTTGTCTGACAAAGCCAGTTTCCCATTCAGGGAAAACTGGCTAGTATCATACTACTTTCTCTCAGTTCTTCACCAGCTGCAGAGCTTATCAATGACTTTCTGCGCTCTGACCAAACTGAATTTTGGGTAGCCTGGCAGGCTACCCCCTCATTGTCCCAGAATAATGCTGTTACAGTAGTTTTTTTCCACTCCTCTGAATTTTTTCAAGTGTCATTAATGATTCAAAGAGCTCCTTGGCTTAGTCTCTAAAAATTATGGACTGTAAGTTAACCATTGTTTTGTACATTTAAAAACAATGACATTTAACATTTTTCCTAATTACTGGAAACAGTATGTCACCAGAGCAGACAATATTCTCTCATGACCAAGCTACAAATACAGTCTTCTCCTTTCCAAACATCACAAAATAATTACTGGCTATCTCTGCCACAGCTTTTTCAGTATGCTTTTTCACTCCTGGTCAGTATGGAGCCTGCACCACTGCTAGGCTTTCAGGAATCCCTGATACATTTAAATAATCCCTTCTTACTTTTCAAATCTGCTGCCCAAAAGGTCTTCACTGGTACCCTTCAGTTCCCTCATCAATTGTCTGCCCTTGCTTGCAGATTACTTGTCTATGTTGGTTCCTCTGTTTCTCCATTCATTGTATTTTGGGGTTTTTGCTGTTTTAGTCTCCTTTGTTAACCAAACCAGCTTTCTTTTAAACTAAAATATTCATCTTTGCAAATGCAGAATTGTGGCTTCTCAGGGACCTAATTAGGATTCTTGAACAACTCCCAATTATCATTCCCATTTTTATGCTGAAGTTCTTCCTCCTACTTCATTTGGCCTATAATTCTTTTCCATTTCAAAAAATTGAACCCCCTTAGAGCACTAATCATACATAATATTTGCGGGGACTATATATTCTCTTTTCACATAAAAATAAAGTTCAGTCATGATTACTTGTACCTAAGCAAACATCCTTTTCAGTTCAGTGACTAACTCATTTTTTATTAGCTGGATGAAGTCTGAAAATCGCATTACTCCAGAACAGCATCAATACCTTCTAGACAGTGTTGTTCACATATGTGTTTTAGGGGAATAGGTTTTTTTGACTGCTGCAGAAACATACCTGAAATACCTAAATGCAAGTATAATTTTTCTCTTGTTCTCCTCTGGTAGAGTTTCAAGGAGATGCTCACCCAGACACTGTTCAATACTGATAACAGGTACTTCCATCCCCTACATTGTTGCTGATCAGCTACAACATTGAGCTTTCCATGTCTTCTTCTTCTGACTTACCAACAGTTTCAAAGCAAATAAAAATATATGTGGTGTCACCTTCACTTTTTTCTCCATTTCACCCTTTCTAGAAAACATGGCTGTAGCTACTCTATTTTCGAATGTTCCAAAGCTGCAGCTCATTCCACGGGACTCCAGCTGTGACAACAGCCCATTTATCTTTACAAAGAGGCCTTATAAATTCACACAGGGATGAAATTTGTGATCAAATTACCCTAGCCTAACAAGTTACTGTACACTGGCTGAGCAGCAGAGATGGTACAGGAGCTCAGATTTAGGCTGTACAGTATGATTTGTTTCAGCAGAAATGCCTCCATTAGAAGCTTCCAACCACTCTCGACACGCCTGCATTTAACAGGGCCAAGCCTTTATGCAGGCTCCTGTGAAACTGGAAATGCAGTGGCCAACACAAGACTGAAAGGTGTGATACTTGTCTATATTACCCACTCTGGTCTCAAGGAGATGACAGATACACCTCATGTCAGCATAACTGCAACTACTTGAGTATAGAAATTTCAGCCCTAAAAATTTCCAGAGACCATTTTGCCAAATATACCACCAGTGACAGGATTTCAGTTCCTCTCTCAAAGAGCTACAGAGGAATTTGGTATGTTTGGACTTTGGGGGATTCTGTAAAACTCCAGGGGCAGGAGTCTCCTCAGGCATACATGGAAATTGAGGGAGTTCTTGTATGATCATAGCCATTGGCTATCACAGGTCATCCCTGAGATTAGCTCATTGGGTTAGAGCATGGTGCTAATAACACCAAGGCTGTGGGTTCAACCCCATATGGGCCATTCACTTAAGAGCTGGACTTGATGATCCTTGTGGGTCCCTTCCAACCATAAACATTCTGTAATCTGGAAATTGTGGTTCTGTGATCAGGTGGTTAAACGGCTGTACATTCCCAGCAGAATGGGCTGTTTTGGCCAGGATAAGGCACGAGCTTGAAAGCTGAGGTCAGAATATCAGCAAATCTGTCTGTCTAGCAGGGACTAAGGGCACATCTTTCGTGCTGAGCCAGCTCTGGTCAAGCAGGCTAGTAACCATAGAGCTCCCAAAGCTGCACAGCCCCAAGTGAGATGTCTAGCGAAAGACCTGGGACAGTTATCTTTGTGCTGATCTTGTGTAACCATGGAAAGCTAAGATGCTTTAGCCTTCTTTACTGCTGGATTCTGACATAACTTACCTGCCCTTCAGAAGGCAGAGGGGTAAAAATGTGGAAAGAGACCAGTGGATTTCCAGCATCTGAGCAATTTAGCCAGCTCCCCTTTGCAGAACAAGTCCAAACCAATACCAAAACCTGCTTTTCACTCTGGTTCTTCAGACGTATGCATGAGCCAGGACTCAAAGGTTTGCAGCTGGAGAGGCAGTAAAATGTTTAGGACAATCTTTAGATGAAAGTTCAAATTTTCTCAGCAGTTAAAATCATTAAGCAGTTAATCCAGTACCCCAAACAAAGGTAAAGCTTTTACCTGACACAACCGAAAATTTGGCCTACACCGAATCAGGGACAGTGAGGACTTGTAGCGTCAGTACCAGAGTCTTCAACACCACTTTGTGCTGGGCTACCTTCAGCAGCACGCCAGTGCAGGGATGCAGCTCTCCTGCTAGTTCAGAGCATCTGGTGTAATTTATACAGTAAGTTCCCATGAGAATCCAAAACACTTCCTCTGAGCTTGGAGGAAGCTCTTCAAAATGCCAAAAGATGACAGAAAAGCAAAGCCAAGGAACTGTATGATGCCATCCTGTGCTAACTTGTCTCAAGCAGAAGCGAAAACAGGCTTGAATAGGCTCCCCGCTCAGCCAAGTGGAGCGCACCGTGAAACTCATGTCCCTGGCGAGGTAGGATGGCTCATCCTGTGTGAGCCATTCATCTCAATGAGCCAACAGGTGCCACTTCTGAAAGGTGGAGGAGCCTAACTATGGCTAACTCTACATGGGGTGCTCTCAAGACGCTCTCAAGACACTCTCAAGGCACCATGTTGTTGCCATAAACTACATCTCAGTGGAGTCTCTCCCTACAGCTATTGCAAGTGGCTGGTGTGATGATACCTCACCACCAGACCTACTCAGCAAAGGCAGCCAGAACCTCAGCTTTTACCTTGGAGAGATTGGGATAATGCTTGCTGTCTGGATCAAGTAGCACCTGGTAGCACTGATTTATTTGCAGCAAATTGAGCCAGATTTGATGCACAGTTGCAAATCCAGTTTTTTTGAGGTTTGACAGCCTGATGGTCCTAAAATACATATAAATATTTTTCTCACATGGTGCTGTTTGGGGGACATGGAGGGAGTGGGACACACTGATAAATTTTAAGTAATCCACATAGAAATGAATGGTTGAGTAAGTAAGATGCAAATCAGTCTCTAACACTGTGTCCACTAATGAACGCACTCAGAAAGCAAAGCAGGTCACACAAGACCACATAAAATCTGCCATTAAAAAAATATTATTTGCTAGAACATTCTTGTAACGCATTTACCGGACACTTCACGTAAGTCAAGTCAGTATATCTATTTTTGCCAATGATTAATTTGAGTTCTGGCCAAAGCTTGCAATCCCACTAATCTTGTTAAGAACAAAGAGACTGAGAAATGCACAAGGCCAGTTACCTAAATCTTCCCTCAAACACTTACAGGACGGGATTGACATCACAGTAAATTGCAGACTAAACACCTACACATTTGGTCTTAATTGACAGGACTCTTCTCAAGATCCATGGATAAACCTTCCTAAATCTCTCCCTGGTTTCAGACTGCACAACCAACTGCTCCCCATGTACTTGTCTGTTCACATGTGACCTCTGCATGCTCAAGAAAGAAAAGCCTTGTGAAAAGGGAGAAAATGCACGCATCTGAATGTTGCAGCAGGAACACTGCCAAGCTTAGTTCATCCGACCCGTTCCATATCAACTTCCAAGCCCATCTCAGTTACATTTTGGGAACAAGCTTTCCACACCTGCCCAGTGGAGCAGAAGCCCACACAACCGAGAGAGCAGCCCTGGCACTTGCTTTCAATTCAAGATGTCAGGGGCTGAGAGACGTCTTGAGTCAGAGATGGCACTTGGGACATGTATGAGATTCCCTGGTATTACCATCCTTCATCCATCCGTCTAATCTCTTTGAAATTGTTTGCACATCTTGGTGTCTGAGCATCTTTCATCCAAGCATGCTGGAAATGGATGATGTCTTGTGTGGATGTGCATCTACCTGCTAAGCTTCCTGGATGATAAGAATTTTATTGACGAACCTAGTATTTTCTCTGTTATCAAAAAACAATGAAGAATTGTTCCTGCTGTTTCCTTTCTGTATTAGGTGAGATAAAGAAACAGTCATCTTAAAACTTATGTTCAGCCTCATCCTACTTGCAATCAATCTTTTAAATGACCTAATAAAAGCCTTCATGAAGATTATTACAAGTAATTATAGGATATAGAAATTTTAAGTCAAAAAGGATAATGGAAACCATACCCTTTCCAAAAATCTTGATAGCATATTGCAAGTTTTCTGCACAAAAGCAACAGCATCAGTGAATAGATTTCTGAAGAGAGTACGGCAGTAGGAATTTAGAGAAATACAAAACCAACACTTCACATATTGAAGACATGGGGAACAGAAACAGTACTTAGAAGACCTAAAAATGTAAATGCAGATGAGAAATAACTGTGTAAGTCAGCTTTGTAGTTCACCTTGTCCAGGGAGCAGACAGGGACTGGACCAAAGACAACAGTAACACTCTTTCTTCCCTGGGAAGCAGTGAGAGCAAAAAGGACTTTGAAATCCTCAAGCTTGAGCTTTCAGAAGGCCACTGCGCCTGAAAGAACCACAGCCAAACACAGATGCATAAACAAGGAAAGACGAGGACAGCGACAACACCACTGCACCAAGCACACAAATGACTGCCATGACACAAGACAAATGCTGCTAGGCCTGGGTAGAGCTGAGGGAACAGTTAACACGTAGAAAACATGCTCTGCTGGTAAAGGCTCAACAAATAGAACATTAAAGGACAAACTGGTTACAGCTGTAATACCCACACAAGTACTGAGAGTTAATAGCAGAGGCTCATCTGTTGAATACAAACTCTCACAAAATCAAATAGATGACAGATAAAGCTGGGCTGTATTTTTGGCCTGAATTTTTTGATGAAAACTAAAAATTAGTTTTCAGAACCACTGCCACGAGTCAGAAACACTGTCAACTGGGATGCAGGAGGCAACATGGATCCCCATGGACCTTGCAATCCAGTCTGGGCCAAAAGTACTATCTCACCAGTACCGGACAGGAGGGTGATAGGAGTTTAGTCCAGTTCTTAGGTCAGAAAGGAAGCTGTCTTCTACATCTTCTGCAGGCATATGCCTTTAAGGTGTCCAGACCAGTTGCAACCTTTTTGTCCAAGGCAAAAGCTGGCAGCCACCATCCCATGCTTTGGGTTCTGTAATGGGCAATAAGTAGTGAGCCCTTGAGATCAGGCATCAGACAGAGCCACAGCATCCGACCACCATCATCCATCCCTGTAATTCTGTCTCAAGATCTGAAAACATGCTGACCAAAGCTTAGCACAGAGGCACACAACCATGTAAACAGCTCAATAAACCAAGCCCACACCTCCACTCTTGCTCCACACTCCTTCCTGTTGGCTGAGCTGCTCCAAAAAGCATTCAGCCCAGAGCTTCTCTGTGCTACCTTGAGTGGCCACCGATGCCTGGCATCCCTCAGCCCGCTGACAGGGCTATGTTCCTCTGCCGCAACAGTGACCTCACCCAAAGCTAGAGGATCTCAAGCGCCACACAGTGCACCTGCCAACCAGCCCACCCGTCTGGTGCTACTTGTCAGAGGACAGCAGGATAACCTGGTCACAAGCACTCGCAGAGCGCTGCACACCACTTATGGCCCAGCCCTTGCTAACTGAGTAAAAAGGAAAGTGCACTGGCATGCTCACGTTGTAACTCTGGGAGCCAGACACAGGCAATGAGCCATCCGTGGGAGCAGCAAGAATAGATGAAGCCATGTTTGCCACCTGACATCTTCTGTTTCTGCTGTGTAATATGCTGAGCAAAGGGAATGGGAAAATTCAGTTAGCTGATAGGCATATAGAGTGCAAGTGCAAGGAGCTTATAATGTGACTGGTACATGTGACCAGTGTAAACCCACGTCACAGCAAAGTTCATGGATTGGGATTTCAAAGTTTGGGACTTCAAAGCCCTACTACAGAGCTCAGGCTGTTTGAAACAAACTCTCTGCTCTTCTGAATGCAGACACAGCATATCAGCAACCAAATGCCACTTTTACTCTCACCGAGGGAAAAACCTTGAAATCTCCAGGTAGTTAAAAAGATCTTAATTAAATTCTAATTATGACAATAGAAATGCAAAGCCTTAGCTATTTTGGTTCCCACCAGCCAGCCCATTCCCCATCCCTGATGTCTAGACATGGAGGCTGCAGGTGTGTTTACACACAAACTGAAAACAAAAACAGATCTAGGTCACAGACTCCAGCAGCCAAAAATGCAAATAGGATCAATTCAGTTCTCCCAGTTCATGTGCACAAAACCCTGATGTTCCCATCACCTGAGAAGAGAGGGTTGTTCCTAACAAATAAGTCTTGAAGTTACACTCTCAGGGCAGAAGATGCAATCAGGTTACCGCAAGTGGTGTCCCATCCAACTTGTTTAGCAATAAAATGCTCTGCTCCTCTGTCAGCTCTCTCACCAAGCAACTGCTCTTCGCTTTGCTCCAAATCTGGATCTAACCTAGTCTTTGCAGATCTTGTATTATGTGCTTTTCCTTGCTTTTTCTTTCTTTGAGATTCTCCATTACTGTCATTGTCAAAGATGAGCCTGAACCAAGGTCTTGTGAATTGAAACACTGCCAAATCTGGCCTCACCATTCCAGAAATTAAAGACAACTATTATAACTAACCAACCAAGTATAGCAAAACCCCCTTCTACTCGAAATGAGAAGACTAGCACAAATCTCAACAATCTCATATTGTATCTTCTCTGCCTATTTTTAAGCCATCACTTCTAACCTCCTTAGAATGGGAAAAAAAAACAACCAACAAACCACGTAACACATGTAACAAGGAAATGGTGTCTTTGCTTCCTACTTTCCCCACAAATACAGGCTTTTCCTAAATAATAATTTTATACCAGGAGTTATCAAGGGTGGCCCTTTCAGCCCTTAAGCAGCAAAAATGATGCTGCTGTTACTGTACAGGGGCTGTACTTGCTAAACAGGAGTCTATAGCTCTCATAACCATGTTAGTGGTCCAGAATTTGGAAGTGCTGGGAACCCTTTAGAGAAAAGCAAGAATCTTTCAGCACTTGGTTGCTTGCAAAGATTGTTCTTTGCGTAGAAACATGAACAAATAATGACCTAATTAATACAAAGTTATCAATGTAGAAGACTTTGCGTCATTTCCTACCTGCAATGAGCTGTATGAGGGACTGGTTGAAAGACGCAAATGACAAGACTTTCAAGGGCTCAGTTCCAGATTTGGAGCCGGGATTTGATGAACAGGTAGCCCTTAGTGGCTCCCTGCTTCCTACTGCCTCCCAAGCAGCGTTGAAGATTACTTTTGAATATGTAGCAATATATTCAGATGTTCAGGTAGGAAGAATGCTGTGCAAGGTATGACCACAGGAAAGCCACGTGGGGAAACAATTCTCAAATCAAGAACAGGTAACAGATAGAGTCTTCTACCAAATGCCACAGTACTGGAGAAGCCAAACTGGCATGAGTCTTGGCTAGAAGTGGTGATGGCTGGACAGTGTTTACATGCTTAACCATTGGTCCACACAAAGGGTACACATAAGTTCAAACTTCTTGTGTTTAAGCTGAGACCAGTTTATGAGAAATACAGCCTGGACACCACCTTAGTGTACCAAAGCAAGCGCATGGCACAGTATGGGCCAAGGCATGCTCATTTTCTGAGCCAATACCAAACTGATGTTCATGACTCCACAGCTGAAGCCCAGAGCAAAGCTGCACGGGTTTTAGGGTGGAGCACTAATGCCCCCAAGACAGCAAACATGTAAGCACATGCATAACTGGAAAGAAACAGTTGGGAGGGACTGACTTCAGCACTAGAAGTCACCACTGGCAGACTGTACATATCTACAAAGCCTTTTATCTTCTTGAAGCCTAGATCCAGCTAGGAATGAGACCTGCATCCTTACAGGGTATTGCAACAAGAGAGGCACTACCCATCAAAGAAGGTGGAGTGGGAGAACAAAACTTTAAGACAAACTAGGATGGAAACAACATGAAAGAGGGAAAATAAAGACTATGGCCCTGGCATGGAGACAAACTAACCTTTCCATACTCCTAAAGCTGCATAGAACTTGGAACAAGACAGAGGGATTGAGAAGGCAGTAAAGTATTTCACAGATTGTGTACACATCATTGTGTATCAAACAGAAATGATACTTTTATGATTTGGCAATGTGGGCAGTCAGCCTGAGCTGAGCAAGAACAGAGAGATTTGGCAGGTAAAATACCAGAGTCGTAAACAAAAGATAAAGAGAAAACTGGTGCAAATAGTCAAAGAAAAAGAGCCCCTTGACAGGCAGAGTTGGCTGTTGTATGTGCAGGGTTTTGGGGGTTTTTTTTCCATTTTTTACTGTTCTCTCTTCACAAGGAGAAGGAAGTTGCGAGTTTGGGTTTGCCTGCATTTTGCAGTTACCGAGCAACCCCAGGGTTGTGCAACCCCAGGGAGACAACAACAAACTGTTTCAGACCTTCACCTGCAATAACATACACCAACAAGGCCTTGTTCAGTAGCATGCATCAAAAGAGGGACCTAGCTAATAACAATGTATTGCTTGGAAGTGGCTTGGGAGTCTGCCTTACCAGGTAGACCAATCATGTTGGACGTGAAAGAAAGAGCAAACCCTCTGCAGAAACAAACCCAAAACACTGAGCTTGCTTCTCTGCTAAGTAAATAATTCCCCTGTAATTCTGCTGTAAGAAAAAAGCACCCCTCTAGATGGCATCCAGAGGGATCTCGACAAGCTTGAGAAGTGGGGCCATGGGAATCTCACATGGTTTAACAAGATCAAGTGCAAGGTGCTGCACCTGGGTTGGGGCAACCCCCAACACAGGATGGGGATGAACAGATCAGAGCAGCCCTGGGGAGAAGGACTTGTGGGTGCTGGTGGATGAGAGGCTGGACACAACCCGGCCATGTGCACTCACAGCCCAGAAAGCCAAATGTGTCCTGGGCTGCATTCAAAGCAGCGTGGCCAGCAGGGCAAGGGAGGGGATTCTGCCCCTCTGTTCCACTCTGGTGAGACCCCACCTGGAACACTGCATCTAGCTCTGGGGTCCCCAGCAAAGGAAGGACATGGAACTGTTGGAGTGAGTCCAGAGGAGGCCACCAAGATGGATTAGAGGAAAGGAGGACCTCTCCTATGAGGAAAGGCTGAGAGAATTGGGATTATTCAGCCTGGGAAAGAGAAGGCTTTGGGATGACCTGTAAATGCACCTTCCAGAACGGGAAGGAAGCCTACAGAAAAGACTTTTACATGGGCATGTAGTGACAGGACAAGGGGGAATGGCTTCAAAGTGAAAGAAGTAGGTTTAGATCAGATATTAGGTAGAAACTCCTTACTGTGAGAGCGGTAAGGCATTGGCACAGGTTGCCCAGAGAAACTGTGGATGTCCCATCCCCCGAAGTGTTCAAGGCCTGGTTGGATGGAGATCTGAGCAACCTGGAGATTGCAGAACGGATGGAACTAGGTGATCTTTGAGGTCCCTTCCAACCCAGGCCATTATGTGATTCTATGATATTTCTTGTACAATATTAGACTACTCCTTATGGTTTTCTGTTCCGTTTTCACCAAACGAAGTTTCTTAGTCATGACTGTGTGTTCACTTCTTTGACAAGCGGTCACAGAAGTGGTCCAATACTGGGGGTTTCCACACAGCAGCACACCAAAGAAAATAATTTTCAAAGAGCATATTTCAAAGTCTTTGGTTTATATTTAACACGTAATTAACTCTACTGCCTGAACAAACTGACAAGAAAGCTCTGAAATCAAAGACTCACAGAACTGCCAGCCATGAGAATTCACAAGTCAATTTCTGAAACAACCATGAAATTGGTTTATACACATAATCATCTGCCTCTGGTTTTCTTTTTCCTTGAGCCTGTATTGGAAATCTAGTAGTGGGCAGGAGTGGAGGTGCGAATTTGCAGTGCAGTAGCTGCTCCAGACCTGCTCCCTCAAGGGACAGCACACTCCTTCCCCTGGAAGTGAGCAGTTTTGGGAGGAGCCGCAGCCTGCATGATGCACATGCACACCTCCACTCACTGCAGGGCAACCATGGGCTGTGATTTTCCCAACTAGAGGCAAGTTTCTCCTGAAGTTTTTGTCACTCTGGCCTTTTCAGCAGGCGGGGCAATTCTGGATGTTGCAGCTCTCTGTCCCTTGCCCATGCAGCTTCTTGGATCGCTTGGTATTTATCCCATCTGCAAAACAGCACAGCAACAGACGCTCTTTGAAGAAAGCTGTGAAGGCCTAAACAGTCAACATTTGCATGAGCTTAGGAGGACATGATTTGCAATCAACATTTCTCAGACTCCCTACCACTTTCTTCCAAGGCAGTGGAGAAGAATGCACATGGCTCAACACACCCCCCAACACACTTCTATCATGCTAAACCAAAGGCGCATTTTCAGCAAAAGAAAAACATGTGCAATAATGTTTATAAAGCCTCGACCAGATAAGAGGTGGAAGAGAAGGGACTACCCAGCCTACTCCCAGGTTAGCTGCGAGCAAACAGCAACAGCATAAGGATTTATACCACAGTGTTAAGAAAAAGACTGGAGATGCAAATGAGGTTGCCCAGCTCCAAACAAGGGAAGAGAGAAGTGCAGATGCCCTGCCTGCAGTTAAGGACTGCTCAAGTGATGCAGCCTGGGCTGTTGTGCTATTCCCTTCACCGTGGTCCCCCACCAATGTTGTCTGAGGTAGCAGCACTTCAGACATTTGCCCCGAACTGTTGTCCCCGCCCTTCCTGGGCTGCACCTCCCCTTCTGCACTTTCCCTTCCAAACTCTGCATCAGTGACAGGACAGGCTTCAGGATTCAGGGGAGAGAGTCAGACGTCAATCAAAAATCCCCAGCCTCGCGACCAAAGGTCCTCTCACCTTCTGCTACAGGGGCATGCTGCAAAATGCATTCCGATTATTGATTGCTTACTGATTCCTAAGCAAACACCACTTCCACTCCCCAAACTAGCACGTCCCTGCAGCAAAGGTACCCCACATCAGAGAGCAATGTTATACCTGTGATCCCACTCGGCAGAGACAACAGCAGACACTGCTGCCCAGTGTATTTAGTTCAGAGAGGACCACTCATCCAACACATAGACAACATAGAAGTCATCCTGCTGTGTGAACAACAGTGTGGAACTCCAGCCGGTTTGCAAACACAAAGGCAGTTGCACAAGGGCCTGTACGAGCCTGTGAAGCTCCCTGTAGAAAGCTGCGCTGTGCTGACCCTCCCCTGCTAACAAAGGAAGGGGAAAAAAAAACCAAACAAACACACAAACAAACAAAATACTCTTCCCAGTGTGGAGGACAGGCCCGTTTCTGAGGACATCAAGACATCCGCTGTGATACTTCTCCAACCAGCACTGACTTCTCAGCACTACTCACAGCACCCCTGATTTCCCCAAGTAATCACTTCTTTCTTTGATTTGCTATTACAAAAACAAGTTTGGACACTGAGCCTCCACCTGTCCTGGGCTCCTGCAGGGCAGCCCAGTCAGGGTCAGAGCGCACACATCCAAAGGTCCAGTGTCTCTGAGGGTAGAACATGTCTAAGGCTGCCCAAGGAAGAGAACAGGGGTTTCCCTAAGGCAGGCCTAAATGAATTTACTATCCGGCCTGAACTCCTGTGCTTCCAAACTCTCCTGAGGATGTAGGTAAAGGCATGTCTGCAGGGAGCAGACACCAGTCTCTGGGTAGAAAGCACTTACCCCGCACCCCAGCCCACGCTCTTGCTGCTGTGACACCCACCTGAGCAGCCAGCCTGGCACCCTGCACACTACTCCGCCTCACCTGGGAGAAGTTCAGCCCATTGAGCGGGTGGCACTGCTCTTCTACTTTCTCCACAGCGCCTGTTTGCTTCCTCAGCCGCTCTGCTTCCTGGGCCAGGAACAGATCCAGGACTGGCACGCCTCGTGACTTGATGTCTACCTCTGTCAGAGAGTTCACCATCAGCATCACCCACACCGGCCTCTTCCGCTCCCAGTTGCCAGCAATGGCGTTGAAGAGGTAGTCTGCATACAGCCCTTTGCCCCGCTGGTCGGGGGTCATCCAGGATGGCATCATGAGCTTGACATACTCCAGGTGCCGCTTGAGCCGGCGGTAGATGTCACGGGGCAGCACGTCCTGGAGGTTCTCCCCGTGTGGCAGGAGTTGGCAGCTGGTGAGAGCTGAGATGGTGTACGGATCAGTGAGGTCCAGCTCAAAGTACACGATGTGGCTCTGCTGGAAGGCCTTCTTGGAGTTCTCTGGGATGAAATCCCAGACACGTGTGTACGGGACATGGATGGTACCAAAGAAATAAGATGGGGGATCTCTCTTGATTGTCCACAGGAAGGAGTTCAGCTCATTTTGCTGGGAGAGAGGGAGATACAGCTGAGTAAGTACACACATTTACACCAGGCCATTGCACTAAAGGGCCTAAGGAAAACATGGCATCAAGCCAGCAGGTCAGCTGGCTCAGCAGCTTGCCAGCTCACAGAGAGTCCTCTTGACCATCGTTTTTCTCAGGTCTTGAGGTCAAAATTCAATTTTCATTAAATAAAAACATAAGAAGATTGGCCTTGGCTTTCTCCTCCTGAAAGCTAACACCAGGTGTTCTTAACAGTAATACCACCTGATACATCACCTGGGTATCTACTAAAAGCAGCAGCAGAGCACAGCCCTAGCACATCATGCTCCTCACAAGACACTTACCCAACTTCTGCCTCTTATCGAGTCAAAAGTTGGCATCACTTTGCTGAAGCAGAGCAGGACAGTAGGATTTCTATCACCTTCACCTCTCACTTCAGCACAGCAACGCACCTTTCACGAAAGAAATTACTGTGATACTTAGAGGGTGGCACAGCATCTTAGGTGAACTTTCCACTTTGAGAATGCT
The DNA here is from genome assembly GCA_018881555.1 of Amblyornis subalaris. NCBI lineage: Eukaryota > Metazoa > Chordata > Aves > Passeriformes > Ptilonorhynchidae > Amblyornis > Amblyornis subalaris. The sequence continues at coordinate 804,293 of JACAXG010000215.1, read as the reverse complement.
GGTTTGGGCTGGGGTAGAGTTAATTTTCTTCACAGTGGGTGACATGGGGCTGCATTTTGGATTTGTGCTGAAAGCAGTGCTGATAATACAGAGATGTTTTGTTACTGCTGAGAAGTGGTTGCACAGAGCCAAGACCTTTTCTACCTGTCGTATGACTGCCAGCAAGGATGCTATGGGTGTACAAGATATTGGGAGGGGATACAGCCAGGACAGCTAACCCTAACTGACCAAAGCAATATTCCATACCATATGGCATCATGCTCAGCCCAAAAAGCCAGGGGAAGATGAAGGAAGGGCAGGAGGGGGAGGAGGAGGGACATTCAGAATGATGGTGTTTGTCTTCCCAAGTCACTGCTATGCACAATGGAGCCCTACTTTCCCGGAGATGGCTGAACACCTACCTGCCCACGGGAAGTGGTGAATGAAGTCCTTGTTTTGCTTTGCTTGTGTTCATGGCTTTTGCTTCAGCTACTACATTGTCATTATCTCAACCCAAGAGTTTTCCCACTGTTAACCCTCCATGTGCTCTCTCACATCCCATGGAATGGGGATTTCATGAGTGTGGTGCTTTGTTGACAGCTGGGGTTAAACCACAACAGCAGGACACCAGGAAAATGAGTAACACAAAATACAGCTGGCAGGCAGACTTGCTGGAGCAGGTGGAAATACAGTTTTGCACATGGCAGACAGACACACAGTCAAGACCCCTCACAGCCCAGTATTCCTTCTTGAGAGGCAGAGAAGTGCATGCACTACCTTGGAAAATAAGAGAAAAAAACTGCAGGCCAAACTTGGCCTGTGGTTTCAGGGTATACCTGAAAACTTGTAAACACAGAGGAGGAAAAAGCTTCTTTTTTTAGATTAGCTTTTAAAATCTCTCAAAAACCGCAACCATCAGGAAATCAGAAACAGATTTAAATTTGTTCTGCTGAAAAATGTACCTCACAGCAGCACCTGAAATACCTCAGTATGGGGTTGTGGTGTTCCCACAGCACAGAAAAGCAGATGCAACAAAACGGATCCTGCTTGAATCCTTCCAACTCACTTTACACCAGCAGCAGGCACAACCTTCATCACTCACAGCATCCCAGTGGTGCAGCAGCACTTACTGGAGCAATGGACACAAATGGTGTCTGTCTGCACAGACAGGAAGAGGTAGCCTTTGCATGTCTAAGTAAGAGAGCAGGCTTCCAGATACACTCAAACATCTGGTCAGTCTTGAGCCAGCAGATAACTTTCACCTCAGTACTGAGGCTAACTGTGCATATGTGCTGATCTAAGAAGCCTGCCTGACTGCCAAAAGCAGAACAGGCTGCTCAGAGGAATTTACTGGAAGCACGTTGCCTATAAATTTCTGACACTGAAGACCCAGGGTCAAAAAGGTTAATCTTAAAGACTGCTCTGCAATGCCTCATCTCAGACAACCTTCTCCAGCAGCTCTGTACATCAAAACAGGGCCACAGATCAGGCAGCACCTCAGCAAAGTGCTACCACCAGTCGACTTTACCAGCATGGACTATAGGATGTAGAATGTCCCAAGCTGAAAGGGACACGTGGAGATCATCAAAGTAAAACTCCTGGAGCTGCACAGGAGAGCCCCAAGAGTCACCATATGCCTGAGAGTGTTGTACAAACCAAATACACTCCAAAGGGCTCTTCAGACTCTTCTCCAGCATGTCAAGAGTCTGAAGGGTACTTCAGACCCTGGCAACACCATTCTACAACTCCATATCCTTCTATAGGACAATTGTGGAATGCACACCTGAATTTCAGAGCATAAAAACTCTCCTGAAGACCATGGAAAGAAGGGAGAACAAACACGAAGAGCACCAGGAGGTAAAGAAGATACAGGGCAACAGGTGAATAAAAATCTAACACAGACCTGGGAAGAATATAGGAGAAGGAATATGCAAAGTAAAACCAGATGGCAAACGAGACAGGGTTCTCCCACATCATTACTCAGAAAGGCAAAATGAAAGGACACGCCACTCTGGTGAGAAATGAACTGGAAGCAGTGGTTAGGGAGCAAGGAGAAAGGAACAGAAGTGCTGCTTTCTGTCTACTGCAAGTGTAAAAACAGAAGAGGCACCTGGGAAGGCACGAGGTTAGGAGGTCAATACTCCTTCTCTCCACACAAGTCTGATCATGTTTGTGGAAGTGCACAAACCAGCCACGACTGCAAGGAATTGTACGGAACAAGTGGTCATGAGCCAGCTTAAAACCTCAATTCAGCTCCTCAATAAACCCAGCCAGGAGGCTCAAGCCCAGATGACTGGTACCAGGCTTTAACACAGATCATCAGCACTGCTCTGGACTACCGCACACAGCCCAGCTAGAAAGGTTTTTGGCATTATACTATTTTTTTTCTCTGCATATCCCCCCAACTTTCATAATCAGATACTGAAGGCAGAGTAATACTGCTAGTTACCAGTGGTACCTTTGAAGAAATAACACAGGCCATCAGGAATGGAGTACATAAAGTCTTCCTTTAAAGAGCCTGTAGCAGAAGAAAGCAGGCTGAGACCTAGCAAAAATTTTCACAGAGTCCTCAAGACTGAGATGTTACAAAGCAGAGCAGCTGAGCACTCTTGCTGGCACTTGCATGTCAACAGGAGCAGTCACAAACTTAGGAAATCACCCGAAGCACCATTCAGACCTGCCCTTCACAGAAAGCTTGGAGCCAGCATGAGAGGAGAGAGAAACCTCAGTTTCCAACTACTAATGGGAAATTCCCCCAGACCCTGCAGAGACAGTTTCTGGGCACCAGCAGTTGGTTATTTTCACCAAGTGATGGTACAAGGCGCCACAAAGCTCACTCTCCCTCCCAAAGGCAGCACTACAGCTAGTGTAGCACTACTAGCATGGACATGCTAGTACTTCACACTCCTTTGGCATCTTCTTTTTCTTCAGAAGGTGGAGATTGGAGGCCCAGCACTGCTCTGCCTCTGTGCCAGACGCCTGCAAACAGCCTGCTACTGTTCAGTGCAAGAGGGGAAGGGGCAAAGCCCTTGGTGTTCCTGAGCAGGTCTGTGTTCCCCTGCTGTACCTTCGGGCACTCTCACATCCCTGCCCACTTCCTGGAGCTCTCGCATGTCTCACCGCAGCTTCAGAGAGAGAAAAAGTAAGGATATAATCTCTCCACAATACCGTAAAAGGCAAGCTGTTAAACAGTGCTCTAGGTGGCCATGAGATACCACAGGAGCAGCGCAGAGGTTTGTTCAGCATCGCACTCTACACCATCACCACAGCACCTCACTTCCCTGAGAGTATGCAGCAGATAAAAGTGCTACAACCCAATTTTCCTTTGCAGTAGGACCCTTTAACACAGCTGTTGCAACAAAAAAAGGTACTTCAAAACAAACAAATTACTGTCAAAGAGTTGTCCTGGAGGCTTATGGCAGCTGGGCTCTACAGCTTGAGGAACTTCAGTTTTAGCAGCATAACAACAGAAAGGTTCATAGATAGATCAAGATGCATATTCTGTCTCCACTCTTCAGTTTACACGTGGCACTCAACGCGTTACTCACCACGTGAAAAACTACGAGCAAGGGGAAGGAGCACAGCAGTCTCACAAGAGAACATAGGTCTCCCAAGCTGCTGCCACACCAAGGTCCAAGGCATCGTCAGATCAAGGCATTTCTGAATGCTCAGCACTATGGCTTGATGCACATCAAGGGTATTTCCTTGGGAGCTGAGGTTCCTTCTTTTTGATTTAAAAATCCCAAGCCCCTGATTCTGTTAATTTTAACTCGCTCCAACAGCTTGCTTTTCCAGCACTATTTATAGATCCACTATAGGATGCAACCTGTAGTCTTCAAATACACAAATACGACTGCGTTTGTCAGACATCATGCATCACTTCAGGGAAGGCAGCAATGATTCTTCTGGAAGAGCAGTGCCAAAGGAAATCAGAGAAAGTGTCATCTTGTTTTGTTTTGGTTTTGTTTCAGAGAAACTAGCTCAAATTGGGACGAATGACGTACAAATAAGTGTAAAATTATGAACATCCAGGAAACTATTCAGAAAAACACCAGGAGGAACAACGAATCAATCTAGTGGCAGCACTCCAAACATTTAGAAGAGCATGGAAGTATAAAAACCTGAAAGAAAAAATAAAGATGGAAGGCTGTGGTGATATGAGGAATGAAGGCTCAGAGGGAAAGGAAAACTGCTGTCCAAAGACTGAGGAACTGGATGGGAACGCCAGACATGGAAAACCTACACTTGGTCTGCTTCCTTCTACATGAGCTCTGCTTCCTTCCATCTTCTGTCTCATCTCTGGAAATGATACATTTCAAAGCATATAGTGCATACGCAGAAAAGTGCCCTCTGTGGCTTCATGTCTTTTAGGAACCCTAATACTCACCGCTTGGCCTCATAGCCACACCTCAGCTCATTTTCTCAATCCACAATATTCTCTTGCCTTTTTTTTTTTCTTTTTGCATGCTGCAGAAGCCAGAGCACGTGGCATGCAATATTTCACCCAGACACGCAGCCGTACAGCCCTCCCTATATGGCTTTCTCCCTCTTTCTTATCTATCCTGGCATCATATCTTGTCGTATTCATTTGTACCTAATCGAGGCAAAGATTGTGCCTTTACTCACCACGCTAAGTGCCCATGCAACTGTGGTAACGTACACAAAAATGCAAGCCACATTTTAACAGTCTTTCTCTTGAGCTTTTGCCCACCTGCATCACTGACACTCTCAAACTCAGCTGAAGACTTTAAGCAGAACTCGCTTGGGAATAAACACTGCACTGGCTACAGTTACTAAAAGAACACACACTCAGTGTGCCAGAAATGAAAAATAAAAATAAAATTTTTAGCTCAAAAGCCACAGGTTAAGAACAGACAGATGACTTGCTCTGCTGAAGTGCATATACGGGGAAAAGTAGCCATATGAATTAATTGGCCCTCTATCAAGAACATCACATCATAAAATACTAACCAACTACAACTACAAGCATTCCACAATTAATCCCTGAATTCTGGCTTTGATTTTTCCAATACACTCCAATGTTAAGCAAAAAGAAAGCAGTACCAGACCACATTATTTAGTAACTGGAACACAACCCAAAAATATTCCAGCATACTTTATTCTAAATTGACTGTTTTCAATGTCTTTCTTTTTTGCCTAGAGTGATGAAGCACATTATTGGTTGTATCTTTAACTATAACTTGGAGTGATGATGAGAAAGCCCTCTGAAGTATTTTATGTTCATTCCTTATTATAGCATTTTCTCTCTTTCAGGCACTGACACACGTATTTCTATCACGACAGAAATTTTAGGCAACCTGACAAAAAGATGAAAGGTAGACAGACCTGCAGTCTAGAGAGGTAAGAAAAGGAATCCCATAAAGAATTAAAATAAATAAAAAAGCCATCCCTGGTGATGCAGGTATATTTTTCCTAGGGGGTTAGTGTAAATATTCATAAGGATAAACTCAACAGCTTTGTAAATAAGGCAAACACTGCCATTCCTAGACATTGTGGTTACTATCAGTGTCCCAATGACCCTAGGAAACAGCCTGTCAATTCCAGAACTACAGGTGGTCTCACATTTTAATGGCAGAGTAATCGGCAGATAATGAGCTATCATTAACACATTTCACCTCCAGTTTTGCTAGTAAGTGGCAGAAGTCCAGTCAATTATTCCTGAGAAAAACTTCCTGCGTGTCCCACCAAATCTGTGAAGTTACCCATTTCCACAAGTATGACTTCTGCTGCTCTGGCTCCGAGGGGCTGTCCACTTCATCCTTGCTCTCACTAGCAACTTGCAGTTTCATAACGGCCCACAGGTTTTTGCACTTCATGCCCTCAAGGAGAAGGGGGCACCCACTCCAAAGGCTTGACCTGGCTTTATGGCAGTGTCACAGCTGGCCACCTACAAATCCAGCTGACAAACTGATTGCAGGCACAACCAAACTGTAAAGACACCATCCCAAAAGGTAGGGCGAAGGTCTGTTTAACTCAAGCTCAGGCAGACACCTCCACTGAAGCACACGTAGCTTGGCATATGGTTGATTCTGTAACGTCCTAATCCTAGAAGAAGATAACCTGGGCAACCGGCATGCTCAACTAGAGGCAGCAAGGCCCCAAGACCAAGGGCTACATGTAGGTGCACGTGTAGGTGTGGGAGAGGAGTAAAGTCATAGAGCAGACCTTCTTTAGCTGCAAAACTTTCTCACACCTACCCTGCCGGGAGCCTGCTGTGGCTTTGGCACCTTCCCAGTGCAGCAGGTCTGCACTTACTTCTAAGAGCTTCCAGTTTCCTTAAGAGCTGTGCTGGTGGAGTTAACCCTGCCTGGGAGGGAAGATGAAGTGGTGGTACACATATCCCAGAAGCATCTCGAGTCCAAGTAGATGCCAACAGACAGCACAGACTGCCTGTTAACACAAAGTAAGTTCAGGAAGGATTTTCCTACATGACTTTAGGTACTTTTACTTCAGAAGCCTCAACGAGAATGACTTTTTCTCGGTATGTGATTTTTCACAGAAATGACAGACACCCTGTTCACAAGTTTCACACTGGCCATAACATCACACCTAATCTGCAGCAGGGATCCTCTGCTGTGCTAACCACTCACCGCAGCTAGGTCGGTGCATGCTAGTCCTGACTACTGCAGTCAAGCTGATAAGTTTAGGGCACGAGCAAAACCAATCACAACGTGTAACCGCGCCTTCTCTCCAAATGCCATTTGCTGGTCCGAACCTGCTCCAGCACGCTCGGCGTTCAGCATTGGGACTGGAGAGTACCCCTGCGAGGGATGCTGGCAGCAAGTCCCTCCCGGCCAGTTCGTCCTCTGGCGACCGGCGCAACTCGTCCTATTCGGCGCAGGCAAAAGGTCCTGCTGGGGTTCACCCCGACGTCCTCCTCCCTCGTCACGCTCTTCCGTCAGCATCCAGGCGATGGGCGCACGGTCCTGGGAAGCCATCCACCCTCCCGCCCCTCCGAGGTGTCGCTCCCGAGCGGCGGCCGCCCGAGCTCCGCACCCCGGGCCCGCCTGACACCGGGGGCAGCCGCGGCGGGGCGGCCCCGCACCCCGCGCCCCGCACCCCGCCCCGCACCCCGCGCCGCACCCCGGGGGGACCCAACCCGCGCCGTCGCGCGGGGCGGGGCGGGCAGCAGCGCACCCCGGGCAGGAGGGCACCCCGGGCAGGAGGGCGCCCCGGGCAGGAGGGCGCCCCGGGCCGCGCTTACCTTTCTGCGAAGCGGGCAGGCGGCGGCGCGGCCGTGCCGAGCTGTGGCCAGCAGGAGGAGGGAGCCCTGCAGCAGGAGCAGCAGCAGCAGCAGCAGCAGCAGGAGGCACAGCCCGCCGGGGCGCACCATCCCCGCGCTGCGCGCAGCCTGCGGACCGCGTCCCCCTGCGGTTTCTGTTTTGCCTCCCCCCCCCACCACCGTTTCCTGCTTCCACACCTCCCGTTTTAATTTTTTTTTTTTTTAATTTGACTTCTTTTGCCTCTCCCCCCCCCTTTTAGGTTTTTTTTTGGCCGTCTGACCCAATCCCAGAACCCTCGCAGGAGCGGCCCCGTCCCCTGGCCAAGCCCTCCAGTCGCTGCCCCCTCCTCTTAAAAGGTCTCCTGCGGGGCGGGGGGAGGAAGGGGAGGGCGCGGGGCCCGTCGCACCGGGGGCGGGCGATGGGGCGGCAGCGGAGGGGTCCCGCAGGCGACCAGTGCCACGCAGAGACCTCGGCTGGCCACGGCGGCTGGGGCGGCTGCGCCCCCCGCCCCGCAACCCTCGGCGAACCCGCCGCGCTCGGGCCCGCGGGCACTGCAGCGCCCCGGCTCTGCCCGCCCTGGGCCTGCCCGCCTCTCTCTGCCCTTCCTGCTGCTCTCCTGAAGTGAATGTAAAGTGGAATATTGTGATTCTTCACAAGCCTTTTTATTGTCCGTCGGCTTGAACTATTTTGGCTTCTTCTTGTTTCATGGGTGGCCATTCCAAAGCTGCGTGTCCGGTATGCTTTGCACAAGCAGTGTTCACAGATCACAGAATATTCCGAGCTGGAAGAGACCCACAAGGACCCTTGAATGCAACTCTGCAGTGAATGGCCTATACAAGGATCGAACCTGTGACCTTGGCATTATTAGTCCCATGCTTTTATGATCAAAAATGTACTGAAGAATGTATCACCATCTCTAACAGCTCTTCCTGCCAAGGAGGCTGGTATTTAAATACTCACAAAAGTACACCTTGCTATTAAGCACAGTCTTAAAAATATTGAGAAAAGCCAGAAATACCTCAGATTTTAATCCAGTGCAAGTTAAAAGAATGAGCTATCATAGCTCTCAAACTATTCAGTAGGCTCCTCCTGATAATTTTATTATGGCATGTGTAATTAATTCACATACAGCAAAACTGTTAGCACTTTTAAGGCTTAAGTTGAGTAAACCTTTAAAGTTGGAATACTAACAGTCTGTGGCTCACTAAGGTGTATGGTTTCGATTGCATGGAACACTCCCTCCTGCATCATCCCTAGCTGGCTACACAGAATGAAAAAAGCCGATCTTAAAAGACTTCTATAATTTCTTTTTAATGTGGGCTATTCCTTCCAAAGCTGTGTATGTCAAAAATACAATGCACAGAGCAAGACAAGGCAAGTGTTTCAGGCTATTTGCAGTCTCAGATAATCATAGTCTCTTTAACTTTCCCATATTCTTACTTATAAACACATCTTTTTCTACCTCAGAGATCTGGATATCTGTCCCCAAGATTAAATTCTGATTCAGAGTAAATGGCAAACTTCCCATCAGCTCAGAGAAAGAAAAGGTGCTGTTCTTTACTTTTGTTTAGTTTTTTTGGTGCAAAGTAACTGCCTCCAGAAGAAAGTAGGCAGAGCCAAAACCCTTCATTGTTTTGCCTTCTGTTTCATGCATTACTATCTTTCTGAACATTGTGGATTCTGATGAGGAGAATGATACTGGTAATACATGAAGTGCATCTTCTTTTGTTAGGTTCTGCAAACTATTTAGCACAAAAAGCATTATATGACTAAGGATACGGCATTTATGCAATACATAGAAGTTGTAGTCCCTTGCTATTTTAATTATTATTCTCTTTTTTACAGCAGGGAAAAGTATTACTAGCGTTTTGCCAGCAATCCAGGTATTCCTATAGCAATCAGAGCAAGCAAGTGCAGATGGTACCTCTTTCTTCATCATCCTCTCCCAAAAGAAGAGCCCTGATTCAACACTGGGTGTTCAAATAGTGAGTTTGCCCACCAGTCACAGATAATTAAGCAACTTTTCCAAACATCATTCTCAGCAGCCCAGTGTAAAACATAGCCCTGGAATGCAGTAAGCCAGACACACATTTGATCATATGTATTTCTGGGCATGAAAGCCAGACAGCATTCATACAATACCTAGATCAATCTATAGAGAATAAGAATAATTTTTTTGTGACAGAGAGATGGGCTGCCAGACTGATTAGGTACCTTCTGTGTGACCATTTGTTTTGCTTTTCGTTCTAAAGTAGCAAAATACATAACAGTGCTTTCTGAAACACAGCTCACAGGCATACAGGCAAGGCAGATTAACATGCTGCTTGGCCTTATTTTTGAATTGGTGGCAAATGCATTCTTTGTGGCAAATTGCTAATGAAAAATAGGGAACGAAGAAGGACAAAGGCAATGCCTGAAAGAGACTTCCAAAGTAATTTTTACTTGCATTGCAACATTTCAGTAGAAAGCCACACCCTAGCTCTATTAACAGAAACCTAAGATATAAAACGAACATTTTTATTTAATAAATTTCTGTCTGTAGAATACCGGGATTTGTTTATCCCAGTCCTTTGCAAAATTATTTCAATAGGACGTCAGAATGTCCTTATGTCTAAGCATGTGCTTAGACATTGTACAGAAATGGTAAAAGCATGCACTTAAATGCCTTTCTGGATCAGGGCCTTATGCCACAGAGTCTGTAGCCTGAGTTGTCTGGTTGGTACTTAATTCAAGGTAACTGAAGCAGATGTGTCTCTGACAGCGGCAGAGTTTGAGCAGCTAGTTAAAGCAACTGTCATACATAGGCAGCTGCTCACACGCACATCCCAAGCTTTAGGTGTGCCTACAGGTAGGGCCAAGAGATGACCTGGGCTGTGTGTAAAAGACAGGCTACTTCTGTTTTTTTTCTTTTTTTTCTTTTTTTTTTCCCTCTCCATCAGGTGATGCTTAACTTCAGTTGGTTTCCCAGGCCATGAGAGTAGTTATGTGGAAATGGCTGAGAGGCTGTCAGAGGCGCAAGTCTCCTCAAGTGGGTGTTACTGCTGACACATCTGCAGAGCATCACAGTCCAAAACTCCTGTTAGCACGTGCTAATGGGGATGGCATGCATCCGTGTGTGCACGTGGCACAGCGCACACACGCCTGAGAGACCTCCAGACTGTGCATGTGCCTTTGTTACCTAACATTAGCCTGCAGTGGGAAAGACAGCCACCTCGTACAGCCAAACACAGTGAACCTGGAGTGAAAGAAGCTGCCACAAAAGAGGTTTGCACAGAGTTGAGGACAGAATTATATTCACAGTCCATTAACGGGTAGGTCAGCTCTGATTCACTCACTGTTGAACATGAATTCAACATAGATTTTAAACAACATGAAAATTAAGCATGAGTATTTCTCATCTGTCGCTGTTGTATCGAGGATGGAGAAAAACAGGACACAAAATACGATCCAGGGAGAGGGTGAAAATGCAATTATTTATTAATATACAGACCTGTTTTATACCTTAGCACACATGAATGCCATAAGGTCATTGGTCCCTTGGCCATCCACCTCTCAGGGTGATTGGCTGGACTTCATAACACCCACTTCAAAATATTTCTTTAGTCAATATCATAACAATACTGCATAGCAATTCCACAGGTGCACGATAAGAGTGTTTTTCAAAAGAAAGCATCTCACTGTTTTTCAAAACTTACATGAGAAAAGACAGGCTCTCACAGGGTACTGTGAAAGCTGGAAAATTTCTCTGCTGAAAGCTTTTCAGTATCCACACTCACCATTTAAAATCATGAAACAGATATCATAAAGCAGATAATAAAGGAGCAAAGGAGCTTTCTTCATCAAGTTGAGAAAAAGGATTCTATCTGCATTTGAAAGGAAGTTTGTTTAGAAGGATTGATGTGAACTTCAGAGATTGAGCAACACAGAGTCACAATTACGCCTCCAGATAAAAAAAGGGTTAGTGAACTTTGTAGTATGTTACTGTATGAAAGTGTTAGGTCAACTGGAAGGGAAATATAGGGAATATATTACAAAGTGAAGTGGTTACATGTAATTATCAAGCGTAGTTAGCCAAAAGCCAAAAATAAAGAGAAAATAATTCTGTTCTCCAAATGCATCTTAGTAGTAGTAATCTCAATTTGAATGGAGAGAGAAAACTAAACAAAAATAGATCTCTTAGACTTTGAAAGGAGGTGAAGAGAAACTACATGACCATAACAGGGAGCTCTGAGTTGTGCTAGGCCCCAGCACTTTTGAAATAAAGGAGAGGATCATTTGAAGCCAGGCTGGAAGGAGTTAAAGGACAAGCTTACAAACTGCTTTCTCCAATTTGAAAGTATTCATTATAAGAGTGCAATCAGAACCCAAACTGTTTAAAATGTGAGATTAAAGTGCTAACAAAATAGTAGAAAGTAGTGTAATTTATTCAGTTAGTAATTCATAATGTTAGGAGGAAAAAATACAAAGTGTTGTAAAAAATGAATATGATTAATGCATAACTTTATTAAATTCACTAAATAGGGATTTAGTCCCTCTGTCTGTGGGAACTGTAGCCCCCCTGCTAGCCTGTACGTGGCCCTCAGCCCTACTGGCAGAGAAACAGCTGCTTAGGCCTTGGAAAGACTGATGCAACAGTCCCTCTTCTCTTTGCACTTCCTTCTCAAGCCCTTCACTGGGCTGCAGAAAACATGCAGGAGAAATCAATCCTGAAAACTCGGGTGAACCCTAGTCCTCTGCACATAAGCACCCATCTGGGAAGCAGCTAGAAAGCCCGGGCCCCTCAGGAGGGTTCCAAAATTTGTACTAACCTTCATTTTACATCGATATATTTCTGATATCTTCTAGGAAATATCAGGACAACTTTGCTTTGGAAAACTGAAGGAAATCTAAAACACATAGATTTGCATTTAATTCAGTTTATCCATTAAATTAACATATTTTTTTTCAGGATATCTTTGAGGGGGAAAACCTATCCTGATTTTTTTTTGGCAGCTGCAATTAAGGATTTTCCACAAAGAGAAGAGGAATTTTCTGGGAGAAAACACTCATTTTCTCCTGATTTTGTAACTGGCTCTAAAAAATGTGAGCAAAGATGTCAGAGTTGAAGACACAATGTAAGCAACACTAACTTGTTACAAAATGTTGTGTTAACAGTATATGGTGCCGTTTTGTTTTATTTTGTTTTGTTTTGTTTTGTTTTTTCTTGGTAAAACCAGATAAATAGGTGGTGAACACTCCCTGCATTTACTAAGGCAGTGGCAGAGCCATGGAGTGCATCATGGGAGTGATGCTCCAGCACAAGGGAAATAATTTTGGCGTTTTTTCAGAATACTGACTTCAGTGGGATGGAATTTTTCTTTGGGGTGGTGAAGGTCAGATCAGGCATTTGTGGCACCACAGAACTGCCATGTATTTTCCAACCCATTCAGATGTGCCTTCTGAGAAGCACTTGAATGTGTCCTTGCTCGGCAGTGAGCCACTGCTGATCCTGCTGGGTTATTTGCTGTACAGACTTGCACAGCTAATGGCTGTCCCTGCCTCAAGGCATTTAATGCTCAGATCTTGTGGCGATTTACATAGACAGTTTGCCTCACTAACTGCAAAATGTCCCAGGAAAATTAAAGAAACAGCATACTGAGAAAGTTTCATGCAATTCTGGATTAGCCTTGAGCTCTCTCAAGAGATCACATAGCTGGATATGAGCCTGTCCCCTTACTTGACTGTAAAGATTCATGTTTCTTGTCAGCCCATCAAGTGTAGAAGAGCTGAAATTAAGTTTGTATTCTAGCTGTGTTTCATGGGTAATTTTCTTTTAGTCAGCACTTGCTTTGCTTTCGGTCAACTGGGAATTTTCTTTCTCCCCACTAAACACTGAAGAAAATGCATACACTTCTTCATCGGGATCAAAAAAGATAAATTAAAAGGAGCCAATAAATGGGCTTTCTACTTATTCCAAGAAATGGCACAACCCTAGCTTGACAATTCTTAATGCTGAATTTATTTGCTGAAACAGCATTTTGGGGCGGGGAGAGGGCTGATAACTGCCTTTAGTCACGGCTGTTGCACCTCGCTCTGCCAAGCAGGTGACCTTGCGGAGCTGAAACATTGTCCAACCCTTATCCGGCACTGTGAACATTTCTGCTGGAAATGCTGTGTAACTTTCTTGGCCAGTCTGGATCTGATTTGCACTCTCTCCACTGACAGCTCTGTCCAGGATTTCAGTGACCACAGGATTACTCCCTAAATCCTGTGTTAAAGATGTGCTACAAACACAGGCCAAATTACCTCCTCTGCGCCCACTATGATGACATAAAACAAATTGTGGTGTCTTTCAAGTAGGTGAGGTGCCAGGGACATGGAAGCAGCAGGACCCTGTTCCTCCAAACCAGAAGTGTTCTTGGAAGCATGCTTAATTTGAAGCAGGGACGGTACCACAGCTGAACCAGATCTCCACTTGAGGCTGAAATCTACTTAAACACTCTGTTGTGCAGAAAACAAACCCAAATCAGAGCAATCAAAGAAAGCTGAACCCTCCATTGGTCTATGTGTTTAATACTGAATACATGTAAAAAACATTTAGGAGGGAAGTTGCTCGGGAGACAGCTCCTTCCTAAGGATATCTCCTCACCATGTGAAGATTAAAGACCTGGTACTGAGCCATCTGTACCAAACCATTAGCAAGCCAACCTATTCTTTGCTGAACCCCAGACACATGCACTGAAGCTACAGCACCCTGTTCATTTGCCTTCCAACGGTGGACAGGACTCCTACCTAGTTGCCATGACTGTCTGCAACTATTTTGAACCAAAGCCTCATTATTTAAGCTTCAGAGCCATTTGCTAGAATTAGCTTTGACATTTCATGAGGCCCGTAGCCTTTCTTTAGACAGACAGGGACACTTATCCCATTGCTAGAAAATGCAAGATCCAAAGCAGGACTTCTATGAATCTGCCAAGTCTCTTCATGTCCATACCTGAGAAGCAGTCAAGCTAGCTGCTACAACTTTGTTCTCCCCAGGCCAGGGGGTCAGCTTTTATCAGTAACAGAAGCCCAAAGGCTCATCTCACCTGCTTTCTTGAATCTGCACGGGAAGGGTCAGAGCTACTTTCCCAGCTCCGAGTGCATGGGATTGCAGTCCAGGTGCATCCCCATGCACAGATGGGATCTGCACAAGATACTGTGCAGAGGGGGTTTTAAAACAGCACTCAACATTGACTCCAGTCTTCTTTCTCTGCAGATAAAGGGATTTGGGATGTATTGTTCTTTGCCTCTCTTCTTCTAATCCATAAAGACATTCTGACCAGAAGATGGCATTATGATTTCTATGGATGCACCCCAAGGCTTAGGACCGTACTTTTCCTAGGATGGTCTCTTTCCCCTTATCCATCTTCATGAGAGTCTCCCCACTCTAGCAGGCTTCAGGCCTCAATATCTGTTAGACATTATCAACCATCTACCTTTGGGTCCTTCTGCTCAATAGCTGCCAACACCACAGCCCAATAGCGGGGCAGTGTCTAGAGTCCACACAAAGAATGCAGTGTGGTACCAAGCATTCAGTACCATTACAAGTCAGCTTTCACAGCTCTGCACAGAAGGCAGGAGGGCTATATGCTCAAATAAAATCAGCTAGGTTCAGCACAGGTAACAATCTTGACTAGTTCTACTACAAGAAATAAGGGAGGCACTATTTTTTTCTGGACTCTAACTTTCTGGTCCTATTTGACTGATTTATAAATGCCAAACCTTTCAGTATAGGGGATTAAAGAAAGTTACAGATAGCATTTTAAATCCAGTTAAAGAACATTTCTTTCCTCTGCTGTCTTCTTGATTGTGCCTCCTTACATTATCAGGCAATATGACAATAAAGCAAGAATAATTAGTATCTACGTGTATCAGGTTGTCTCTGGACAGATGCTTTAACAGATGTTTTAACATCAACAATACACAGACTGCGTCCGAAAGATACAAAGATATGGGGGAGAAGTAGGATCAAAGACCATAGTATTTTCTGTCTAAAGGTTTAATAAAATATTTTTGGATGAGTACCAAGTCTAGTAAGATATACCCTGGTCATTGTCAAGTCAGAAGAACAGATAGATAATGAAGTGGGGGCAGAAAGAGGTTGTGTTGTTTCTCAACAAATGTTTGACAGTGAATTAATTGTTAAAACTGAACAAAATTTTCATTACTGCTAGGCTGGACCTCTAAAAGCTGTATACAGGCTGGAGCAGGAAACCAGCTTGGATGATTCCCCGCTCCAGCAATGAGAATCCAGACAAATGCACTCTTGCAGAATTTTGGTTCCTGGTGAGGAAAGAGGAAAGAGCCCAACATACTCATTCTGTATTTTGGAGCTAGACCACAAGAATTTTTCTGCATGTCACAACACCGATGGTGCCAGAGCTTGGCTTTGTTCACCCCTTCTTTCACCCCCAGCCACCCTGCACACCAGCTCAACAGCCTTGCTCCTTCTGCTGCACCTCCAGTCTTTGCATTGCCTTTTTGTCTTTTGCATCACCTACAAGATTGCTTTCCTGGCCCTGTCTGGAAAAGAACAGTACTGCCTGTTTGCACTTAGCACACCCTCAAGGTGCTCTGCTAGTAAGAATTTCTTTTTTGCAGCCTCTTGTTCCTCCATTTTGCTTGGCACTGCTGCCAGAATGACACCTCAGGCCTGGCAGGGCTTGTGATTTTGGGCTCAGTGCCTTGCAAACACAGCAAAATCACTTCTAGTCCCAGATGTGGGGCCTCCCAAAAAGACTATGCGCTGGTGGGGTTTAGCTGCAGGCTGACTAAGTGGAAGTGGATACCAGAGCATCAGTTATGTATGGAAGGGATTTTCCTTACAGTAAGCTTACATCAAGTCAAAGTTTCCATCTAAGATAATAGCTTTTAAAAATCATCATCACTTAAAGAATAGACCTCTGGTGGGGGGGCAGCAGGTAGGGCACAGAAGATGAGGCCAGTGTCTTAGGAGGGGAGCAGGGAAGATGCCACCACTCTGGTTTTGACAGTGAGTCCCAGCTATATCTGAATAGCAAAAGGTGATTGTGTCCCTCCACATCCTCCATGGAGAATTCATCCCCAAGGTGGTGATGCTAGAAACATAATTGCTACCACTCTGTGGTAACAATTCCGCCACTGTGCGAAATGTCATCCCACAAGAAAACTCCCTCCAGTTGCTCATCAGGACCAGCTAATATGGCTATAGTGGAGACCATGATGAGATGCAGTGTGCGGGGACATGTTCTTCCTGTGCTGGCACAACACATGCTCCCTGTCAGTTCTAAAAGTGGCCTTCAGGCTGTAACCCTAAACGAAAGGAGGAGATTTCGCTTCCACCAGAAGTATGCCTCCTGGCACCCATAAATTACAGAGAGACCCCCATTAAAGACTGGAGGACTGACTATTTTTTTTTTCCTGGGTAGCCTGGGCCGGTGTTGATTCATGACACTTGCTCAGAAGTGCTCTTTCAGCACATTTGCGTGAGACAGCAGCAGCATGTGGGCCCTTACAGACAGTAAAAGCACTGCAGGACCTCTCCTAAGCAAACAAGGGTGTTAAATTCTTGGCTAGACCCCAGTGAAGGAAACCAGATAATTGATACCCCACTTCCTGGGATTCTCTTTGTCACTCCTGGGGACACAATTATACCTCGCCATTTCTTCCCCGGGATTCAAGTCTTTCTGGATTTAATGCACCCTTTTTGCTCACTAGCACCTACCCAGAGGTCAATTTATTGACAGACTCCAGCAGATTTCTGTGGGATTGCTCTCTCTGATTCCCTTCAAGAACATTTGCGGTGGAGGGATGGAGACCTAGTGTGGGTTTGCCCCTTGTCTTCTAATTTTAAGGCAGTGCTTGACACCCCAGAACAGGATCTAGTCTCCAGAAGTATTTTCACAATAAATTTGTCTGCCCATCTGTCCTCACACACCTGTTCTAGCTTTCATAAGCAGATCTTGTTGCATGTAGTGAAAAGCTGGGAAAATAAATATTTGCAAACTGCCTGCCGTCTAACCAGCTTTTGGGATTTGTGATCTCACTCTAAACAATTGAACACACCCTGCGAAAGAAACTGGATCATATTTTTACAGTTTGTGTTTTCAGAAAAGTTGGGGATTACAGTTTGACAGCCATGTGTTCAAGTTTGCTTGGAAGTATACAGGGGTTTAGAGTCCTTGATAAACAGTGGGATGAATATGAAATAAAACATGTAGTGTTGTGCTGAGATAACAAAGTTAGTTCAAAATCTGGTAGGGCCTCATGACTGCATACGGCACCATATGCAGGGACCAGGTTGTGTGGTGTGTCCGTGTGTCACTGTGCTAAAGCAGCTGTGCCACTCCTGGACCTGTCCCTGTGATCCATGCACTGTTGTGGTGGGCAGGGTCACGGAGCCATCCTGAATGAGGATGAAAAGTGTCCTGAAGTCAAGCATTGTCATCAAGCGTCTTGATACATCTGTGGCAGCCACCACTGTCACAAACTTTATCTGGTGCTGGTGTAAGCAAAACCAAGAGTTTAGAACTGACATTTTTAAAAGAAAAAAAATTGCTGATTATATAACTATAACTATATAACTATAACATATAGTTATATGTGATAACTATAGTACCAAAAAAGTTTCCAATCTCACTAAAACTGTGGCTGCATTCGCAACCATGAATAGCCCGGATAAGATCAGCAGAAGTCAATTGCCAGAGAAGCCACTGGAGACATGGGGCGTCCATGCTGCTCAGCGATAAGAGGGCTTTTCTTCAGTCAAAGTCACCGCACCGATGCATGTGCACATTTGCTTGTCTTCTAGCCATAAAACCTCTGCTAACTCTGGGACATAGTTATCTTAGAGGTAGTCTGTACGTAACAAACAGCGAGAACATAGGATCCCAGGGTCCTACTATGCCACCGATGATGCACAGACTAGGTTGATCCTGGTACCAGAATTCCAAACTAACTCTGCTATAACACCAAAAGGGAGAAAACTCCTGCAAAAAGGCATTGGTATCTCACATAGCTGGTGCTCTGAGACCAAATTCACTTTTGTATCAGCTTCAGAAACTTCATGACTTTGCACTGTTTTTCTCAGTGCCCGTGTTCTTCCTCAGGAGAAGATTATTGGTCCTGGCAAAGATACCTAAAGCTCTCAGAGAGCCAAGGCTGATTTCCACAGACAGCAAAGTATCTCAGCAGTATATCGCTCTTCGTCATTTCCAGTGCTGCATGCTCAAAACTGCGGTTTAGGTTTTAGACCAGGCAATCACTGGAAAATTTTCTGTATGTCTACCAGTACATTGAGAGAATAAATCACTCAACATTAGGGCTGGTTTTGGGTCTGGTGTCTTAAAATTGCCCCCAAATGAAGCACAGTAAGAGCCATTTCTGAGGCCTGGGTTACAATATTCCATTTGTTATTTCTGGCTAGCCAGTTGCTGCACATTTTATCATTGCTTTTTCTTTAGATCAGTTAGAGGCATAATTTCAAAATCCCTCCAGTCCATCACACTGCTGCTTGTTACCATCAGACTGGAAGTATCTGGAGCATATTTCCCCCATATAGTGGAAGAGAAATGTTCTTGCTGGCTTTTTATTTTATTTATACCACTGAACTACTTAGTTCTGAAACAGAACTGACCAAATCTTTGCCTGTGTTTCAACTTTGGTAGACTGTAAAAGGATTTTCATCTGGTGATTATTCAGAGATGTTTCCATTTCTGTTGCTCTTCTACTTTTGTGTGATTTATTAGATCTGAGCTGGGCACACTTTCAGCAATCTCACTTTTGTCAGTTACCAGTCAAACTGCCCTCAGGCATAAAGGACAGAAGCAAAAGGAAGATGTCACAGAGTTTTTGTAGGAGAAAAAGCTGGAATGCATTGCTTCTTTTATTCCCAAGGACTACATTGCATAACCATCTCATGCAGTAGGTGGTATTGCCTAGTGCGTTGGCCTCTGGAGCTGTCTGAGACCTAAATGACCCCATATCAACTTTCCAGGGCCTGATTTTCCTTGTGGTTGTGAAATGTGGGTACTTGTTAATGTGCTTCAGTATCTGCAACAGAGAGAACCTGCACAAGAGTAAGCATTGCTATTAACACAGTATCATGGCTAAGGCATTTCACTGCCATGTGCCACTGAGCTTGTGGACTCTGCTCCCAGTACCTGGGTGAAGAGCATGCTCACTTCAGATTGGTCTGAAGAGGTACCCTCACTTTCTGTCACAGAATCACCCCTAAGGTCCAGTCAAGCCACTTAGAGCCAGGTGCCCAGGATTGAGTCGGGATGGCTTTTGAGTATCTCCAAGGATGGAGATCCACCACTTCTCTGGCCAATCTGCACCAGTGCTCGGTCAGCCTCACAGTAAAAAAATGTTTCCCAATGTTCAGAGGAAACCTCCTGTGTTTCAGTTTGTGCCTGTTGCCTCTGCTCCCGTTACTCAGCATCACTGAAAAGAGATTAGCTCAAGCATATTTGCACCCTTCCTTCAGGTGGAATTTATGAGATCCACAATTTTCTCCCCATTTGTGCTTTTCTGCTGGTTGCTTTTTATGCAGAAAGACCTTTCCTCCAGATGGCATGATACATATAAAACAGCTCATGCATAATACCTGAGCCACAGCCTACAACAAGATTTCATTTCTTGTGTAGACATCTGTAATCTCACATGGGGGATGCCTGCAGAAGAGGGGATTCATCTGCTAGGCCAGCCAGCTGTTCAATGACTGCTCTGCTCCTACTAGAATTAAAAGAGAGTCTGCAGAGCACTTACCCAGACATCACAGCCATACTGGGAAGTTTGAACTACTGTGCTAACAAGCTACCCTTGAGTTGCAGAGGGAAGATCATTTAACAGGCTGATGGCTGTGATTTTAAACTGTGTGGCAGATCCCCTCTGTCAGCTATAATAGCAACAGAGTCCCACAAGGCTGCTAAAGCAAGCCTTCATCTCTCTGTGTCTCAGAAACAGGACATTTTTTACCAGCACTGCCTAAGCAGAAACATGGTATACCTGTTGCTCTCAGAGCAGCATAAAAAACTAGAGCATGACATGATCTCAGCAGAGGGTTTGGTTGATGGCTATCCAGATGTGGCACTTCAACAGCAATTAGAATCAGAAAGATGTCTGTATAAAGCTGTGACTTTCTCACTTTGTACTTGCTGCCTGTATCATGTCTGTGTGGTCACATGTGCCTGAAAACCTCACAGCAACATGCTGCTATTTCTTCCCATGATGATGCAGTGCAGGGGTGAGTGAGATTTTCATTTTCTCCTCTTAGGCACTGTTTGGAGACCTGCTGCTTAAGTGATAATGTCTGAGTCCTTCACTAATTGCTAGAAGGGCAAGATAAGCCCCATATCTAGGCCAGTTTTGCAGTACTGAGGGATACTGTGGTTGCTACAACAGATATACAGTCATAAGCCAGGCCACATCCCCTTGCACACCACCTTAAAAAACTAACCATGAGAGTCTTCCTAATCATCATCATGCATGTCTGCACTTCCAGAGGTCAATAAAGAAGCGGAGAGAAGAGCAACGACTGCACGTGCTTGTGGCTGTAGGAAGTGGGCAATATGAAGCAATAAGGAACGGGGGTGACCAGTGTAAATGCAATCAGGGATTAGGAAGACAGAAAATAGAACTTCAGCTTCAAATAACAAACTCTAGTGTCACAACTGTGTTTGAAACAACATGATTTGAAAACTAAAAGAGAAGGCATCGAAAGATATTAAAATCTCTGTTACACAACCTGAACGTCACCCCAGTGTTCTCACTGAGATTCCAAAGCCATTTCTGGAAGATTTCATGACATGTTTGATTTAGGCTTTTGGTGACGGCAGTCACAGATACAGTTATTTTTTCCAGGGACAGATGTGTTCCCACATTTTTGAGATGTGGGCTTTCATTTTCCTATCTATATTCAACCCTATAACTACACTGTGTAAGAAAAAGCTGCAAAAACATGAACAGAGGAACTAAAATGTAGAGCTGGAAAGAAGGAGGGACAGGGCAGAACAACTCTCACTGTGCCATGTAGTTTCTCTTTTCCTACTGCTTGGTTATCTAGCTCTATCAAGCTCAAATCAATCTACTGACGTCTGATGTGTTTTGCAGATGGATCAGCAACGATGCATATCTGATGCACAGATGTTTCAACTTGGATTTGCTAGCTATCCAGCAATCAGACAGAATCCTGATGCTGATTATTCACAGATGTTGCAAAAAAGAAAGAAATTCCTCTAACCACTATAAATAAATTTATGCGTTTTATTTTTGCTCAGCCACAGCAGCAATCTCTTATGAAAACCGAGGTGGGACTCTCAGCTAGGATGGTGGGATTTTTGCAGTTGGCTGCATTGTAGGTGTTGCTTCTATGAAAGGACGATCCCTAAAGCCATCTCGGAAGCATGTGAAACTTTATTTTAGCTATTCAAAAGGCACTCTCGACTGTCAGCCAATACTGAGAGCTGTGTTTGAAATCAAAGTCACAGCTGCTTAGCTGGCTTGTTCGTTCAGTGGGGAGATTCAACCAGCGTGCTGGGGAGCATGTCCATGGGGGTCTGTGGGCAAGCTGCAAGGCTGCAGCTGGGGTGTGATGTACCATTAGCCTGGCAGCACTGAAGCCTTTAGCTTAGCTCTGACATTATCTGTGCCATCAGTTCTGGTTCCTGAAAAATCGTGGGACAGACTTGAAAATATCAGATAGAAAATAAATAAAGGTGGAATTTGTTTTCTATGTGTTTGAGTACTTGATGAATCAAGTTTTCACATTTTTCTTCACGATCACAGCTCTTATCAGAGCCTGCTCTATGAAGACCATGGTTGTCACCAAGAATTCTGGGCTTTTTACCTGAAACCCATTTACCTCCATAGGAGCTATCAAATCCTGCAACAAAAAAAACTTCTAGAAACAGAAAAATCCTCATCAAAACTATATGCCTGTGGCAGGGAACAGTGATGCTGACTAGCTATAAGGATGCTGACTACCTCAGGACCCCCAAAGAGCATGTGTCCTACACCACTTACACTCTCCAACTGGTAGGCTGATGGCCTTCCCCAAACCCACAACACTCACACAGCAGAACCAGAAGATGTAAATTCAAGTCTTGCCCTGTCTGACTTGGAAGGGTTGAAAGCAGGCAGCATTGGTCCTCACTGTGATAGCCGGTGTTTTATTCAGAGGGGCAATCTCTCTTGCCCTTTCTCCGTAAAACATGCAGTACATTGATTTTAGACAGATACCTCTCTAAGACAAACCTGCCCTTCCTGACACAACCAGGCATAGCTAAAGGCCACCACTGACAGAAGTTATGCTAGTCTCCGGCCCTGCACAACCTACATTCGTGCTACTATGTAGAAATTAAAACGTTGCAGAGAACTGTTGGATAAGTCATTTTCCTGAAATTCTTAATAGTATTTGAACACTTACTGATCATCAGACTTCACCTGTTCATCACAGAGACGTTCCAGAGGGACCAGGTAAAGATCTCAAATTCCTTCCTTATGGAACACACTTAATGTATGGTGATGAGCAAGCAGGCCTCCAGCATTTGGTCCCTACATGCAGTTCCTGCTTAGTGATTTCTATTTAGAGGCCCCCCAGCTGCCAGGATTATGGTATGTCTCAGCCCTGAGTGTAGCTGCACCTTGATTACAAAGGCCCCTGGATATGCTGTCCAAGTCTGGGCTGAGATAATGTACCCACAGAGATAAAGATCAAAGAAAGTACATGAGGAAGCAAAGGCACGTGGGACCAGAGTGAAATAGACAGGGACTTAAGAGATTTTTTAGTTGCCCTGTTTCCACACACACCTAGAATGTCAGAGCAGGAGATGACAACACCAAAGCCATGTGTGTACTGTGTGGTGTTCTCAGCTTGACAAACCTCACAACAATGCATTCCTGCAGGATTATCCTCACCGGGTCCTTCCATCTTATGCCACTTCTTCAGACCTCTACAGAAGTCACATAGTAGGGTTTAGTGTCTGAGGAGTGTTACCTCCACAATAAGTTAAAATAGACCTATTGCCAAGTTGCTGTACCTGGTATCAGAAAAGTTGACGGCATGAAGGCACCTGCGAGCATAGCACTGTCATCCCAGAGAGGGAAATGGACACCCCTTAACTGTCATATCTGAAAAGCACAGAGAGCCCTTTGGCTTTACCCGGCCTTGGCCCTTGTTCCCTGCAATCCTTACATATGCAGAGCAGCCAACAATAG
Source organism: Amblyornis subalaris (assembly GCA_018881555.1). Taxonomy (NCBI): domain Eukaryota; kingdom Metazoa; phylum Chordata; class Aves; order Passeriformes; family Ptilonorhynchidae; genus Amblyornis; species Amblyornis subalaris. The sequence continues at coordinate 780,852 of JACAXG010000215.1, read as the reverse complement.
TTTTGACATCTTGTTGAATGAAAATCTAAATATGGATGCCAAGGCTTTGCTGAGGCAGAGCTGGGAACCTGGCCCTGTGATGCTGCAGTCACACAGCATGGAGTTGCTCAGGACTCCTACAACCAACCTAGGCTGCTAAACCCCACATTAGAGGGAGAGCAAGGGAACAAGGGCAAGCACCTGTTTTGACTGTTTAAGACACAAACTGCACACAGTGAAACTCCCGGAAGATGGAGGTGCTGGCAGGTGGTAGTAATTGCACAAGAGAAGCATGGCACATGTCAGGGACCTGGGACCTTCACAGTACAATCATGCATTGGCAAGAACTGAGTGTGCAGAGACAGGCAGGCTGCCCTCACTTCCAAAGAAAGAGGATGGGAAAGATCCTTGGAATCCATCTTGCAGTTACAAGAAGGAGTTACTGCATCCTTACAGCTGTGCTTAGCTCCCCCTAGCCCCCAGTGACACTGGAGGGCATGAAGGACTACCAGCTGGCCTGAAGATGGGGGAAGTGGCAGAGACGTTGGTGCATGAGCAGAGCTACCAGGGGACAGGACCAAGCACTCAGTGGAAGATGAGAGGCTTCACATTAAGGTGGAGTTTCGTAGCTGGGCATCTTCACAGCCAAAGAAGACTGTAAGCCACTGCATTTGAAACAAGGCTTGTTGGTCACTTGAACACAATATTGACAAATGTGTCCTTTGATGCTGCTAACCTAAATTTCAGTTTCCAAGGTGGCTGACTCACTCAGTTCTGTCAGAAATCACATCCCAGCGTCTCTAGAGTGCTCTGAGCATGGCCATCTGTGGAATGGGCAGGACCATGTGTGACTACACCAAAACATGTCATGTGCAGAAGAAGGGGCAGGGAAGGCTTTAGGCTCAGGTGCCCCCAATTCCCTTTAAATTATGCAAATATTTATTTTGCAAAGGTACTAGAAGCCAAAGCATAATTTTCAGGTACAGCATGGAAATGTTGCTGGTCTGACACACTTTCACATAGGCTTGTTGAATGCTGTTTGTGGTTACAGGAAAGCATACTTGGGAAAGGAAAGTAGATACATGTCAGCCTCCCTTGCTCTCTGTTGTGCCATATCCGGCAGAGTTACTCACCCACTGAAGGCGGAACACTTCCTTGGTGTGTATTATGTTACTGCTCCTGTGATCACTCAAGTCCGGCATATCCTTTTCAGTGCAGCTCAAATATAGCATTCGTGTTGTGGTTGTTGTTGTTGTTGTTGCACTCTCTCTTCATCATGTGTTTCCCGAAGTTTTGCCAGCAGTAAGCCTGTTCCAGAGAAGCCTTGTCTGTCACAGAGGGTACTGGTGCCACTCAAAGTCATGAGGGGGAGGGAGTGTGTGCAACCTGTGACAGCATTTGCCATGGCAAAGCACATTGTTGAAACAGAGGGTCACACACTCACTCAGCTCTCTGCTTGCTACCCTTTGTGCCACCAGATATGAAGGCTTCTGTGGCTCCTAGTGATCCCCATGTGTGGCAGAGCAGCGCTCGCTCTTCAATGAGGCCACCTTTAGCATAAATCTTCTTGAAACCAGCATCAAAAGTCACATCTCAGGGAGAGTCTGGAGAGGTAAGGGAGACGAATATTGTGCTCCCGGAGCAGGCAGCACAAGCCAGCAAAGGCATATGGTCCACATAGCTGCCAGAGACACAGAGTTAATAATTCGTTGGAGTTAGGGCACAAGGTCTCTGTCAGCACATACTGATAACTAGGCTGCTGCTGAAAAGCAGTCTTGCCTGCCACACTGGCAGGGCTTCAGCACGCATGCAAAATTCAGCCTGAACTGGGCTGGATTAGGTCCTTGCCCCAAGAGCACTTCAAAGCTGTAGAAGTCTCTCCTTTGCTCCTAATAGCCTATGCCAGAACTGATTCACTCCCTCCTAGCAAATTTTAGTAAAAGTTGTTCCTCACAGGGAAGAAGGAGGAGACTACATCCCCCCTACTCCCCAGCAAATTCTCCAGCGATATATAGGAACAAACCAGTGTCAGCATTACCGCTACCTCTGTGCAGCAGCTCAGACAAGACCAGCTCTACTCTCCTTGGATCACAAAAAGAGCAGAAAAAAATCTGAACTGCTTATTCCATCTGCTACTAGAGGAAAGTTTTACTTGCCCCCTCCCAAACGGCTATTTCAAGGACTATTTGTAAAGAAAGCTCCAAGGCTATAAATCTCCCTTGAGCCACTCAAACTCACAGCCTTCATGTTAATGTACCATGACAATCTTTTCCCTTTCCTTTTAGCAAATGATGGGTGAAGGTGTGTAAACCAGAGTTTCTGAGGTCACTGGCTTACAGGGCGAGAGATGTGACATAGCTTTACATTGCTTTAAGCTCCAGCTCTGAAGCTTGTGGGTTCATTCTTGTTCACCACTGGGCTTACTCCTGCTCCTCCCCTCTTTTTACTGTCTTTGGCTGGAATGCTGGACATGGGTGCAAATCGGGAGCAAAATTGTCAGAGCCAGTGAAACTGTTTTCATGAGTGTGAAAGCTACATAAACAAGAATGGCATCAGGCCTCAGAGTTTCAAAATAAAACACTTCTAGCAGACAAAAAGAAAAACAACTTTTTTTTTTCTGAGACTACTTATCCCCTTGAAAGAAAGAACACATATTATTCAGACATGTTTTCACTTAAAATTCTATCTAAAGAGGCTTTGTGACACACAGACTAACATCATGCTTAAGCAGGAAATCATTTTGAGTGTCATGTCCCCACTTGCCCTTCCCAGCCTTCTCAACCTCTTAACTTTCACTCACCCCTGTTCCCTCTCCCTCTTATGCATGATTTTCAGAAGAACACTATATTTCCACTTTCTAAGCTTTGTAGCATTATATTTCTTTCCCAAATAAAGATTTTTCCTGGCTCTTTCTTTTAAGGATACAATGAAACCCTCTCAAAGCCAAGGATTAAGAAATGGAGAACATTTAGGGTGTTTCTCCCAGGGGAGTAGGCATTTGGGTACTTCTAAGAGGGAGGTTACAAGTCTCCCTTTCAGTATGTGAGGAAAACCAGTCTCAGGTATAAAAAACCTTGAAGCTCTCAGAACAGCCTTGCAGCACAGGAGTTGGGAGAATATCGCCACTCACATTGAACAGTAGCATGAGAGATCCAAAGGCAATTTCCCTACAGATGCTTTTGGCTTCTTCCAGAAACACTAGTATTTCAGGCTGGGATTTTGAGGTTAGAGGTTTAGAAAGGGCCTTTCTCTCACCTATACGTGAAAAGTCACAATGCTTAAAGATTTACAGACCAGGAGGCTGGTCAGTTTTTATCTGGGTTATTGAATGTGAGAAGCTTGTCTCAGAAAGGATTAAAATCTTTTGGAGTCAGTGCTTTTTCTTTTTCTTTTTTTCTACCCAAACACAAGACAACCCCTAGTCTGGGCACATATAAGAGCATCAAGGATAGACAAGTTGGATTAAAAAAAAAAAAAGGCCTAGCAAACCTTGCAAAACAAAGAGCAGAAGGATGAATGATCCATCTCTAAAAAGGAGCCCGTCAATGAGGAAAGCCAGCTTTAAGGTCCTGTTCTGGTGAAGCCTGCCGATCCTAGCTCACAGCAGGCTGCTCTCAAGTCCCTCCATTAACTGTGTTTCACTTAAAGAGAAATTTTCTAGATAAGGATTTGGAATGCACCTTCCTACATCCATGCTGCATCTGCCTTGCAGTCCAGTCCGGATCCAAACAATATGTCAACCTGTTTCTCTGAGAATGTCTCAGGTCTATTTTTCAGGGCATTAAAGCTTTGATGAATTTCTGTTACCAGGCCAATCTGATGAATTTGTGACTTTAGGTAGAAAGCAAAACAGAGGGCTGCAGCTCTAATAGAGCAAATAGGTGATCAAAAATAACTGCTGGAGACAGAATTTAAAATACTAGGAATTAATTCGTTTTTTGTTAGACAAAATCTGCTAGCTTGTTAAATTGCTTGTTAGACAATATCTGTTAGCAATATTTGGAGGCAGGGAGGGAGGCTTCAAACGTTACAAGGAGAGAAATTTGCAGTTCAGAAGGGATTTTTCTAAGGCATTCATAATAATTACCCCACAGAAATCAGAGGTGAAACTCCCACTGAAGTAAATGGAGACAGTCTTAGGCCAGCAGCAAATGGCTTGTTAATGGCTTCTCTCTACTTAAGGACCTGACAAAATGTCAGCATGCTGCAGCAAAACCTGACTCGGTGTTTGGCTATGAGTACTATGAACAAGAAGGAGTTATCTCTTTGAACAGCAGTGAGAAATTGCTGCTCAGAAGGACATGGGGTTGCTGAGCAGTCTGAACCATTCTGTTTCATAACCAAAACGATGGCCAAATCCAATAATACAGGTGTCTAGAAAGGAGGACTCAAAAGGTCTCTCCCCAGGCCACAGAGCTCTCTGGTCCTCAGATGCTTTAGGTACTGAGGCAGACATTAGCGACAAAATTATACTCTGTTTTATAACGGTGTTCTATCAAAATTTTTGGGAAACACCTTGGGCAAAAGCAGAACAGAGAACCTCTCCAAAAGTTCTTTTGCAAGCTCAATGCTTTCCTCTGCTTTCAGACCCACATAACAACCCAATGTGTCTGTCCCAGCTGCAGGGCATTTAATCATCACTTTACTACAGCAGCATGAATATTTTCTCCTCCCAGGTCCAAAAGCGAAAAGCAGTTCTTCCTGGCCCTTCCATGTGTTCTTACACTAGTAATTTGTGTGAGGGAGATGCCACACCAAAGCCCCATAGAAATTTCTACACAGACAGATTTAATTCTGAGTTTCAATGGTGCGAGTGGGCACCTGTCCACGAACATCTTGTTGCACAAGTGCCAAATAAAGCCTGGAAAGAGTCTGACTGATGGCATTAGTTCAGTACTCGGTCTTGTCTGTAAAAATCCCGATTCCCAGTAGGTGGCACCACCCGTTTCACTGATATTTTTCTTCTGATTCGTGCAGAGTGAGAGTTTAGTGGTCCCAGAAACTGTCGGCTTTGGCCATTAGTGGAGCCTGGCATGAGAGCGCAGCACACCCGTCTCAACACAGGAACATCACACCTTTGAAAGAATGAAGATGCAGCAGCCGAGAACGTAGCATAGCGTAGCCAAGAACAAGGTAACAGCATGTAATGGCCACTGTCCGCTGTGTACCACAGGGATCGCTGCATGGGCAGGGCTCTGTCCTGTGCCCTTCAAACTCACTGCTTTTCAGATCAGTTCTTTGCCTGGGGGCACAGTGGGCTGCATCAGCCCTGCCAGGGAGGAGGTGAGATTACACTCCCAGGCAGCACAAGACATCCTGCTCTATAGCAGAATTTCCAGTCCTGCAAGGTGGTAGAGAAATGAATGATGCCAGCAAGGCTCTGGCAGCCCTCGTTCTCACTTCCTGGAAGTCCAATGCCCATTCAGAGCTGACATCTCTCATCTTCCCTGTGGAGGTGTTGAATTAATAGACACACACACAAACATAAAAACTGTAATGGTTATTTTCCATAAGGATTTAAAAGTTCAGCATAGTCATTGTATCAATTTATCCAAGAGATTCATAGTTGTCTAAACACACAGCAGGCTGAGAAAGATGTTTTTTTCTCTCAGAGAATAAATTATTTATTGCTAATTAATTACAGGGGAGTGGGAACATGCATTACTGCTCTAGCAGAGAAAAGCCAGGCTAAGGATAGTGGTAAGGCTGGTATTGTAGGGATGTGGTGTCCCAGGGGACTAGGGCACCATTTTCAGCTCAGACACATGTTCTGTGTGACCTTGGGCAATGCGCACAGCCTCTCAGAGGCTTCTGTCAGTGCCATTTTACACTACAGGGGTCAGAGGTGGGGGTACATGGCATGTCACAGCCTGTCTGTGCATGAGCTGATTTCCACATGCTGTGTCTAATGCCTCCCAAGCAATTCCAACAGCCTGGCCTCAGCTCCCCTTTTCTTAAGCAGGCCTAAAATTGTGAATGGCTGCAGACCACCTCCTTAACAGTACTGGGCAAAGTAAGTATACATTGGCTCTTCTCTTGATGCAAAATCCAGGTCAGCGTCTCTGTCCCCCTACTTAAAATGCCCCTCAGGATTACTTTTTAAGAGACTAAAAAGCTCCCTTCATCAGCCAGTTTTATCTGTGAAGGGCAAAATATAATTGTAACTGCTCAGCAGTGGAAATTTGTGACCAAAGTATGATGTGGCATGGAGGGCAAGAAGGCCCATCTGGAAGGTGTTAATCTGACTGGAAGGAGGAATGACAGAGACAGAAAGATTTCATGAAGGGTGTGTAGTTTCCCTTGGTGATAAGATAATAAACAGCCTCAGCATTGTCTTGTAGCCATCCTGGAATGCCATCCAAGAGGAGCCCAAGCTCAGGGGACACTTTTGGACAGCAGAGCTGGACTGGGGAGTAGATCCGCCACTGGGCTGAGGTGCTCCATGCAGCCACTCTTGGGATCGGTGCTGCTGCAAGTGTATACAAAAAGTCTACTTGTGATGCAACTTTGCAGAGTCCATGTAGAACCTCTTGTTGCTGTAGGACTCTACCCAGGGTACTGTTCGTTAAGTTTTCTTTTATATTTAAACAAAAATGTGTGTTTAGTTTACCTCAAAATGTACCATAAAGATTCCACATCATCTACCGTGCTTTTCCAATGAGTTATGTGGTCCTTGCTTATCAGAAATAAAAGGCAGAGAGACTGACGGCAAGTCCTGGACAAACACACAAAACATGCATTTTATGACCAACAAGTCACCTTCACTGGCTAGAAAGAACTCACATCTCCTTTGGCTGTGTGCAGGACCACTGATAACTTCTGTAAGTACAGAAGTGTCTTCTCAAGTCCAGCTCTTGTCTGACTTTCTCAAACCTGGAAACTTTAAAGCCTCTCTTAGGAAGCTTTAACAGGAGAACATGACTGTCACATGACATGAATTAATTCCCTTTTTCACCCGTGGTGATCACAAGACCTCCAAGTACATGGTCAAGACTGGCGAATACTGCACTGGGCAGCATGTTTACTCTATTTTATTGCTGTTAAACACTCAGAAAAGTTTCATCCAGAAATAACATTTTTCTTAGAGGATAGAATATAGCTGATTTATTTAAAGAACTGTGTAATTTCATTTTAAAGCCCTCGAGTGTTGATGAGTCCCCAACCTGCTCTGCTGCACTATTCAATTACTCTCACAGCTAGGTGCCTGCTGAAACCAGCACCTGCTTCCCTCAGTCTGCTGAGGGAAGGCTCCTGACTGGAGGTAGACTTCTGACAGAAAACGTCATTTTCAGGGAACAGGTCAATAACATACTTTTTAAAAAATAACCTGGCTTCGGTTGCATCGTTTCTGCCAATGGCCTTGGAACAGTTACTGGGCTTCCCCCCACTTTGTTTCTAATGGTGGAAGCTGTATCTGTATCAACAGTTCACATTTGGCTTTATTGAATATTTCCAGATGTCTCTGTTTTACTCAGAATCCTTCTGACTGACCCAGCAATTAATTCTCTATTTTCACAACTTGTGTGGAGACAGATGAACATTTGCTGGAGCTGAGGCTGCAATCTATGTGGTGTTGGCTTCCCAGAAAGTAAGACTGCTGTGCTTTTTCCCCTGCTTTCTCCTGGTCCAGAAACAGTGATCTCAGTCCTTGTACTTCTGGTTTGGATTTATGTCCACCCAGGGAATGGTGACTTTTCTGTTTACAGCACCTGGTTCCAATCCCCAAGGTTGGCACAAACTTTTTTATAAGTCCCTCCTTCAACTGGCAAGGCAGACTCCTTTGTATGGGAAACACCGTTGCTGTCTAGTGGAAACCCACCCATCTCATCTAGCTACCAACAGAGGATCAAAACTTTTACTTGGATGAACAGCTGTAGGCCTGAGCCCAGATCTCTGCTAGAGGAACATAATCAGTCTCCAGATCCTGTTTGATCTTAGGGTATATTCTGTAAGGAGACAGCTCTTATTGACTGAGCCCTGATGAGAAAAAAATGAGAGGATCTTTTCATGTCCACTTAGTCTATAATACCTTTCCTTCTGACTGCACAGTACCCACATGCTACGACCTCTACACTTCCTAATTTTGAAACCCTCATGAAATACTGGGCTTGAGCTCAACATAGCCCCATCACCACCAAGTGAAGCCTTACCTTCTCTATAACTCCAGCAGGTCTGAGTGGCCAAGCTTGGTCTCTCTAGCAAAAGAGAAAGGGAAATTCGGGATAGCCAACTGCCTTGTAACCCCTGAAGTACAAGCACAATGTTACAGAGGTCTGGTGCTGCTTTCAGTTATACCAACTTCATAAGGATATAACTCCACTGGGTTGAGCTGTGATGTGTCTCAGGCAAGAGAAATAAGAGACTTATCCATGCCCATGCCTTCATCTCTCCGAGGATCATTTATGCTGTGCCACAAGCTTCCCATCTCCTGATCCTGCTTAATGGCTTTGCACCAGATGACAAGGCAGAGTCAGCCCTTTGATTCTTTTGATTATGTTTGATTACCTCCTGAGAAGATAAGAAAGTTACATGTACTCTGGAGAATTGGTCAGAGCTGAGAATGTATGAAACTTAGCTTCAGAGAGAAGAGCGAGAGAACTCACTTCTTAAGTTTTAATTATCGGTTCTAGCATTTAATGGGCCTTCTATCATATGATGAGGATGCAGAAGGGAGGACAAACTTAATTCTTTCAAAAAGTTGCAGCAGCAAAATATCTGGGAGAAAGGGAAAATGAAAAAAGAAAAAGTATCACAAGAGGTCAGTTTGGAGATGGGACAGGCAGCAGTAAAACTGCAATAAAGAGAAGCAAACCCCTAGCATAAATTAAAAAAATAAAAAGCATGGCAATGATAACTAAAAAGCAGTCAAAATTGAGGCGCCCTTACTCATCAGTTGGTAGCAAAGGAATACAGCCCTCTAACCATTGTTTCTTGCATGGGGATAGGTTCCAGCAAGGGAGAGTCCAGCACCAACACAAGATTTAAAAAAAGAAGGAATATATATAAATATGGAAAAATACTTGGTCAAGAAGTCTGCTGTCTAAAAGCACAGGATCAGTACAGGATTTTTATCTGTGTTTTGCAGACAGGAAACTGGAGCATCAAGGTTGGACCAAGATGATGCAGAGAAAACATCTATAGTCATCAAGTAAGTCATTTAAATGTTGGCTCAAAATGTCATTTTGAGATAAGAAGAAGGTTTGAGAATTGTGGAGCTATGCCAATGGAAACCATGAATAACTGCAAAAATCCAGGCTACAACATGCCTCCTAACACTGTTTTCAGCTAATGCAGATGTTAAGATCCCATTCTTTCATAATGTTAAGATAGTGCAGGCTTATAGTGACACTTCCTTTCTCTGGAGAGGCTTTGAAATTACTGAGCCATCTGTCTGCTGCCATCTGTTGATGCTTTGGAAATGAATTTGTCAGGTCAGTCGGAAACAGGTTTCAAATAAACCACTGCTCTGAAAGATAAAGCACAATTGCAGTTGGTGGTGTCACCCTCCCATCACAGTGCATCTGCCTCCCAAGAATTCCCAGCTAGTGCCTGCTTCTTCTGTGGGGAAAGCATTCTCCTTCTCCAGCAGAACCACTGCTTCTTATGCACATCTTGCCCTTGTGGTGGGGCTGCTTGGCACGTGGGCACACTTTGTATCCCACCCACGCACTTCCCTCTGGCCTTCTCCCCACCATCTGCGCAGAAATGACACACAAGCACACCCATACTCCAACCTTGCGTGCAAAGGCAAGGCTGGTCCCTCCAGCTGTCCATCAGAAGAGAGGCAGACATACCTCCATGGTCAGAGCACCAGTCTGCATTGGAGTCTCCCTAGCTGAGAGAGAAGAGAAAGGCGAACAGAAAAGCCAGAGATGGCATGGGACCTGCCTTTTCCCACAGTATATACAGCCCTGTACTTAGAGCCAAGTTAGTGTCAGCTCTGCTCATGAGGGTGCTCTCAGGACAGGAATTCAGCCTGAGTGGGATAGTTCAGGGTGCATTATATCTCTATCTATCAATGTAAATAAGCAACAGTATATTAGATAAGCCGGTGCTCACAGAGGATGTGAAAACCTGCTTGGGAAAATATGTAGGCTGGAATGGGTTCCCTCAAGGCTTCATTCTCTGTCTCAGAGCACTGAGAGCAGCAGTCACACTACCTCAGATATTACATGAATACAAGCTTGAAGCCAAGCTCTGCACATCCTTGATGTACAAAACTGCCTATACTATTCGAATTCACTTGCTAGTGAGGGACAGGACGAATTTGAGATCACGACGACATAAGGAACGTGGAATCATGTGTGAGCTAAGCCCAGAGGAACACACCTCTTTATTGTATTTGTAGGACCATACCAGAGGTTTCTTCTGTATATACATCCTTTTCAAGGGTGATCTGTCCCATAGCTATTGCAGCTCTTTTCAGACGGTGGTTAGATTCACAAAAATGGTTGGCAGAAAGAGAAACTTTTTATATTACTTCTGGGCACAGAACAGACTACACAGAAAGTCTGAATTTGAAGGTAGCTTCAGGTAAATTCGTAAACGGACGTCAGCTGGTAAACAGCCACTTCCTGCAAAATGGGTAATTGCTGGTCCTTTCTTACCTGTTGTATTGCTTCACAGTTATGCAACAAAAATCCAATGCACTTGGCCTCTGCTACTCTGACGGTTCAGGAGGAGAAAGAGGAGCCATTCTCTGTGCCAGCACTTCATCTCTTCATCCCCACTTGCAGCAAGCAGGAATTTTCCCTATACAGCCTTTGCCTGAATGCAGGATCTGAGCATAAAAAGTTGTGGGGCTGATCAAGGTGGGACATATTACTGTTTTGCACAGAAATCAAGTCCTAGGCACAATCTCACCATGCTACAAATGCAGAAGGGCTATCTGAGGTGATAATTTAAAAAATATTAACAGCATATTTCCTGCAGAGGAGAACAGAATTAAGCAGACAATTTCTAATGAATAATCTGAGCAGAGTATTTTCTGGAAGGACACACTACCTGAACTGCAACCTGCTTCCCCAACACTGGCAGGCAAGATTTCCAGGGGAGAGTCACTTTTCTACAGGAAAGTTGGAAAAGGAGACACTGTCTTTTATGCAGAACTAGAATAACTTAAAACTGCAGTTCTATGCCTTAATTTACCCTTATAAATCAAAATTCTCCCCTTCCTCCCCCAAGTGCACACTGAATATGAGCTGGTAATGGGAAGAGCAGGAATAGGACTGAGCAGTAAGTAATGGACAAAGACAGTGCTTGACCAGGATCCCGCTCACACTGGAAAACCAGAGTAGCAAAAAGTGCCCAGGTGCCTTTTAAGTCAGATTGTAATTCTCCCCAGTGCTCTCCTTGCTGTTTGTGCTCTCTGCTTGCTGGTTTACACCCTCTGCTCTGCAGGCCAGCCCTCAAAAGTTCCAAAACTGCATACTTTGCTCTCTCCAGAAGTTACATGCACATCTGACTCGGTACTTGAAGATACAGAGGTCACAATACCCCCTCATTGTGTGACCTTGAAGCTTTTGGTAAAGAAGACCCATTTCACTTCTGAAATAGGAGGTAGGCTAATTTTAAAATGTTCCATTAGGTAGAACTTATGCTTATGCTGCTGTTACCCAGTAGACATTGAGTGTTTATAAAGCAAAAATGTGAATGCTATCCAGTTGAAACCATTTCATGATACAAAGAGCTCACTTGTGTGTACTGATGAAGCTTTGCGAGAATGAGTGCAACAGCATCAGTTTTACACTCACTGCCAACACAGATGAGCACCTCTTTACCTCAAACTTTATTACCCGTCTCATCCTTCAAAGCAAAATAATTTCCTCCCCCTGCAGAGCATCCCTGCTCTGTTACTGAATTGCTCTGTGTCCTCTGTGACTTGCCATGGCTCCTTCTTCCAACACGATTCAGTTGCTTCCCTTTCTTACTGGCTTAGCAGTTGACAAACTCGTATCTAATTTGCTGTCAACACAACATGCCAATATTCCTTGATGCTTTGCCACTTCCAAACAAGTGCCCTGCCTTGCTAAGTATCCCTGAATGCCTTTCTTTTTCCTGGGTCTTGTCTTTTGTTTGTATTCTTCTCCCAAGATACATCTTTAAGACATCTCCTTTACAAGCCATTTGGAGTGTGGAAAGTCTGTCTTCCAGAGAAAGGCTTAGGAAGCTCTTGCGGTTTAACTTACACAAGAGAAGACAGAGTAACTCAGTTGCAGTCATAGGCAACACACTTAGGGACCACATTTCAGGATCTGAGGGCCTGTTAATCCAACCTGCCTCCTACAAAGACCCTCTCACCCCTAAACTCCAAACCACAAGTTCTCACAGCCTCCCTCTCCCAGATCAGTAATTTTGAACATGAATTCAGGGAAAATACATAACTGCTGTAGCGAGGCAATGAGATGATGCCTCTCTCATATAAAAGAGACTGTTTCAATGATTTTAAGACACAGTTTAGTTCAGAGTTTTAGAGCTGCCCACAGTCAGGCAGATGATGAGGGCTTCCTTTGGGATTTTCAAGATGCACTTTTGTAGCCTGAGCTGCACAAGTCCAACAGATGAAAAGATCAATCGATTACAGTGGCTTGATTAATGTTATCTCTACACTTTTGCCTTCAATGGCATTTGTTAGCCTGGCTATGGACACTCAAAGTCACAAAGTCTGTTGTCCTTGCACTAAGAGCTTTCTACTTTGAACCTTCTACCTTCTGCCTTGGGTCAGGGCAACCTGTGTTATCAACCCAGGCTAGGGTATGAACAGATCGAGAGCAGCCTGGCTCGGGAGGACTTGTGAGTTCTGGTGGATGAGAGGCTGGACACGACCCAGCCACATTCACTCACAGCCCAGAAAGCCAAACGTGTTCTGGGCTGCATCCAAAGCAGCGTGGCCAGCAGGGCGAGGGAGGGGATTCTGCGCCCCTGCTCCTGTCTAGTAAGATCCACCTGAAACACTGCATCTAGCTCTGGGGACCCAGCACAGGAAGGACATCGGGAGGCTACCAGGTTGATTAGAGGGATGGATCACCTCTCCTACAAGGAAAGGCTGAGAGAATTGGGATTGTTCAGCCTGGGAAAGAGAATGCTTTGGGGTGACCTAGTTGCAGCCTTCTAGTACGTGGAGGGAGCCTACAAGAAAGATGGAGGTGGAATTCTTACAAGGGCATGTACTGATATTACAAAGGGGAATGGCTTCAAACTGAGAGAGAGTAGGTTTAGATTAGATATTAGGAAGAAATTCTTTACTGTGGGAGTTGTGAGGTACTGGAACGTTGCCCAGAGAAGTTGTGGATGCCCCATCACTGGAAGTGTTGGTTGGATGAGGCTCTGAGCAACCTGGTTTATTGAACTGTGTCCCTGCCCATGGCAGGGGGGTTGGACCTAGTCAATCCTTAAAGTCCCTTCCAACCTAGACCATTCTATGATTCTGTGATTCTATGAAATCCTGTGTCAGACAGTAAGCAAAAAGGCTATTTTCATCGACTAGGTGGTAACTAAAGAGTCCCTTACCCAAAAGTGAATGAAGCCAGCTGGCAGCATAAATAAGGCCAGCACAAGTAACCCAGCTCTCAGAGTTACCCATCTGCAGTGACAGGCTTCAGGAGGGATTTTAACTGAGACATACTTTATGGTAGCTTTTTCTATTCCACAATTTGCAATGTCAATTGAAAGCCAGAGATGACAGAAATGTTGGACTGAACAGCTCAGAGGTATAATTGGACATGAAATGAGAAATTGTTTTGATGTAAAAGAATATCTCAGCCGCATGCCCTCATATGCTTACTGTGCTTTCACCCTGTCCTTGAATCTCTTTATCGTTGCCTTTTACGGAAGGGCTGAATCAGAGCTCCATCTTCTTTATTGTGTTTGGGCACTGATTGCTTTGATCATGTTGAAGTGCAGTATTGCACTAAAGATCGCTAAACCCACCTTTGATGTTGGTTGTGAATGTGCTACTTTGCCAGTGGAGAGAATGTAAATGCTTTTGTTTTCTGATTATTGTCTGTCATGTTTAGAAACAACAACAGCAAGACAGGGGAAGAAAGTGTGAATACTTAATGGAATGAAAAATTCAGCTGCTGCCTTGCTCCCTGCATCAACTGTCAGGCAGTTTTTGCGGAGACAAGGCTGAATACTTGGCTCCATGCTGAATTGTGGGGAAAAAGCTGAACATGAACTACATGTAGCCTTGCCCCTGGGGAGCATGGCCAGCACACTGGTGTGGAAGACCACTGCAAAGGCAAAGCACAGCGATTCCACTGAGGAGGGGTGCACTCGGCTGGCCTGCATCCTACCGTGGGGCACTGATGGGTGTGAAAATAGTGAGGAGCTATGGGTCTTCCCCATTGCTCCCTATCACAGCTATGCACGGCCTGGCCAAGGTCCAGCCCTTTCTAAATTGTCTGTTTTGCTGTAATCTGTTTTGGCATTTACACTATGCCTAGCCCCACTGTATCCAACTGCTTTACAGTACAAGAAAGTCCATTTTGTGACGAGATCTGTTAACAGTGAAAAAGGGCATTGTTACAAGAGTACACTTTGCTCCCATGTACTTAATCCTGATAGATGAAGCTCCAGAAGGCACAGCAGCACAGTCCTCGGGTCCTGCAGAACCGGCAAAGTCTGTGCATTGTGAATGGCTGCCCAGTGTAACTCTTTCCTTTGGTTACTAGCCCAACAGTTTACTGATTACGCTCACAACAGCTGCTGTCTGGCCTGAATCTCTGTTTCTCCCATGCCCTATGGTCCTGGAGTCTTTGTAGGTTAGTCCCAAATGGCTACAAGGAGAAATGGTGCTTTGGATGGTATTTAGTGACTGATAACTCATGTTGTGTCCATCATGGTCTAGCCATTCCAACAGCCCTAGGCAGCTAAGAAAGCTCAACCTCTCACCAAAGCCTGAAGACCCTTGTTTATGAACTAGGAGCCCAACTTTCTATTTGCACCAGGAGCCTACTCCATCATCTTGTTGCAGTAGATGAGACTACTTACATTGACAGGATCATTTAAACTGTTTCATCCATTTCTGACAGGTCTCAAGTTAACTGAGACTCAGACTTTTCCTGCCACAACCCCAGCTGTTCCTTGCACTGGGGGAAGGATGTTTGTTACAGAAACCAACGCAGTCAGGACATAGCAGTCAGTCTCCTTAGAGAAAGCAATGCCTTGTCCTATGAAAATGCAGTGAAGCAACAGTAACAAGTGAGGGATCTAGTCTGCCTGACAGTTCCCTTACACGCTGCAGTAAATTCTTTCTACAGTTTTAAAAGTGCTTCACCTCATTTAGTTATTTCATTTTCCTGAGTGCTGTCGTATGGATTTGCCATCTCAAATAACTTATTTCAAAGTCATCTTGATGACAGGCAGTACTGGTATTCCCATATGCCTATAAATATTTAACACCAGAAAATTGTAACTTTTTGCTAAAGATATCTTTTGAGAGACATTGGCAATGGCTAGGAGTATTTTTCTAGCTATTTTAAGAACAGTAGTTTCGCTTCATTAATATATTTACATCATGAAATACTGAGATTGGTCTGTGTGCTGTCCCATGGTATGACATTCAGCACGTACTTCAAACCTATATATATAGGCGTATATATATATGTTACATGTGTGATGTGCTCATAATACAGCAGTCTGAACCTTTCAGGCAGAACTTTTCCATAACATAACATAGTTATCAAAAGGTAAATATTTCCAGAAGAGAATGCTGATTTCAGTGACACTATATCATCCAGAATCACAGTCTGGCTGAAATTGGAAGTCACCTCTGCAGAGTATCTGGTCCAACCCCAGTGCCATAGTGTGACCACCAAGAGCCACTTGCCCAGGACAATGTCCACCGAGCTTTTGAATATCTGCAAGGAGGGAAACTCCAACATCCATCTGAGCAGTCTGTGCTGGTGCTTGGTCACCCTTACAGTGGAAAAGAGTTTCTCGATGTTCAGAAGGAACCTCACATATTTCAACTTGTACCTGCTCTCTCTTGTCCAGTCCCTAGGCACCACAGCAAAGTAGCTGAATACAACTTCTGTGTCTATTTTTCTGTTAGTGTCACTGATGCACTGAGAGGGCCTGACACAACAGGAGAACAAGAGGATATGTGACAACTCTAAAGTTAGGAATTAATCTGCAAAGCAACCATTTTATGTATGAAACCAGTGACAGAAAAACGTGTTATCTATGAATGCAGCTTGTCACAAGGGCCAGGTATGGGAGGCCTGGCCTAGAGGCAGGAAAGAATAGAGCTCCAAACAACTGGGACAGCTCACCACCTTTGTGGTGCAGAGATTGAATTTTCATAGAATCATAGAATGGCTTGGCTTGGTAGGGACCTTAAGGACCATCTTGTTTCAACCTGCCCCACCATGGGCAGGGACACACTCCACCAGACCAGGTTCCTCAAAGCTCCATCCAGTCTGGCCTCTGCCAAGGAACTCTGACAGGGATGGAGCATCCAGAGCTTCCCTATGACTCTGTATAGTATTGGTCATGTCAACAAAGTTGAAAGTTCATGGATGCTCTAGAAAAATTATCTGTTGCATGGAAAAGACTGCCATGTGAAAACCATATTATAACATGCTCAAAGCTGAGTAGTGTGCTTAAAAGTTTTAGGAATGTAGACTCAGCTAATGCTGTTCAACAAGCAGAAGCTGTGGACTTCTGGAATTTATTCAAACTTCTGTCCCAAGAGAAAGAACTGCCATTAAAGCTACAGCTACAGGCATGATTTTTGCTCAGGAGACATTACTACAAGTCACATGTTTTCACTGTCCTCAATGACAGATGCATTGTAGTGAAGTTGCAGCTTAGGGAATATCATTTTGTCTTCCTGTATAGGATGCACTTCATTTATTAAGTGCAAAAGAAGTACTTGTGTATGGAGTGTAATGTCTACTGTGAGGGGAAGATTATTTCCCATCTGGCAAAGGGACAGATAAAATAAGATTTGCCAAAGATGTCCCTCCCCACTCCCCAAAAAAATTAATTATAAACAGTATACCAAAAGAAAAAAGGTGATTCTTGATTTCCAGAAGCAGTCTTCCCCAAGGAAAGAATTATAGTATTCATTGCTCTTCCAGTCTTGTGCAAAAAGAACTCGTAATTTCTCCTAAAAAGTGCAAAAGGGCAAAAGTGAAAAGAATGGCAAAGAAATTCAGGAAGCATTGTTTCCAGAAGAAAGCCATTCAGCTGCAGAGACTTCTAGCAAGAAGTCTGAGAACAATTAGAAGTTGAGAAGCGCTAATATAAGAGACTCTTAGGGCATAAAGGGGGGAAAGATTAATCAATAGCCTCAAAATGCATCCATGAGAAATTTGATCATAGTAGCATCTCTGAGCTGGCAGAGGCATAGACATAGGGGCCTCTTGGGCAGAATCTGCAAGCTGAATTGAGATAAATTTGAACCAGAAGTGTGGTGCAAACAGTTTCAATAGAGAGCGGATATCACAGCCATTAGGATGGCCCAGAAAAGCATGTGCTCTTGTTTCAGGCAAGATACTGAACTGCAGACAGGAATGAAATCAGGTAAATACTAAGGCCTGCTATGACGACCAAAATCAAGTGACCTTTTTTCACTTCTCAACACAGAGAAAATATATTTGCAGCTCTTTTTCTTCCTTAAGGCTAGAGATGTAAAGCTGGTATTCTGACCACTGTTTTTCAGTTCGAGTGTTCCCTGATAACAGTGGAGTTCCTACTAATGCCAGCTTTTCCATGTGTTATGTTGGACTGTGTTTAGACTGTTTATTTACTTGCAGGATGAAAGCAATAGTGTAACAGTGGTTATATTTTCCAGTAAAACTCTGGGAAATTAGATTCTTTATTGCCTGTTCCTGGAAGAGCCAGTCTTATACCAACATACCTGATGAGTCTTGATGCATGAAAAGTCATTTTATAGGATATGGATTTCCCATTGAACCATTTCACCAGATCACATTTTCAACCTTTTTTTTTCTTTTTTTAATTGATTCATCTTTTTGCCTTCCCTTTCTCCCCCGATGAACTTTGTTAGAATTGCTTAGTTTTGATGAAGTGGAATTTTCAGCTAGAGCAGCCAGATCTGTTGAAGACCATTCCGGTATGATCTAAGGTAAAATCGAAGATTAAAGGGCAAGCAGTATCCCCAGTCAATGTTACTCGCAGGAATTCAGAGTGTGCAGAAGCAGATGTCCAAGAAGATCTTCAGCAATCCAAGAACTTCTGCAGTTTTACAAAGTTACAGAGGAATTGATTGAGCCGTACAGGCCAGTCCTGCTGAACTTGGGACAAATTGCCTAGAACAGATGGATACTCAGAAGAAAACTTTTATGACCTGATTGCAGCAGTGCTGTGGTGACTTACCAAAAGATCTTATCCTATGGTGTACTATAGGTATTATAGATGGTTTTTTAATGTACCTGCTACCAAGACTAGGGAAAAAGCAAAAAGCCAGGGTGCTCTGGACTTCTTGTTTGTCCTCAGTGGTGCCCTTCTCATTTCCAGAGCGTTGTCACTATGTGCTGTGTGACATACAGCCATCACCATTTAGAAAGACAAGAAATCACATCAACTAACATGAAGAATGTTGACATTTCCATGGAAGCAGGCCATAGTCTTTCTCAGGCATATCTTGCACCTCAGTATGTAATGATAAATTGACTTAATAAATGAAGAAGAAATGGACCAAAACATCCTCAGGCAGAGTGGAAGCTCCAGAAGCGCACAGGAGAGGACTTAAATCACTATGTGTTGGCCTGCCATGCATCCTTATCCTAGTGTGCGAAATTGATATATTTGGCCTAAAAGACCTGAATTATGATGTGCCTGAATCTTGTGGCATATCTGATAGATAGATGTACTTGTGGAGGTCTGACTTGAGATGTATTTGATAGACTGAATGAGCTCATGGGCTTGCCACTCATCTGATCAGCTGCTCTAAGTCATGTGAGCAGAGGTGGAGGGAAGGAGTGGTGTGCATATATGCAGGACACAGCTGGGGCAGCAGTCTGATAAGCACCCCACCATGTTTCTGTGATCTTTACCAGTCTTTGCCTGGTAAAGGCAGGCTGAGTGACACCACAAATTTGACAGTTCATTGCTGCATTGGGACTGCCATCCGGTTTTCACTGTAACAAAGCCGTTTCCACAAAAAATTTCCCATTTCGCATTGTTCTGCTAAGCCACTTGAGCACCGCCTGATATTTTTCTGGGGTCTGAAATAACATTTGCATCAGGATAACTTGCACAACTGTATGGACAGCAGCAGAGTCTTCAAGCTACTTATGCTGGACGAGCCTTAGGTTTTCATTGCTTTCAGTGCTCCGGGCGCTATCCTTGTGCACAACAAGGACATTCTGTGTGCTGAATCACTTGGGCAACACAGGAAAGGAGATTAGCAGAACATCTAGGGTACTACTCTGTCACAGGTTTGACGGACTGTAATCGGATGAAGTTTTAGGCCAATGCATTGTTGTTTTCGCCTAGCGAATATTTGCATATTGTCTCGGAAGTGAAAGTCTCGGAAGTGGACGGCGGAAGCGCGTCCATCTTAGGCTTCTCTGGCCGGAGGGTGGGGGGGGGGCTCCCGGGCCCCCTCCGGGGCTGCGTCCCGAGAGCCACGGCTGCCAGGGCAGCGACAGCCGAAAGCCGAGCGGGTTGTCACCTTCCAGTGGCCGCAAGCAGCCATGAAACCGCTGCAGGCCACTGCTGGCACTCCGGACTGCACGGCGGCGAAAAACTTCGGGAGTGCGCGGCAGCACGGCTCCGTTTCTTCCCATGGCGGCAATCACTACACCAAGACTGCACACACCGCGAGAGCTGTGGCGGGGATTTCTCAAGATCAAATTCTCTGGGTATAATACTGTAGATATGAACTCTCTTCCAAGTTAGAGAGAACAGAAAGACGCGGCCGGGTCATGGCGGCACCACAAGGAAGGGGCTAACATGGCGGCTTCAAGGTCAGCAAGACAGAGAGAGAGAGAGGAAACAACATCACATGCTGGAACTGAATTTCTCCTGCAAGCTGTGGTGAGAGCTGTAAAGTAACAAACCATCTTCTCTATAATCCATTTTGGTGGTACATTGGGGGGATGAAGAATATGACACAGCCGCAAAAAGAATATTCACGCCAGAGTGTGTAGATGCTGAGAAGCTTTTAGAGGTTGAAGACGAGGACTGTTTACCTTTTAGCCTGGGATTGCTCATCCTTAAAAAGACTCACCGCATGGGCCTTTCTTGTGACCCTGCACTAGTCGTTATAAAAACACTGCCGAGTGTTTTGTGGGAGAGAGAATTTTTTTACCTTGCGTAGCAGCGTTCCAGGCAGGAGCTGTGGCCGTGGAAGTTATGGCAGAAGAAACTCTTTTCCATAAGCATAAAAAACTCTCAAAACCCCCATGTTTGTCTCCCCTTATGCGGTCGGTGGGAAGTGGGAAGGTATTGGGAAGAGA
This sequence comes from Amblyornis subalaris, assembly GCA_018881555.1. NCBI lineage: Eukaryota > Metazoa > Chordata > Aves > Passeriformes > Ptilonorhynchidae > Amblyornis > Amblyornis subalaris. The sequence continues at coordinate 760,441 of JACAXG010000215.1, read as the reverse complement.
AGAGTATCTGTATGTTATGCCTTAATATTTTTTATTCGTAGTATTCTTTTTATTCTTAGCCATGTTAGTAAATAAACTATGTTATTACCGTAAGTTTTTGGAGCCTGTTTTTGCCATTCTAGATCCTCTTAATAAAAATTCCCTGGTAGTCTGGATTTTTTTCCAGGCTAACCTATTACAAGTTCCAACACCTTGTTTTGCAGACTAACACATGGCATACTTGTTCAGTGAGGGATCAAGTCCCATTTTAACAGTGCAGAAATTCTCATCCTCCCACCTGCCACTATGTTCTTTCATCCAAGACCAGAAGCCTTTCCACTGTTGCCCTTTGTCTATCCTAGGATAGCCTACACCATTTTTACTGCTGGTATGTCCTTTGGCTTGAACATCACTTTCTCCTCTGTGTATTTCCCAGCATGTTTACTGCTAAACATGTTTTCTCTGAGGCTTCATTTTGTTGGGTACGGTAAGCCAAGCATTTCTTGATAGATACTTCCAGCAAAACTGCTGCAGGAAAGGTCAGCTTTTCGAATTGTTGGCAGCTGTATATGCTTTTCTGGAGGGTGCTTCATCTGTCACTTGTATGATAGTATACCTATTCCTCCAAGTTGCTTGGAAATTACTGTATTCGTGGACAATACTCTGAGCAGAATGTATTGAGGGTAATGACATGCATGACATAAAAGTATGGGACTTGATAAGATTTTCTGATTCCATGGCATTGTCTACTGAGACATGTCTCCTAGGAGGCCTTAACCTCCAGACTTTACACCATCACGGCTGATACTGGGCAAGTTTTTCTGTGCTGCAGCATGACCACAGCCCTGAAGGCCATTCAAGCTAGTCCTTCCCCCTGCCCTACCCCGCTGTCTCCCTTCCCCTTACACACAGATGCATCTGACTTCAGTGGGACTGAATCTGCCACATCTTCCCCAGTCCACGGAAGATAAAGATCCCACTACAAGGCTTCTCAAAGGTGATAAAAAAGGAAAACTCTCAGTGAGGACACAGTCAGACTGTTGTAAGATTAGGAACTGTTGGAGATGTCTACTCATTTCAGCCCATGGAGTGACTCAGTGATGGTAAAAATTGATTCCAATGTCCAGAAAGCAGTATCATACTATCAGTAAAAGTCTGATGGAACTGTGAAAAAAGTCTTGAGTGCTCCAAAGCAGGAATTATATCATTGCACGGAGTGGGCTGCATGAAGTACTGAACATTCAGGGGAAGGCTTATTCACTGCGTCAGGGACCAGGCAAGGCAGCTTCAGCTCACTGTTCTTTCAAAAGTGTCAACAAGTCCAAATGTGTTCAATTCCCACAGCTGAGGACAAATCAAAGAACCTTTGATAAGTAGGAAATCAAAATCATCCCCTGTCCCTACTCTTTGGAGTCATGAGGAGTCAGTCTATTGACTGTATTATACACAAGGTCAGAACCAAAATCTTCTGAGAAATTCAGAATACTAGAGCCCTGGTTTCTTTTGAAGAACAAAATATTTATGTTTCCTCCTGTATAGTAGTGAAAAAGCACAAGATTTAGGGTTCATGCTTCAGTTTTACTGGTGCTACTAGGGTAACACACTTCCAAACCCCATGACTATTGGTTGGTATTACCCATATCTGGTTTTAGAAATGGTCAGTGCTGAGGATTTGTTTTATTTGAAAAAAACCCTAAGTTTAGTCTTTGCCTGAAAAAGTGTCAGAGCTTCTACTCGAAGTAAGTAGTATCGAACTTTTTCCCACTGTTGAAAAGTCCCAAGCTTCTAGGAGGTCTGGAAGTTCAGCCTTCAAGACTAAAAGCTCTGCAGGTCCACTTGACCTTATAATTTTCAGTTTCACCTCCAATTCCACTTATTTTATAAGCTTTACTCATTTTTTTTAAACGGTTTCAGGAAGGAGTGCAGTGTGAAGGGTTGTTAGTAATGCTAACTTGTTGGCATGTTGCCATATGAACACCTGACTGATCTGTCATCAGTTAGACCAATATCAAAGGTTGTTCAGCCTAGTTTAGCTGTAGCAAAGATACAATGCCTGTGTCTGGTCCTGTGGTTCCTGCTGGTAAGTCATCGATAAATGCAGCAGTTACCTCTTCTGTTGATGGCCTCCTGGACCACTAGAAATATTTTGTAACCTCTTCAAGAATAAAAGTAACTAACATGGTGTGATGTCCTAAGGCCACCCAGATGGTTTCACTCACAAATCAGGGCTCATGAAAAGTCAGAAAGGCAGAAATAATTGTGCGGTCCCTGATGCCGAGCTAACATATTCCAGTGAATAGTTTTTGTCACTTAGTGCTAAGATCACCACCTGCACCTATGCAAGAATAAAAGCATATTTCCAAAGCACAGAGAAAGTGACCAGGGTATTGGTATGAGGGGAAAGTCAGAGTGCACACATCTCTCTGGAGGCTGTTCACGTTTCAGCAAAAAAAAATGGGTGATTCAGCATTTCCATTAGCCTTCTGACAGCTGAAAGCAGATTTGGTTTCAAGCTTTTCTTCAGAGCCCACAGACCCCACTAAATGGTGCCGTACTAACTGGAGAAAGCTCACCAGACACGCCTATGTTATGTCTCATGCCAGACTGAAGGATTGTAGTGGCCAGTCCAGAAGAGATGTGGGAAGTGAGCACTTCCTCATGTTGGGAGTCTGTAGCAGTTAACTAATACCTTATTAAGGTGCTGAGGTGTGTTTGAAGCAAAACACAATGTACTCTTGAAGACATTCAGGGTGTCCATAGGTCCTGAGTGTATTTGCAAGGGCCTATAAGATTTTAAGGCTGTCATTTTTCTCATGCAAATAGTCTACCTTATCATTCGGTAGCCAGGGAAATGTGGTAAGACTGTTCAGGTTGGTTTTAAGTTGTCCAAATGTGTAGTAATCGCTCTTAAGCTTTTGTTCTGTCCAACACAAACTTCTGTGTTTTCAGAATCTCCTGTTGCTCCTGCACAGCTGATCTCCATAATAAAGCCTTTGTTATATGCAAACCTAACTGCTTCAAATCTGGCAACATATAATGTCCTCAAAGAAATCCCACTGCAAGTAGAGAAGTTTCCGTTCCTCCTGGTGCAATCACATCTACCTCCACAAGGGCTAAAAAACCAAGATTGACACGACAGTCTCGAGTAACACAGCAGTGGGACGTCTTTACCTGGACCAGACCGAAAACTGCGGTCCTAGGGGAGGCCAGGCTCTGGCCGGTAGGATTCGGTGAGACGGGCGTGCCACCGTGTGGGACCGCGGTTGCTGCAAAAGTAAACCAACACTGCCCTCGAGTGCTGGGAATGGAAACCACAGCTCAGCTGAGTGTGCCACCTGTGCCACTTGGTGCTTCCTTCTCCAGACGATCGACTTGTCTGGGAGGGGAGAAATGGGGAGGGGAGGGAAACTATGAAGGCCAAGGGAGGACTGAGTTCTCAAGTTCTCATTAGCTTCACCAGCTAATCTCGTGTTGGTCAAAACTCGGCACCACGGTGACCTCTTCCCAGAGGTCAAAGTTTTTGCAACATTATGTGTGTGTAGAAGCAAATGGTTGCAGACTTGACTTCCTGCCTATATTTATCTTGCCCAGCCCGGAAGGAAGACTTTGGGCTTCTCACGGGCTGGTATATCCGAGTTTACACATAGGGTGGATTGTCTGTCACCTTGAGGTCAGCAGAGAGCACCCTGAGCAGACATTTAAAAACATTGTTAAAATGTTTCTTTGTTTCAATGTTGGCTTGCAGAGACACTATGGCACAGTGAAGTTAAAGAAAGATACATTGTACAACCAAGAACAGTGCAGCAAGTTAATTGGCAACAGGATATTGCCGAACAAAAAACAAAACAAGCCAAAACAAGCATTAAGGAGAGCTCTTGTAATGGATTCTGTAGCCTTTTCTCGCATGACCTTTTCACATTCAGCCCCTGTTGCTACCTGCATATCCCAGTGAGCTTGGACATAGACTGGGACATCCTAGGAGAGTAAAAAATTGCAAGAACGAAGAAATTGTTATACTTTATGCAAATTTCTGTATACTTTTTATTTAACTGAATCTTAACCACACCGTGCAGCTCTCATGCATTTGTATATCTGTGCAGTGGGGATTTGGTTGTCTGTCTCCAAGCAAACAGAGAGGGGCATATGACAGCTCATGGTACAAGTGAGATGGAACATGTAGGAAAAATTAATGAGCTGGCCTTGACCCATACTGCATTCAAAGCACAGCTGGAAGGCAAAGATGATTCACATGCCTTCTTCTACCAGATAGAATCGAGGATCAGCCAGAGATGGGCCCAAGTGAGTATTTAAGACTTGGAGTCTTGTTTCGATGTTACCAGCATTAATGAACCTTTCTCCAGGGCAGGTTGCTCCCCTGTCAGAAAAAGGATCAGAAGTCAGGCACAGGACTTTCTTAACTCTTTCCTCTACTGTTTATATCAGGAAGTTCTGGGTTACCTTCACTGAGATGGGACTTCCTTCTCATTGTGGTTTTTTTCCCACTTCATTGGAAATGACAAAAGGTGATCAAGCAAGCATTGACAGAGTTGCACATGTGCCAGATGCAGCCTTGGTGCATAAGTCATGCATTACAAAAATCTGACCCTCAGATCAGTCTGCAGAAGACAGCGTGCAGTACCAAGAGCAAAGAAGAGGCAAGAGAGGCGAGGCAGTCTGAATAAAGCTGGGAGTGATCACACTGCCAAGCAAAAGTCCACTGGGGTAGGGGGGAAAGAGCAAAATTCCAACTCAGCATGAAGGATCTCAAAACACTGATGAACTGGTGCAAACATGGGACTTTCTATCTTTGACTCTGCAGATACTGTCAGCAAAACTTCAGGGTGTGGGGGCTGTATTGTCCTTGACTGTCTTGAGTACTGGGTTCTCAAAGGCTGGATGCCATTCATTTTGTTTCATTTCATAACAGAAGAATAGGACATCCGTTTTTTCAATTTTAATGATGGCTTAGCCTGTATTTCTGCGGAAAGGAAGCTGAACAGTTTCACCTAGACAGGTGTTTTCTCAATTAATGTATAACGTGCTTTATTTGAGAATATTTTAAGAGGTAACATATGCTCTTTCAAAACTATTTTCTGTTGTTATGGGAGCTGTGACTGCTCACTTAACCACTGTCTTCACCAAGAAAAAAAAAGGGCAATTAGTCTGTCTCTGTGTTAATCACGAAATAGGCATATTTTTTTTCTCTGTTATCATGCTGGAACACAAAGACAACTTCAGAATAGCCAAATTCTGTTACTGTAGATTAGCAGTTTTTCCATAGTCTCTGCTCTGTCACATTAATGTTCACTAGATGAGGCATAGTATCTCAAAAGCAATTAAAAGTATCATTCGCAAAGGAAAAACTATCATCTGGAGATGAAATGGCAGGTCACACAGGCAATTGAAGCACTCTTCAGTGCTTTTAAAATTCCATCTTCATGAAGAGGGTTTAGAACACAGGCATCGACATCCCATTTTTCTTTTCATTAAAGAATGAGATTTTCAGAAGAGCTCAGTATGGGCCTTATTCTCCTACTGATCTCAAGGGTAAAATACTCAGTGATTTCAGTGGCAGGAGGGTAAAGCAATTTCCTGTGTTTTTGAAATCCCACTTGCTGATACTGCCTCAAAGGGAAAACTGCAAACTCAAGGGTTAAAAGTCTTTATTCATTAGTAGTGAAACAGCACAGCCTCTAGCAGTGCAAGGATTTTCAGGCTGCTCCCCCAAGGATACAGCCCAACCCAGACCTGGAACATCCATGTGCCGGAGAAAAGCTTCTGCTCTGTCCTGTCCCAGTTGTCTGTGGCTGACTATAACCCCTTCTGTTGAGAGTTTCCCACAGAGTAAAGATCAGATTTTTCAGTGCCAAAACAGACAGAGCACAAATTCCCCATGAACAGGTGAGATTTAAAACACATCTGTAGCAAATCTGCAGGACTAACCTAACTAACTTTTCAGGGTGACAGGGCTATTAAATAGTGAAGAAAAATATAAAAGCAAAGAGGTAGAAATCTTCATAATAGACTGTGTGAATGTCTGGAGACATAAACTACCCTGCTTTTAGCAGAAACACAGGCTTCATCCACAGCTTTGCTGATGCAGAGCCACTTGTATCTCAGCTGGCTAGGTAATATAATTTACATGGAAGTGCTGCACAGTACACTGCTGGACAGAGCAAAGGACTGTGAAGATTTTTCAATGGATAAACACAGGCATGTAAGGGGAATCCAAGGTGGGAGGAAGAAGAAGCTGAGATCAGGTCAGAGGTACCAGAAAACTCCCTGAAGCACAACAGTGAACATGTGCATAACCTGGGCATAGGACATGGAGAAAGGGAAGCCACGGTGCCAGCCACAGAGACGGGAACATGAGGCAGTGAATAGTGTCCTCACATTCTGCAGCATGAGGCACTGATGTTTGGGTAGCTGTTGCAAGAGGAAGAACAGACTGCAGATGAGTTCAGTCCTTTGAAACTCATAGTCAGTCCAGACTAACACTGTCTCAACCAGGGTGGTCAGCACTGACTATTCACAGAAAAGTCAGTGCAGAGGAATAAAAGAGCTGCCATCCCAACAGAAAACTTCTGGTCTGCAGCACCAAGGGATAGGCCTAAGCTGCTCGAGATGCACCTCTGCTGACACAGAGCACTAAAGACAAAAATTACCCAACACGTTCTTCACCCACGTGGAAGTTTTATTCTGCCGTAGGCTGTACAACACAGGGGATCTTTAAAAGGACATGGAAAATCAGTAGAAACCACAAGCTGAGCTTTGCAACAAAACCCAAATTACAGGAGATCATGTATCACATATCCATGTATTTACTGCTCCAAGTACACAGAAGCCCCCACACCTATTTTAATAGAAGTCCTATCTGACACTGAAGAGCACCATGGCATCTCACACTCCTGAATATCTCTGTTATTCAAAGTGCTCCCTCATCAAGGCAGACGTCGTCAAATGATAGCAATTATAGTGAAAGCCAGTATCATTAAGGTAGCCACATCTTCTTCCCCTCCTTTGGTTGTCTTCCCACTTTGTCTAACAACAGCATCTGCACTGCCTTTGCAGGTACAAAGTGCAGAAGCAGTAAGACTTGGACATCCAATGCCATGCAAGAATTTTCTGGCCACCACCACTGACAGTCTGGCAGCTGATATCACATTCCTGCTGCACCGCTATTGTGCTGGCCTCCTCATTTTCTAAAGTAATCCCAGCCACATGCACCCCTTTTCAAAAGAAATTCCTTTTTAAATTATTTTCCCCCTGTGTTCCTAGTGTTTACAATCTAGTGCAAAGATTTCTAAAAGCAGGACCATAAAGCTGAAACTCAGAACTGTGAGGTGTTTCAGGTTCAGTTGATGATGAGGTTTAGCAATCCATGCTGACAAAAATAGGTCAGAAAATTTACTTGAACTTCCAGTTAGCAACAAGTGACGGAAGAATGCCCTTGTGTTCATGCTACACAAATTCAAAGGAAAGTGCAAAGACACAACATGTGTGGCATACAGAACAGTTCACTGGTCACCAGCCATCTCATCACGTGTTTTGTTAGAAAGATAACCAACAAATGGCTGAAACCAGCCAATCTTTCCTGCCATCCCAAATCAAACAACTCTTGCTTCAAAGACAAAACTTTTGAAGTTCGATATGTAAATCAAAAACATAACCACTGAGAAAGTCATCCATTCATTTATTGCTGTGAATGCTAAACCATGTCTTTCAGAATAGTCAACTGAATTACTAAGGCTGCAAAGCCTCCACCAGCTGCCAAAATTTTTTGCTTCCTGCCATGAGAATCACACTAACAGCAACACTGAAACAAAAAATAGTCACAAATCTTGACCTAGCACAAGCTTTGGAATAGAAGAAATAGTAGAAGGTATTCAAATGATTATACATTCTGTGCATTGCTTCCTTCAGGAAGATAATACAAATGAGTTCAGGATTTGCACAGCTAGTGTAACCGGGAAAAATGCACTAGGGAAAAGAGCTTTGGAGCCTCATCAGGAAGCGAGTTAGAGAAGGCTTCAATATGTTGGTGCTACTCATACACATAAATGATTAAGGTTTACTGTTTAGACACTGCTTTGTAAATTAATGACTTTATTAAAGCACGCCCTGTGTAGACATACGCGTATTTCTATTTGACAATTAAAAATGGGGCAACCAAGTGACGTGAGTTTATTCCTACTCAGGAGCAGGGAGCATTGTGCGGAAAATTACCTTTTTCCTCAACTGCAATCACAATATTTCAGAGCAGGGTGATTTGGTTTGGTTTTATTTTCTCAGACATTCTAAAAACTGTGTGTCACCTGGAAATGCAGGTGCAGAACTATTTTCTTTCCTTAGGTTTACCATGACTTATTTAATGATCTGGAAAGAGCCTAACAGCTTCCAGCAAACATGTCTAAACTGAGGCTTTCCTCAACACTATTTCTAAATATTTCTCAGGTAATAAAAGATCCAGGCACACCTGAAGCCCAGGACCAGTTAATGGCTGAAAATGAGCTGTCAGATCCTGAAGCTTGTGACAAGAAAAATAAAGGGATGCCTGTCAGAGCCCAAATGTCACCTTCACCAGCACTTTCCTGAAATAAGCAACAGGAATGGCAACATATGAAAACCATTAGTGGAGATGACAATTCTGGTTCCAAACTGACAGCTGAGCAATTGTTTCAGTGATCCAGAGATGGGAGATTCAATCTTGAATTCATAATTCACACATACTCCTCTGAATGTTAACTTTCAGCCACAGTATCTCAATAGAGAGTCCTACTCTGGGTCCTGAAGACAACCTGTGACTGAAAGCACCTTTGAGGCAACTCAAGGAATTTCAGAAGAGCTATCTCATCCACTTTTTGGACGTGGCATACCAAATCCCACAATACCAGACGTTTTAAATTCAGAATAATTACTGGGATTTTATATCATCAAGATACTGAAGTTAGCTACAAATTGGTTGAAATATGTGAAATTTCAAAAAAAGCTGACTTTCATTGGAAAGTGAGAGGTCCATGAAACAAAAGAGAAAATAAGAAAACTGATTTAAAAGATTTTGACACCTCACTCCAACTGGATTAAATGCATTCTAATTCTCCAGCTGTCCTATATCCTGTATTCTTTTGATTTGCCATAATTAATTTGACTCATGGCCTCATAACATGACTGAATCCCACAATATCTTGCAGCAATGGGTACCACAGACTCTATCTTCTAGAAGCCCTTTTAAAGGTGCTCTAGAGGGCCTGTCTTGTCTGATCTGGAAGGAGAAGGGTGACAGCAGTCTGAAATCTGATTAATTGTTATATGTTGTATTATTATCTCCTTTCTTAATTTTTCTAATTTTGTTTCAGTTTCCTTAAGAGTTTTAAAGTCTCATCACATGTAACTTTTTTTGTACTCTTCCCAAACTTGTATATGAATTGAAATAGCAGGTACAAGAAGAAGTAAACTGACAGACAAGTTCCCCAGTAAAAATAAAATGTGTGGCTGATAAGCCTGAAACAAGTGAAGAGAGGTATCTTTGCCAGAAGGGAGACAACTAGAAGATGATGCCAAAGTTATGAAGAGCTGAAGCTAAGAGGAGGTTTACTGTTGAGAAAGGTGACAAGTGAGTTTGTGTTTACATCTTCTCTGTTTCGCCCATGCCTTTGAAATGTTTCTATCAGACATTTCACAATTTTCTCCCCATTCTTCAAGGCCACATTGCAGGGAGCAAGGGAGAAGGAAAGGCGTGTCCCCCATCCTTTTTCTGTGCTTGCAGTGCAATAGGAAGAGGTGAGGTCCACACTGGCAACAGGAGAAAGCTGAGACAAAGCTATGAAGGCAACTGGTTGTCGTGGTTTAGGAATGCTATTCTCCAATTTAGTTTAATCACTAAGAACCATGTTGAGAAAAGAACTATTTACTGAAAACAGGAATGAGATAAGAAAACAAACAGTAACAGCAACAATATTAATAACAAAAGGTATAAGAAAAGACACGATTCACGTGTTAAAAACACCCTCATAACAGACAAAACCAGACAGCTCCCTTCGCCACATTTCTGCCACTGGACAGAACACCTTCTCCCCCAAAGAGAGTCTGTTTACCCCCAGCAATGATGTGAGGTGGTACAGAATGACCACCATGTCCTAGCCATGCCTCCTCTCAGCTACTGCAAAAAATTAACCCTGTCCTGGCCGGAACCAGGACACTGGTATAGTCTGCAGGCCCATTGACAGTAGTTCTCTTCACTAGCCCTGTGTCCCATCACCACCATCATCCTTGTCTCCACCCTCATTCGTACTGCTTGGAAAGTAGTGACGCTCTCTCTCCTTTAGCTCTTTCTCAATGTACCAGAATCATTTTTCCTAAACCTTTTCTCTCCAGTCAGGTTTTGCATTCACCTTTTCTTGTTATGTTCTGAGTTTCATCAATTTGTGCTTCTGAGCCTTCAGCTCAGCCTATTACAAGGAGACATTCAATGGAGCAAGTAATTTGGCTGGTGGAAATCAGTCTGTCTTCTGATTTGTACCTCCTGCAGACCAAAATACCTTATTCATTATTCCATATTGCTAATTTAAATTTTTCCATACTAAAAAAAGGAAGTTTATATGTTTCAGAACTGATGAAGAATTACATGGGGATTAGATGCATAGTTAAATCACTACGTTGATTCAAAAAGGCTTTTAAAACTCTACAGGAAGATCAACTGAACTCTTTTAAGCTTTTATCAAAATAAACTATTCGTCTCCCCATAGCTCCTTTCGTTCAGATGTAAGCCATGGAAAAACACATAGGGGGTGGAAGTCCCTGAAATCCCACTGTGCAAATAACCTGTGCACGATGGAGTGAAAGCACACACTTTTTTAAGCACACATGTTTATGAAGACATATTTGCAGAGCATGACTGAAGAAACCATCTACAGCAAGGGCCAAAGAGGTCAAAAGAAGTGGGTGGGAGAAAAAAAGCTTTACCTCTCACTTGTGCAACTTAGAGGAGAAAAAAAGTGAGTCAGCACCATCTTTAGGCAGCAGGACACTTTGCCAGAGCAGAAAGCAGGGACTGACACTCAGCAGGCCACATGGAAATGTACAAACTATGACAGACTACCCTCTTTTCTCAGTATTGTGCTGTTCTTATAAATGATCATCCCACGGCAACCCAGATGATTAGCCCAACATGCAGATAGCTGCCTGGCTTATGTCAAACGTATATTTCTACCCACTGCTCCCCTCACCTGGGAAGCACCTTCATTTTATCAGACTCTGTCTGCAATTGACATAAACTGAAGTCAGTGTTTTTGTTGAGCCAGTTCTTACCATTGTGTGTTCATTGTCTGGGCTTTGCTGTGAGCAAAAGCAGCCCAGCTCCCTGAGATGCAGGGAGGAGGACTATGAAGGGAGAGCAGGGGCTTTTCAAAACTTTAAGGGAGGAGGAGTGGAAAATGAGAAAGTGTATTTTAAAAATGCCCTTTGCAAGATGTCCCTTAACTTTTGGCCAGGAGTAACAGATAGGAACACTGGTAGAAAAGCCAGACCTGCAGTGGAGAGTGTAATAAGGAGAAAAATTAAATATTGATCATGCCTTGTGTTAAAGAGAGAAACAAAGACACAGAGGAAAGAAATCAAGTGAAGAGGGGACATTTTCTAAATATCTAAAATCTTCCTGTACCTGCAATGGGATGCTCAAAATCAGCTTCTCAGTCAGAGCGGGTCAGATTTCTTGTCAATCTTATGTGGTTCAGAGCCAGGGGCACAAGAGCTCTGCTGGACTGGGTTAGACCAGCCACTACTGTTTTCAATTCCAGAAATGTGAAAATCAAGTTTTCTGTTTTGTTGTGAGAGTATGGAGGTCTTGCACAAATCATGCCACCAGCAAGCGAGCGACACTCACCTTCTGACCCCAAAAACAGTGTGCGGTGCATGGAGAGGTTACTTTCAGTGTCTGCACACAGCGGATGGACCACCCCAGCAGATGCAGTCCTGCCCACCTCTGTGCACAGTGACAGTCTGCCAGACGGCTTCAATGGGAGCCCGATGAGGGAGACGAAGGGAAAAAAGTATAGTGAATTCTGTGTGCTCCCCAGAGATTGAAATGTTCTTGAAAACTCCCCTTGCTCGGAGAGGGACGCTGACGAGCAGAGGAGGCTCCTGAACCTGTAACGAAGTAACAAAGTAACAAAGCTTCCCAGCTATCAGTTTTTTGCCTCAAAGAGTGAAAGGAAGGGATACACTCTCTTGTGGAGAGAGCATTCTGCGCGTCACAAGGCCTATGGTCTCTTGGCTTACCTCCACATTGAGATATGTTTTCCTGTGCAAGGGGAAGGGAGAGTGCCCTGGGCCATGTGCCCAGCTGGTGTAAACTGGCACGGCTTCTTCAGCAGTGCTGTCCCGTCCCATCCACAGCCGGCGCACCAGCAAGGGCCTGCGACTAGGTTCAGCCAGGGTTTAACACATTCCTTCTCCAGAGCTGCTCATCTACACTGCAGGGGATTGGCACTGATTTATAGTCACTGAGGGCATGGCCTACTCCACAAGGAAACTCCTTGAAGTGCAAAGAGTCTTGTCAGAGAGTTTACGGCCTCTGCCAATCTGTACCTCAGATGGGGATATAAGCACATACTTGTATATGGGTAGACAGACATAGGAAATTTTAAGAAATAATACATCTGCTAAAATACAATCTCACCAACATTCAAGCTTAGGAGAGCTGACCAGGAGCTGAACTCAAACTGGTGTAGTCTCAAATCCCACATGAAGACCATGGGATCATACAAAAGTTGTGTGTTATCAATCTGACTAACATTACTACAGTTTGGACCTAGCATGAATTTCTAGAGATCCTTGGTGAATGTCACTATTGATTAAGCAGAAGTGAAAGAGACATTCAAGCAGTAAGTCTTGACACTGTGTAACTGTGTAAAATACCGTATAACATTATTATACTGTGTTCTTAGCAGAAGCAAGCAGTTCTTTCTCAGGGATCTTACCTCACTGTTCTCAGCAATTTCCAGTAAATAGACAATGTCCACAAAAACCTTTTGGGAGTGGGTCTTAAATGTAGCAAGCTGAAAAGGCTAAATTAGGATAGATTTCTCTTTCTATTTCAAGTCACCTGAGATAAGTGCCTCTGAACCTTGCTGTATTTAATGCTTCCTCCTTCTTCATACCTGTGGGCCAGGGTTTCCCAAACCATGAGCACTTTAGGGAGTTTGCAGGGGAAAATCAGCTTGGGAAGAAGGAGACACATAACTTTCTCATGCTGCTGTTGCAGGCATAGTCACAGAAGGTGCTAAGATCTCCAGAGAATGGGATTAGAAAACAAACCGGTACACAGTAATAGCGTGACTATCTGCTACATGACAGGAGAGACAGTCTGGTGAGATACTGTGATGCTCACAGTCTGACTTCCAGTTATCCCAGAGCATCCTGCTGCTGCTGCTGAACATTGTGCTGGCGGGATGTCTCTGCTCTGCTCTCAGAAATGCGCACTGAGAGCCATACCTGCTCAATGAGATGCAGACTCCAGTTTCACAGCAGGGCTCAATGACAGCTTGCAAATGCCAGCCTCTCATGTGGATCCAGACTCCGTCCCTCGTCTGTGCTGCTGCTTGCATCCTCTCCAGTAGCGGCTACTTGTGCTTGGTGTCTGTCACAGGTGGGGGGACTTCAGCTATGGGAAGGAGAGTTGTGCTTAGCGTGCACAAGGCATACAATTGTATTTAAATCAGAGTCAGGAGACTTGGCCTGTCAGACAGCCCTCTGTCATCTATTTCCAGACATGACAAATTGCATTTCTTTTACCTCTCTCCAGCCTTGTAGGGTGGGGTCTAGGAAAAAAGGACAGTGTTTCTCCCTTCTTTGTTTCATGGTTAGTGATTTCCATCCTCACTTCTTGGTCATTGCAATTTCACTTTCCCTCTTGCAAGGTCAGCCTGTATGAACTAGAAACCATTTGCTACCTGTGATTCCTCTAGGTCAGACCTTCCAAGGCTTTTTCCAAAGTTTGGCTCCACCCTATCGCTCCCTTTTCTGGAACTCATTGATTTTACAGTCCAAACAGCTTCAGCAACCCAGTGGCATGCAGGGTTCATCATATCCCTCGTGGGACTTCTCCTTGCGACTTCTCAACTGGCAGCAGGATTTTAGTTGCTGTATTGATGTATCCTCTGTAACAGTGTTTCTTCATAGCTGTTTCACTGCTAACTGACCAACTGGGCTGACTATGGATATTCCATCAACAGACTGACTGGTGGACACATTCTCAGTGCTGCGAAAACTCCCTGTCTGGGACTGTGTTTGGGAACAGGCTTTCCACACAGAAAATTTGCTCCCTAGGACTTGCCAGAGCTACCTTTATCAGATGACAGTCTTCATTGCACATAACTGACTTAATTCCAGACTTTTCCTGAGCAGAAATAAGGTTTTTTATAAAGTCTATTCTGATTTCTGGCCACGGTAGTTATGGTTGGCTGTTGCACCTGTCTTTGGAGCTGTCCCACAAGCCAAAGGTCTCAGAAGTTTTCTGAGGTGCATTTTCCCAGCTAGAGGAAAGGACAGATGTCCAGTGGTGTTCTTGAATTAATGTCGCTCATACAAGGTATGCAAAGTCTCAAGATTTCAGGCATGGACTATTTTTGTTTGGATCAACATCAGTGTCACCACTGGATACAGAGAAAGGAATCATAGCTCAAAAGCACAACTCACTGAATGGTAGCTCCAACAACCTTGGTTCCTGTAAGCCATGGAGAGAAAGGAAGATCTTGAGGTCATCTTGCACAGCTTCTCATTAACAGTCAGCTCTTCAGGACGTGATCTTTCTTTGATTTTGGCTTGGATTAGATGATTAGGAGTGGATATCCTCCACCATTTCTCTAGACCAGTGAGTACCAAACACTATAAAGCAGAACAGCTTGCTAATTAACATTAAGACACATTCTACCTGTTCAGAAATGCATGCCAAACACTGTGAGAAAGAAGTTTTAAAACTGAATACAGCTTTCTGTTGATGGAAGATTTGTATCACACCATGAACCTTGAATGTCCTGCAGATCCTCCAAAAAAATATCTCCCAAGGATATTTGGTACTATATAGAGGTAGTGAGCTATACATCTGGAATGATAAAAGATTGGGAAAATGTGAAGAAAGACTGAAACACATAACATCATTTGTCACTATTTTAAAAGCTGGCATCTTTAGCTGTCTAAGGCACTTTTTAATGTTTTCTTTTGAAGACATTGTATACAGAGCATTCATTCTTCCCCATGTAGACAAATTCCTGTCCTTAAAAAGTGCTTCTGTATGATAAATTTCTATATAACTGTGATGTATAGCACATTTCAAAATATTTGAATGAATAACAACATAAAGATGTCACTACTGGTGTTGAGCGTGCAAATAGAGGTAAATTGTAAGTAATTTTATCTTCTGTAGTTCCAGGTAACGACTGTTGAATGGTGAGAGCACAGGGATACTAAACACCATGCTTTAAGACTTAAGCCCGTCTCACCACCAGTGGTTAGGATGAACCTTGTGCCAGGCAGATTCTCCAAGAACGTTGCGGTGTGAAGCCCTATGCTTTTCTTCACATTTTACAGCAGTGACAGCTGTTGCACTGAAAATACAAGGCAAGCTGGATTGTCTGTCGACAGTAAGCTTGGAAATTTTTGCTTTCCAGATCCCTGACAGTGAGCTGCAGCAGTCTCATATGACTGTTCCTCAGCTCTCAGCATAAAGCGCTGAGAAAGCAGCCATCTGCCATACCTGTAACTGCAGTTTCTGAAACCACTGTGTATGCAAATGGCAGAAGAACACAATTTTCCCCACCTTGTCACCTTTGGTCTCCCCACACAATGAATTATCATATCCAAATGTAAGCTGTGGGCATGATGGGTATGTGTTGCTGTCCACAGGCATGACTGGAAAAGGCATTAGGGGTCCCTTTGGATTTCTCCTTGCATTGCACAGAGAACACAGGTGGGGGGCTTACCCAAGTACTCATCTGACCAACATCTTCCCTTCTGTCATTCAAACCATTCACTAAATTCCTTCCTGAAAACAAGGCAGGAAGTTTAAGGAATTGCATGGGATACTGTATGAGACCTTAAGTTTTGCCCCTCACCATTTTACCCTGTTTGAAATTATGTGCCAAATTCAGCTTGAAGAGAAGAGTGTCGAACTTTTGCTTCTATAAATATCAGGCTTCTATTTTTTTCCCTATTTGTAAACATAAAAAGATACCCACTTATAATGGACTACTTCTAGATGTAAGCAAATTGTTTTAATATATTTACAGACAGTTCATAAACTTGTTGCACCCTCATTCAAAGTGAATTGTTTTAACAAGCATCTCTCAGAAATACTACCAAATATTCCTTTAGAAAAAGCCATGAATATGTGAATCCTCTATAGCTGAAGTATGTGTAGGGAAGGGATGGTAAATAATTCTTGCACCTTCTCCTGCCATCATTCATTAAATCACCTATAGAATTTTTGAGCTCCCTAGGTGGCTTGAGATAAGCCAGCTATTATGGTGTGATAAAGTGCTGGTCTACCTCTTACTTACATAGGAATTTCACAAGTTGAAGAGACTTAGAAAGAATAGTTTGCAGTGGCTCCATTTTTCCATTTTAAATTTCTCAGTTATGATGAGACCTTACTAAAGGTATTTTGCTGCAGTTTTGTCTTGATCAAAGCTTGTTTAGTTTTTTAAGAGCAGGTAAAGAACTAACTGCCCAGAAGTTCTTCCAGGGATGAAGTTTGAGAACTACTGCTTTCTGCAGGTGGTATTTCACTAACAACAGGAACACCACTTTGGCTGCCATCCTCACACCTCAAAGCATTTTACAAAATCAAGAATTTGAATGGACTAGTAACTGTGTTTTACATTTCCTGGAAAGCTTTGACTAGAATTGGCAATTCAGTGCACTTAGTTGAACTGGTTGAAATAATGTACCTAAAGTCATGGGTGTATCGAGGGGCTGTGAACACACACAACACAAGACAAAGCACCAAGCTCCTTCCTGAACTACGTGCCAGTGAAGATCATCCGGTCAGCGGGGAGAATCTGTGGTTAGTGGATGATGTTCATCACGTCTCTCAACAGCTTGCAATATAAATATATAATGGGCAAAACAGGCACCAAAAATTTGGAGAGACTTGTGGAATAGCTAAAGTCATTTAACAAACTAGTGTCTTTGTCAAGAGCAAAGACCTAACTCTTATGTGTCACTCAACCAGAATGCCAAGTCCTATAAATCCTTGTGCTGCTCACCAAGTTTGCTTGCTCCTACCTGAACTCAGATGTAGTATAAATTGCAATATATCTTTCGGTTTAAAAGAGTATCTTGATAGAAATCTTGTAGAAATATGTAAGTTTTATTTTTACTGTCAAGTACCAACACCTAGTTAGAAACATATGTTATTTGTTTAATACATATGGGTTTTGCTGCATGCACATTGACTGAAGAGCTCTTGTTTGTGTAGGAACTGTTCCATGGCAAGTCCGCAGGCAAATACCTCCCAATTAGGTACAATCTGCTCTAGCAAGTTGTCCTGGGTTAGTTATATATTCTATTACCACCCAAAAAAGCTGGATAAATTTCATAATTACACACCTGGCACTCCTTATCTCAATTGAGATAAGCACTCCAGCCGACAGCAAGCACCACCCACCCTGGTTATCTGATCTCAGCTAATGGCCCATTAGCACCACCCAGCCTGACTAATTAGCCTGAACCCCATCGGAGGACTCCGGATCATCTCTGAGAACCCTCGAGAGCATCTCGGAGGACTCTAGGGCTCATCCAAGCTCTTTACCGAAGCAATCAATAGAACATCGGGAAGATCCTCTTCTATTGCGAAAGTCCCCACCCCTGGGGGAGGTGCCAGCCAAGAAGCACAGCATAAAACAAGGGGTTTGGATGGGAGAAGAGACCCTCGACTTGATGGGACTCCACTCTCTGCGGGACTCTTGACTCGACTGGACTCTGCTCCTTGGAATTGGATTCAGCTAGCTACTCCACTCCACTACCAGGTGGACTACCAAGCCTTTCTGCAGGACCAGTGCCTAACTGGACTACACAGCTACCACCCTGGTCAACAGGGTGTCAGGTTGTACTGTGACTCTGTCGGTTTGTTTAAGCTGGTGTTTCTGTACTACTGCATTTATTTTAACCTTTTTTATTAAAATTCTAATTTTGACCTAAAATCTCTTGAGGTATTCTGTGTGGGGTTAATTTCCCCTGCTGGTTTACAGCCAAACCAGCACACAAGTTCTAGGACTTTTCTCTTTTATAATTTTCCTGACAAATAAGGCAAGTTTCCATGGCTTTTTAGATTCTCTTCAGCATTGACGTGGGCTTAAAATCAGAGTGTCGCGAGAAGGGTCTGGTGCTGACCAGCACCACTATGCTGTGACCTTCCTAGAGAGTGTCCTGCGGAGAACAGCCTAATTAGCCTGAACTGGCAGGCCTTCCTAGGCGACAGGTGATTTCAGCAAGTGTAGCAATCCTTCAGCTACAAGTGATTCCAGCTCTTGTGATCCTGTTCTTTGTGAAATCACCCAAGGCAAACTCGGGGACAGAGAGACAGGAGCCTCATGTGGCAATTCCGCAAAGGTAGCCTTTATTATCCAACCACCCTGCAAAGGGAAGGCTGGGGACGAGAGCTCCCTGTCGTCAGGGGTAGAAGCAGGGGTTTATATGGGCAAAAACAGGGGGCGGGGTGGAAACCAATTAGCCAACAGGGTACAGGCTATTACCATGAAGAAACAAGGCGTGTTGAGAGCTCACCATGACCCTGAGGAAGGTTGCTTGTCTCTGACTCCTCCAGGGGAGTGCAGAAGGCTCCAGCCTTGAGGGCTCACAGCTCTCCACATCAGAGAGTCTTCCTTTTAAAGAAAAGCCATTTCTGACTCAGGCTTACCATTCGCTTGTTCTCTGCAGGTCTGACCTACCTACTCTTGAAATGCACAATCATCTCTTTGAAGCAAGCCACTTATATCCCCATGAAAACCTATTATCACTGTGAAAATAGAGATGTGCCTGTTGTGACTGTTGATTGAAATGGCAACATTTCATTTTCATAATTTATTAACTATTATTTAGCTCACATTAGATGTTTATGTTTCAGTGCAAAAAAATTGTGCTGTTAATCAGATTCAGAATTTCTGTTTGAAAATTAAAAATCTGTCATCTTTTGTATGTGTGAGTGTTATCAAAGTGAACACGTATGGTTGCACAGGAGCCTTGCTCATCCTGACCCCGGGATATTCATCCAGGCTTAGGGAGCTCTTGGTCTCCTCAGGCACTAGTTCTCTGGAAAACTGTGTTTTGTCTGCACTTCAGAAGTACAGTCTGAGTTTCTGCACTTACAAGAGCTGCTGAGAGCTTGCTATGACTGAATGTTAGGAAACCAAAAGAGGGAACTCCTTGACCTCCTCCTTACACCTGCGTTGCACTGCAGCACAAAGTAGATTTTCCTTGAATTAAATCACTGATGGTTCTTATGAAGCTCTCCACTGTTACTTGCTTGGATATAACACACAAACAAACTGGGTGAAAGGCTGGTGTAATATGATCCCAATGTGATCATAAAATCATAGAATCATTTAAGTTGGAGAAGATCTTTCAGATCATCGAGTTCAACTATTAACCCAACACTGCCAAGTTCACCACTATACCATGTCCCCAATTGCCATGATCATATGTTAAACCCTTAAAAGAAAATTACAGAGGTGTTGGCAGTAACACATTTAATTTTATTAAACGCCCTTACTCATGCTGTTTTTCTTGTTTCCCAGCTGCTCCCTCTCACTGCAATCTCCAGATACTGCTGTGTCTTTGGAGACAAGCTGGTTGGATTTTCCTTTCAATGTACTGATCTCTAGCTTAAGTACACAGAATTTAAACCTCACTGAAAATATTTCAGAAGCATTATATCTGCCCTGTGTCTTTTTTTTATGATCCATGCTTAAGATTGAAAGTAGTAGTAGCTATTACACGCTAAATTGAAAAAAAAAAAAAACAAAAAAACACCAAATTGTAGTATTTGCTAATTTTTAAGCGCTTGGACATTCTTATTGCACTGTTCAAATACAGGACAGGTGTATGTTTATGAACTGTCATCTCCACACAAGGGATAAATAGAGTCCATCTCTACTTATAATAGAACCTGTCATGGATATCTTTCCTTGCACAGAAAAGCAGAATCTGAAATGCATGTATATGTCACTGTACAGACAGAACAGTAAAAAAAATTAAAAGTGCAAGAAATTTGCTGCTAGTGCCAAATAATCAATAAACATTTCCTCCTAAGAAATGACTAGGCTAAAAACCTAGAAATTTGGACAAATCTGAAATAAAAATGCAAAATTATTTCCCCCTCCTATACCTCAATACTTGCTTGGAACTGGTATTGTATGTGTGTAAAAAAATAAATGTATAAAAAATATATGTATAAAAATATATAGGCAGTGGTGCCAGGTCTTCCTATTTTAAATATTAGTGGCACTTTTGTCAGTTACTTGAAAACTACAATTTTATCACTGATATTGGAATATTCTCTGATTCTGAAACTTTGCTGTGGGTTTCATAGTTTCTATTTTCTGTGATTTTGTAGTTTTGTTAAAGACTTCCTACAGCCATAAAAACCTCTAAAAGTGTTAGACTGCTCCTTTGCAGATGTAAAAAGACCAAGATACAGTAGACTTAATTCTTAATTCATTTCCACAGCAATTAAATAGGAACAATTACACTGGAATTCCACCAGATTTGCACAGCTGTAAATATGAGATGGACCAAGTCTTGCTTTTTAATTACTATTTCAATTATCTGTTCAATCTGAGGCTTTGGAATGGAAGTCACAATGAAGATCAAAGGGAAAGTCATGTGCTCCTCATAAAGCAGTGCCTTCATGTTGTTGTGTCCTAGCATTTAGAGTGACATTTTCTGGACCTTCCTCTCCAGGAAGGACCTTCCTCTCCATGCATCATCCTCTCCAGGAAACCTGTCAGAAGAGGTGCTTGGGCAAATGAAAAACAGCATCTAAACACACTCCTGGGAGAGACAACAGAAGGAGAAAACTCTGCTTGCTGCACTACCTGTCCACAAACACATGCCCTACACAGGAACCTCTGCTCTGTACCCGGAGCCAGGTGTAGCATGCTTGTGGTGGGGATGCACAACCCAGAACTGCCTGACTCTTCGGGATGTGATGGATAGCCTCACTCATCTGGGTCAAAGTGCTGCCTACACAAGGAGTTTGGATGGGCTGTCAGCTGCAGCAGTGTGTGTACAGGAAAGCAGATACAGAAAGGATCATAGACATTGACCTGGATGAGACCAAAATCTAGTATTTATCTTCTGCTTTCATTAAAGCAGTGAGTGAGTGTGAAAATTAGCCTTTGTCATTCTGTGTGTTTCTCCTTCTGTGACAAGGAGGTGAGGCCGGTGCAGGGATAGTACAGTCTGTCTTTGGGAGTTGATTTTAAATGTAGGCCCGGGCAAACTGCTCCCACATAGATTCTTCAAGGATCGTGGTTTTGATGAAAGTGTGCTGCAGGAAATCTAAGGCTTGAAGATCCCTCTGGAGGTAATTAAATGTATTTCCTGGGAATATCAATCCAACTTCAACCTACCTGTTTGTCTAACCCTTTTTTAGGAACCCCCAGGATATGGATCAACACTCTTCCTTCTTTTTCCTTTCTTTTTTCTTTTTTTTTTCTGTTTTTTTCTTTTTTAAATTAAATTTTCCCCACCCCGAAGCTAAGAATCCCAAATACGTTGTATTTTCTGTATCACTTTTCTCCCTGGTATGTCTTTTGTAGACTCAATTATTTATCTTTCATTATGCCAACCCCCAGCATCAATCCAGGCTGGGGGATGAACAGATCAGAGCAGCCCTGGGGAGAAGGACTTGTGGGTGCTGGTGGATGAGAGGCTGGTCATGACCCAGCCATGAGCACTCACAGCCCAGAAAGCCAAACATGTCCTGGGCTGCATCCAAAGCAGCGTGGCCAACAGGGCAAGGGAGGGGATTCTGCCCCTCTGTTCCACTCTGGTGAGACCCCACTTGGAACACTGCATCCAGCTCTGGGAACCCAGCACAGGAAGGGCATTGACCTGTTGGAATAGGTCCAGAGGAGGCCACCAAGATGATCAGAGGGATGGAGCACCTCTCATATGAAGAAAGGCTGAGAGAATTGAAGAAGAGAGGGCTTTGGGGTGACCTAACAGTGGCCTTTCAGCACCTGAAGGGAGCTGACAACAAAGACAGAGGGGGTTACTTTTTACAAGACTATGTTTATATTAGATATGAGATGAAAGTTCTTCGCTGTGAGGGTGGTGAGGCACTGGAATAGGCTGCCCAGGGAAGCTGCGGATGCTCCATCCCTGGAAGTGTTCAAGGCCTGGTTGGATGGGGCTCTGAGCAACCCAGTCTAGTCGAAGGTGTCCCTGTCCATGGCAGAGAGGTTGGAAAGAGACGATCTGTAAGGCCCCTTCCAACCCAAACCATTCTATTATTCTATGTGCAGAGGCCAAGACTTGAAATTATAATCCAGTTAAAGCTGAGTAGAAAGGACGATTCTGCCTCTGCTGTACTGCACACAATGCTCCACCTTCTCATATTACTGGCCAAGGAGCTTCTTACTTCTGTAAGAACAATGTTTGCCTGCTATATTAGATTGTTCTGTGTGTAACTCCGAAAGACCTAAGTCCTGCTCAAGACCCAGCTGTTTTTCTTTTTCTATTTGTGCATACACTCGCCCTCCTTTGTGTCAAAGTGCTGCTATCAGGAACATACAGGGGCAAAGTACTGAAAGAAAGACAACTCACCCTGTGAAATCACCTCAGCCCTACATAAAGGAAACATGTCCCTGCCACGCACTTGCCTCTGCCTTGAAGGCAGAGACTCCTCCATCAACCAATTTTTTAAATAGAAAGAGATCCAACACTTACTTTCTTCCATTAATTACTTTCAAGCCAACTGGAAAACTGAATATTTGAACTGAGGTTTATGAGAAAGAATGGTTCAAGGACAAAGCTCAACAACTGCAATGCAGAAGAAAACCCACTGTTGAACAGGTATTTTCTGCACTTTTTTTGTGGTCGTTAAGGAGATGTTGAGAAGTCAGTTAATCTAAATCTGAAGAAACTACTCTTCAGAGGTGTCTCCATGCAGAAGTTGATGCTTGGAAACATAAAGTTTCAAACCTTTGGTGACCTACAAAAACATGAATCACTGTTACTTATCTTAAAGTGGGATATTTAATCTCAATTTCAAACTCTGTAAGATAAAGCCACACTTCATGTGCACAAAGAACAACCACAGGAGGAAATGGAGTGGAGAGCCTGCTGCAAAACAGTTTCCACCTACAGAAAAACCAAGCCCTTTGTCTGGAATAGCAGAGTCTTTACAGGGAATTACTGTGCTATAGTAAGGTATATTCGGCAATTCTTATGGAGGGATTGAACTACCTGAAAGGAATTGCACATTCTTATTGCTTTGAAGAACAATGACAATGCAAGCTTAGTATTAACATTTATCTAAAATGTAAGTTCTGTGAAAATAGTGCAGTTAATCCCTTGCATAGTTTTCTAAAGAAATAACTACTTGGAAAAAGCATTCAACCAAAAATCTTCATACCAGTTAAATTTTCAGAATGTCACTGTGACTCATGTCAACTTCTACAGCATAAATGGAGGACTGGACAACCCCTGCAGAGAGCAGAACAGAAAGACCCTACAAGCCACACAAAAGCATTAGAGTCATTTGCAAAATGAAAGAGAAAAAGAAGGTCTTATCCTTGCTGGGTAGAACAAAAAGTCACAGGTTTAATAATTCAGCAGGAAAACTTTTATTGGACACTAGAAAAAGTGTTCTCAGTAGGAGGTGATGTAGGGTCCTTGAGAACACATTATACATAAAGTTGCATCCTCACTTTTGTCAGTATAAAAGTAACTAGATTTGATCCTGACATATTGCATGGTGCAATCCAGGTGACTTCTCAGGACCCATCCACTCCTCTAGTTCTACAGCATGAAAGGGTACTTGGCTTTGGTTCAGCTTCAAGGAACTTCTGAAATTCTTGGTTGTTGCTCCTGTGTCCACCACTTATCCCTGTGTATCTCCAGGCTATAGTGTTATAACAAGTGATGGTGGTGTGAGGAAACAAAATGTACTACCTTGTTTCACATGTTGTCTTGTGACAGAAAGCATAAACCTGCCAGAGTTACGTGGCACTGTGGTCCTCTGTACTTGCTGTGCTACAGCGCTCTTCCACGTGTTAGCTGTAGTTCCGTGTAAATCCACCTAAGCAGGATTTCCATGAAGCTGGCAAGGGGCAAAGCAGCATTTGGCTTTGAGGAGCCCCGCAATGAGGCTGTGGTGCCTGGAGAGGTGTACAGATGATACTGGAGTCTAATTGCATGCTGATAGCTGGTAGTAGCAGAGGTCCACGGACACTTTTCACATGCGCAGCAATAACAAGCACTTTGAGGAGCTGGTGGCACAATATTCAAGTGTCAGATGGGTGCTGCATTGCAGCAAGAAGTGAACAGCCAGTAGCGTGGTGTCACGGGTGGCAAATAATTGTGTATGTGGACGGGTGTGCGTGACAGACTTTAAATGATCTTTTGAACAGTTAGGCAGAAGCCTGAGAATTACTACCCACCATCAGGACAGACTGGTCTTAAATTTGGTAGCACCTGGACTCAGGAAAAGAGGCACATTCCAAATCATCAATGAGTAGAGGGCTGTGAGACAGGACCACCAGTTAGGAGGCTTATCAGACACTGTGCTTCTGCAGGTAGACAGTTTGAATTAGGAAAATCAGGTGCTGGAGTCTCCAGAGAGGAGACCTATTGCCAAAAGAGAAATTCTCCCCAAAAGAGGTGGTCTTGGAAAGAAAACAGAGGCTGAGAAAGGAGGAAGGTAGAGATCTAGTGGGAGGAAAGATTCTGAAAGTAGTGCAGGACTCTAGAGATCAGAGAGACAGTTGGAGAAAAATGCAGATAGATGACCACGGTGCTTGGCTGCTGATGTCCCAGTTAGGTAGTCCTGAGTAGTGGCACAGCACAAAGCAACAGGACTTTCTGCCCAAGTATCCTGGGCTAGCAGCAACCTCACTGCAGGAAGAGCAGTTGAGACCTCACAAATGTAATGCCAAAGAGCAAATAATGTTTGTGTGAGATATCAGGAAGGGTAAAAGCTTTAACCTTTGTGTTTTTTAATAAACACCAACATCCAGATCCATTACCAGCTGTCATTCACTCTGTCTCATCTGCGACACTTGACACCACAGCAGATCCATTTCACCTTTGCTGAGGACAATTCCAAGTTGCAGTGAAGGAGGTCTGATGTTACACAATTTAGGGCTTGATGCTGGAGTAGGTGCCTTGCTGGCTGCCCATTGCTTCCCTGCAGTTCAGACTTTACAGTGACAAATTCCAGACCAAGTATCACCATGGAAGAAATGTAGGAATGTTTTGTGCGCTTGAAGAAGTACAGCCACAGGAATATATTCCTGTCTCATACAGGGAAGAACACACTTTGTTTCTGTAAATATTTTTGGGTATTAACTGTGTAGTTCCCTGCACAGTAGGAAGGCAACAATATATATCTCAAAATGCTTGAAACCATCACTCAGATGAAAGGCCTCAAATAGCTACTTTTCTCTGCCCCACGATTGGGAGTGAAGCAGTTTGCTGCTTCCTTTCCCAGCTTCACATCATCTTGTGTTTGGCAGAATATGGCACATGCTTGCTGCACTAAATGGCCACAAGGTAATTCAGAGGGAAGATCAACAGGCAGAGGCACTTTACAGTCTCATAACACACTTGGCAAAAGCTGGAGCATTACAGAATCTGAAGGGCTACCTAAAAAGTAAGAGATATAATCAGTAAACTGTACAGGACTTTGACTTCACGATTTTTATTATTTACAGTCTACCTAAAATGTGAGTCTTTATGTCCTTCAAACCACTGTATTTCATTGGAGTGTGACATTAACCTCGACATAAACAAAGGAGGGTGTGATTGGTGGTTTTAAGGACTATACTGGTATTCATTTCTTGACTAGGTTATGGGGAGAGGAGAAGAGAGGAGAGGAGAGGAGAGGAGAGGAGAGGAGAGGAGAGGAGAGGAGAGGAGAGGAGAGGAGAGGAGAGGAGAGGAGAGGAGGATGGATAAGACAGTAATATATTCTACATTAATGAAACATTAATGGATTTCTTACAAAATACGGGATGCTCATGTCTATATCTGTTTGTCCCGCATTATAGCGAGACGTAATCAACAGTATCAAATGTATGTTAAGATCCTATATTCAGAAGCAATTACTAGGACCTCCTCATCGCAAATGACAGACCAACATTAATGTTCTACTGTGAAACTAAAGAACAATGTATGTGACATTCTGAGGTGGCATTTGGATATGTTTCCTAGCCACTTTAGTAAAACTGGAATGACAGTAATGCTTCTTCATATCATCATCATCATCATCATCATCAAAAGGTTCAGTAATAAGGTTTTCCTCCCAAATATCTTTATCTGTGATAAGTACCTGTTCTTGAAATAAAAGATACTGAAAAAAAGGTTGTTTAAGATTTTGAAGACTTGAATTGCAACAGTTAGTCCATTCTGAACCCTTAAATTTTATTTACTTTTTTTATTGTGGAGGAAAACTATTATTCATCCTGAGTTCAAGCATGAACTCTTTAGAAGGCCGAGCCTAAGTGCATGCCGATGGGTGTTGTTTAAAGGATATTGCAAAGCCAACTGTAAGCAAATTAATGCAAGAACAAGAAGGCATTTCCTCATAATCGTGGATAATTTATCCAAGAGCCAAATGACTCTTCAGACAGTAAGCAAAAGCTATCCAAACCAGTGGGAGAAATGTTACACTAGGACAAGGTCAAGACACTAAAGTGAGAATCAAAGAGCCCTGCAGAAAAGAGAATCAAAGACAGTATAACACCTCCATCCACAGTTTTCAAAGCAAAGACTGCTTTTAAGTCATAGAGGCAATAATAGCTCTATGGACAATAAAAACATAAAACAAGTAGCACCTACTAAGTGGAAAACTGCATCTGTACTTGCCTGGGCATTTCTCTGATGTGGGTAACACCACTTGCCTGCAACGCACCTGCCATTTAAGGGCGGTGTTGCTGAGCAGGAGGTCTCGCAGGCTCCTTACAGAACACTGACTGGTACAGAGCTTTGAAATTTCTGCTCTGATACTGCTACATATTCATGCAAAGCCTCTCTAGAGTACCTCAGGTCTGTGTCTCACTTGCTTCATGCAGTAAGCATCAGTGAAAATAGAAAGATCAGCTGTATGTGTTTGATGTCCTCAGAAATATCGGAATAATCTATGATTGCATCCTCTGACCTAAAGTGCATCCTTTGGGAAGGGCTTTCTTAGAGGCAACAGGGCAGAGTAAGTTTTGCCACTTGCTGGTGCAGAATGCTTTGGGCTGTAGCACAAACACAGCTGCATGGGACAACATGAGAAAGCCTATCTGTTTTCCAGGCACAAAACTGCTTCCACATTTTGCTTACGCAGCTGATTCTAGCAGAAGACCCAGTAACAAACATTTTCATTTTTAAAAAACCTTTTATGTAAGGCAGTTGCCCTTTAAACACAGTGGAAGATTTCTGTAGAGCTGCTACTGCAGGAGTGGATGAGGCAGGGTGCTGTACACTCTACAATAAAAGTACAGTTTCTTAATCTCTTTGTAGCTGAAAACCTTGGTTATCCAAACCGTGGTTAACTGGAGCTCCCAGGCTGATGAGGAAAAAGGCAAACAAATCAAATAATGATGATGATGATGATGATGATAATGAAAACAATAATAATACTGCCACAAAACCAAAACCAAACCAAACCAAACCAAAAATCCAAACAGACAAAGCAAACCCCTTTTCAATGCGGTTCCAAGAGTATCTGAGCTTTTCCTTGTAGTGTTTGCAGACTCAGCAGGCTCGTGTTTATCTGAGTCATGAGAATCTGAAATAAATTTTGTATTCAGATAATTAAAGTTACATTGTATAACTGATCCAGTTATAGACCAAAGAAGAGGGAAAAAAGAAAATTGCTTCAACGTGGTAATGCTGAGAGAAAACTCCTCACCTATTTGCCTATTATAGTTCTTTTTAAAAATAAAGTCACTTATGAGCAGGGGGCAGAGAAGTACAATGTATCATGACTGTGTTATTTGTATACCTGTCTAAATACAAAATTGCTATGCCTTTCTCTTGAACATTTTATTTGAGGAGAGCAGCATACATCTGCTAAGAAACAAAAGAAGCAATTTCTTCAGCAATGACCTTGTGCCAAATGCTCAGCTACAGCAAGGATCTGGTTCTAATATGCAAGTTAAATCACTTTAAGGTATGAACACAGCATACAAAATGCATTTAGGCTCAAGTTTTTACAGAGCTCTTCCTTGCTCTCAGTGTCACACAAAGAAAAAAACAAAACAGAGCAAAACAAACAATAAAAAAAACAAAAATAAATCAAACCAGAAAAGGACTTTGAATGTTTCCAAATGGATGAAAGGCTGCCAAGAAAAGGAGAGATTTTCCAGAGGGAATACAGGGAGAACTTGAATGGCAGCAACATTCTGATGCCTTCAGGGAGAATAGGGTTGCTGCTCCAGAACAGACCTGTCTGCAGATGGACAGTATTGCAGACAGTGCTAGGCTCTTCAGATAGGCCTTGCTCTGAGAGCGGTCTGAGATCCATTTCTGCTCTGTTCTGCTATTGCTGGTCACACAAGCCATCTTGCTGACCTCAGCTGTGCTGCCTGCAGGAACCAAGGATGTGCTGAACAAGATATCATAGTCCTTCAACGTGAGTGATCTTTTCTCCTTAAGAGACTGATGAGGAGAAATGCAGGTCTTCAGCCACCTACAGTTCTTCCACCAGCACCAAAGGAAGATGCCATGGTCAAATATTTCTTGAAACTGAAAGGAAAGTAGTGGAAATATCTAAAAAATCTATAGATTGAAAGTTCTGCTGGCATTTTTTAGTGGCAGTTGCCCCTGTTTGAGCCCAACAGTCACAATGTCATGTGTCCCCTCAGTGTGATTATGCTGCATTCATTGGTGGTGTAACAACTCCTCCTCCAAAATATGTACAGTTGGTGATTACGTGTTGAGCACATGAGACAAGTTTTATTTTTTGGACAGGGGATTGGTCTTGTAGCATTGGTAGTTAATCTATTTTTTATTAGCAAATCAGCACAACTGAGGTATAACTTGCTGGCAGAATTTGGCAAAATTTGACAAAAGATGCTCACCTTGACTGCTGCTCTTTTTGGAAGAATACCATTCAGGGTCACATATGCCCAACAGGTTTAGGCTGTGTGTGTGTGTTTCCAAGGTGACATATTTACTTGCCCTTCCTCCATATCAATTCCTCTTTTAGTTCTCACACCCAGATCTAAGCAGCCATGTCATACATTCCCCTCCTTCCTTCTCACTAGTCAAATCCTCCCTGAAGGTAGCACATCATCCAGGATGGGTCCTATGTCCACCCCTTCTGATCACTCCAAGAGAAGACATCATTAATAAGGTGATCATTAGATGATTCAGGGTCTTCCTGCCAGCAATACCAGTGTTCCTAGAAAAGTATTAAAACTCTCAAAGGAAGCCAAGTTCCAGGAAAAAAGTGAAAACTGAATAGATTTGTCCATGTTAGCCAGTTTTGTTTTGTTTAGTTTTGCTTTGCTTTTAACACAACTTGCTTTGCAAGCAAGAAAAACTTGAGGTAAGTATGTAGATTTGTGTTGTACTTGTAATGTAACACAATGCTGGGAATCTCCTGGGAGTGCAGCTGTGACCTCTGTCAGCTGAGGTGAGCAGAGTCCTTCTTCTGAGCTGGTATCTCAACCAACCGAGCTCCCGCCATGCCAGAGTACATCCTCCATGTGGGGTTATTAAATAACAAATGGGAAACAAACTACCATGTGTTTCTACTGTAGCTCATTTGGAAGAAGAGAAAGCAAATGAACCAGGAGGAGGCTTACTTAGGAGGCTTTAAGGTCTTCAGCTGACGACAAAGAATTCCATGTTTTAAGTTTCCAAAACAGCGTTTGTCTTGAACTCTGCTACTCAAAATAACACTGCAGGCAGGAAGCAAAAAAAGAAGCTCAAATAACCCTCAATCAGTGAAGATATTGCATTCCTACATTGTATTTATCATTGTCCCAGGACTTCCTTTACTTTTTTTCATAGGGAGATTAGAGCTTCACTTACAAGGGACTCACCCTCAAAGATGAGACAACAAAAGCACTACTTCCACTTGATTATAATGTGTGTACAAACTGATAAATTCCCAGCTCATCTGACTTGTGTTTTGCCATTGATTATTTAACATGATAGAGAGGCAGTGTCTCAGCTATCAGGGGATTTTCTTTGCTGATGGCTAGCTCATGTATCTTCAGCAATGCAGTTCAGGAAGAGTCAAGGCATTTGATGGTGGCAGTGAAAGGCACTTTTCTGCCCTTCTGTGACCTGTTGAGTGAGATCAAAATCCATATCAGAGCCTAGAGACAATCACTGCCACCCAGACCAGAGATCATCATTATAATTGCCTGTCAGTACTATGATAACTATTTGATTCTAATTCTTACAAACTAAAATTCCCTTTTGCTATAAAGTTAACATGTTTTGCTATGCTATAAACAATGCTAATAGTGGCTTACTCTTTCCTTGCACAGCTCATTTGCTAGGCTTTTTCCATACCATCGCTAAAAAGGCTGTTTGCATTAAATTGTTCAGAGAAAGTGGCAAGATAGGACAAGGAACCGAGCTGCTGAACTGAAATGTATGCTATGAAGTAGGGACATACCAGAAGGTGGCAAATTCACATTTTTTTGGCATTTACTTTTCCCAGGTGCTGCAGAACTGATGTCTGAACTCTGATATATTAGGATGGTGCAGCCACAGGGCAGAAACCCACAGTGTACAAAAGCCCACAGACAGAAACCTATACAAGCCATAACCAGCCCTGCCTCACTGCAGGAGGTGTGGCTAATAGGGTGTATTGAAATTAAAAGCTCTGCCCTCTGTGCTCTCACCTGCAACTCACAGAGTGCACAGAGTCAACCACCTGATGATTACAGCCAGCAAGGAAGAAGGGGGCAGCACTGATGGATGCTGTATCATCACCTGATAATGGATCATTATCAAAACCAACATTCCCTCTCTACTCTTTACTTCCTTTCATCTTTTTTGTTCTATCTACAGTACTGGGATCACTGTGTCCTGTGGCCACGGAAAACTGGGCCCAAATCAAAGCCCTTAAAGAAAGTGCAGGGATACTGAAAGACAGCAAGGTCCAATCTCAAGTAAAATGCTGCTTCCCAGGGACAAATTGCAACAGCAGAATGCATGGATGCAGCTCACATCTAAAGGTGGGCAGTCACTGAGGTGAAGATCAATAATGGAGTTAAAGGCACAGATCAGACCAGCATCATGATAGGCTTTAAAAAGGAGCGGACTCATCTTAAGAATAATCTGGGTTGGATGTTGTCTTGGACTGATTTATTTTGATAGTCTATTCCATGATCCTCTGCTTATGCCCTAAAAATGGTTCCTGTACCTTTAAAGCCCGAGACTGGAGGTGTGTAGGGACGGGTGGACGGGGAAGGCTTCTTGCCCTTGCTGCGCGGGTGGAGTTGAAGCCTCACTGCCCAGGTTTTCCACAGCTCTGCGCAATGTGGTTTCTCTGCTTGGCTGGCTTGGTTTTTGGCCCAGGCAAAAAACTTTCCCCTTCCCTGGCTTGGAGAAGCTGCAGTAGCAATCTTTTGGCTGCCTTGAGGTGAACTGAACCAGTTGCTGCTCCGAGACAGGAGGAGCGGGACCGTCGGGAGTGGGGCCGCTCCATTCCAGCCCAAGCCTCGGGGAGCCGAGCTGCAGAGAGAAAACACACCAAAGGCTCCAGCCCAGCTGTTTCATCTGCCGTGACTGCCGTGGAGAAGAGGTCGATATCGAGTATCCACTGGGTTTTTCCCCCCACTGCTAGAACTGTTCCATGGAAGTTCTACTCCCCTCAGCATGAGAGCCAGCGCCATCTCAGACCACGTGTTGGGAAACAGGTATTCCTCCAACACTGACCCCCATTCTCCGGACATTTTTTGAATCTTCGTTCCTGTGTGTGGGTGCCGGGAAGTGAGTTCTGACTGTTTAGTGCTTAACAGTTATTTACGTTTTCCCTCTCCTTGTGGGTGGGCGTTCTGTTTGTTAATAAATGGGGTTTTTTTAACTTTCATCTATTAGTATTCATTTCCTATTGGTGGAAAGGGATTGTTGGAACCCTTTTAGAGAAGAGGACTCATTGCAGAGAGTTGTCTCTTAAATTTGTCTCAAAACTGAGTCAGATGTCTAGAAAGCAATGGAGTTGTAGTGAGCCCATCTTATGAAAAGCTGAGCATTGTACAGATTTGTGTGCTAGAAACACAGCTAAGGGCTCATTGAGACTGCTCACAGCAGATTTGGGGGGATGTTTCCTCAGCCCACTAAATTAATCCTGTCACGAATGTAGGTCTGGCACAGTGGCATAACTCAGTTTCCTGGAAAACCTGTTCCAAAGATAATCTGCAGAAGATTATATCTGTCTTGCAATTTACACACTTTTTATGAATCCACTGATGTTTGGTCTAGTTTTTGCAGCTAGGACACTGTTACAGTGCCCTCTGCACGTCCAGCAGAACAAAAACATCACTATCAAAGTGAAAAACTGGGGCTAAAATAGACTCAAGGTCTGATTTATACTCCACAGGCCACTCCACTGGGGGCGGAATGTCCAGGTTGGTGTCACCTCGCTCCATATCTTCTCTCAGAATGTATTCTGAGTCAGAATGAGTCTATGGCACTTGCGTCAGCAGTTGTGATGATGAGAAATTGTTAACACACTTATGTGTTAGTAAAGAACCTCTATGATGTGGTTAATGTAAAGATAAGCTACTTTTCTCTCCCATTTTTCTTGGTTGGGTTTTCCTTCTTATAGCAAAGTGAAGCTGTTTCCTGTACTACAGAAAAAAAATTAAAACAGATAATCAATTTAAAAATAGAAACTGCTGTCCTACCGCGTTAGGGGAACTTTGCCCAGAATGTACTATTATAGCATTGACTTTTTATATTTTTTGAATATGATAGGATAAATGATTTTTAAACATTTTATTTTTGTCTCATGTTCAGCAGTGAGGGTGGAGATGAATCATGTTACCCACTCGTAATTCTTTGTCTTTCAGGACAGGAGCATTTAGTACCTGTGAAGGTTACTACTTTCTTCCACAAGAGTCAACATTCAGAACCTGCTAAATGTACAAAGTGCTGAGAAGTTGCCTAGTATGACCCAGCATTATGCAAAAAGCTCTTCCAATTCCTGTGCTTCTTCCTTAGCAGAAGCCAAATTTAATTCTAAAGTATATTTGGTTAACACTCAGAACAAAACGGAGTACAGCCCTAGAAAACAAAATCAGAACACAAACAGCAAGGAGCCAAGTTTCACAACAGACTACAAAGAAAGACAAGTATCTGATGCTTGACAAAAGCATAAGTGAACTACATTTGAAGCTCTCTTTTCAAATGATCAGTTTGTTGGGTCAGAAAAGGCAGTGTCTGGAATTTGTCACGTATCTCTAGTCTTCTGCCAGGGTCAAGGTGAGCTCCAGGCAGAAGGAATTAATTGGGATCAGATCACTTAGGAGAGCACCAGGGAAGACCTGCAGAGCATGCCATGTATCTTATGCAGACCACAGCCCCAGCTTCCCCAGTAAAGGGGTGTATGTGGGGGCATGGCTATTCTTTGCCACAGCTCCCCTGTCCTGGATGGTGAATTGTCTCCTGACATTTGTGCTTGAAAACTGTTGGGTCCCATCACGATGATGCACCCAGCCAGTTTAGATAACTGATGTCTCACACATACAATCTTTCCTGAAATATTTTTTAGTATTTAGCTGATTTTGCCTTTACTTTCAGTGTCCCTGTTTCTTTTTTTAATTTTTCACCAAAAAGTAATTCTTTTATCATTAGAATAAATGCAAGTCATCAGCTACAAATTCTGCCTACAAACCTTCGTGCACTGAACATCTACCCTTGTGGAACAGCATGATGTACAACTGATCCACTACCTGATTGTCTGCTTGCTATTACAAGCCTACACACACACACACACACACACACACGCACACGCACACACACACGCGCGCGCGCGCACACACACACACACACAAAGAAAGCCATTTATTTCATGCAGTTACTGCAGTTTAGGCTGGGAGGAATTGTTAAAGAAAAGTAAGCAGCAGAAGATACATGGAAACCGGAGCTTGGATACCCAACATGATGGTGCTCTGAGTGCAAACTGTGCTCATATCACAACACCAAGGCAAAGCTCCATGTTGCCATCCGTGGTCTCCTCTGCCAAGGCAACCTGAGGCAATGCATCCGCAGGATAATCCTGTATCAGTCATCACATCCCCATAGAGAAGTCAGCTTTTCATGGCCTAATGGGGCAAACAGGAAAGCAGAACCTCATTTGCCCACTTGTTTGGTATGGCATCTCTGTGGGGTGCTATCTGTAAGGAGACCCTGGTTTGAATCACAGGGGAAGATGTGAGGAGCCAGCTTGCCTGCTTTACATGAACTGAAGCTCCCGTTGCCACAAATGAGGCCCAAGGGAACTCTGTGAGTAACCCTGCAACCATCTCAAGTCTACCCATCCATGCCTGTCAGATTGCTTCCACTATCCATGGCGAATAGGCTAATGAGGACACCTCAGTGACAGCACAGCTCTGAGTGTGCTATTTAACAAGAAGATGTAGAAAGGTGTCCATAAGGAGAAAATTGGTTACTTGCTTGTCCAGGACTGAAAAGCCCAGATAAGATGGTACAGTGAGGAGCCCTGGGGCCCAGGCTGCGAAATTTTAATGATCATGTTCCTACCAGCCAGGCAGAGGCCAAGGGTTTTGCAAAGAGGGACTCCAAATGACATCTTCATGTCAGTAAGATGAAACCAGCCATTTCTAAGTGAATACTAGCTTGCTGTGTAGACATAGTCACTTGGCTGAACTGCCTCCTGGGTCATGCAGGCTCTCTAGAAAGGCAGTGCAAAGCAGTAGAGGTGCTGGTGCCTGAAGAGGGGAAAACCACAGCTTTGGTCCTGCCAATAAGCCCTCGGCTTGTGACTACTGCCCCAAAGCCCTGCAAAGGTGTAATAAATAAGACAGCCAATTTTGGGGATAAAAGTAATATAAAATTTATTCGTGTTCGAAATATCGCAAATGCAATGCCACCATCGAAAAGAGAGACAGTACCAAGCCCGGGGCTGGAAGTGGGTGAACGCAAGTCTGGCCTCTATCGCACCAGACCTCCCTTGTTCACAACTGCTGCTTTCTGCGGCGGGCTTATATACTAGTTTTCCGCACAGAGTCCGGATTTTGGGGATTAGTTTTTACTTAACATATCCATGAAGGAGTTATATTCAAGGAACTAAGGTGGACAAAGCACATCCTGTCCCTGATCAGTCTCTCATCACCGGGGAACGTTATCAGATGTTTCCCCGATGTTCCGTATCTAGGTTCCGATCAGCTCGTTAGCACTCGGTTTGGGAGGAGTTCTTCCGATATGGATGCCGAGAACTCTTCCTTGAAGATGCAGATTCTCAGGTGCTCCTGGACGCTATCTCAACGTGCTATCTGATGTTTATGCTTTCGCTTTTGGGATGCAGATGTCTTCCCGGCAGAAACGATGTTCTTCCTTTGGGCCGGAGCTGTTCCTTTTGGATGTAAAACATTCGTCCGGGCGGGTGCGGTATTTCGTTCAGTTCGAACTCATTCTCCATTCGAATGTAAATGTTGAGTGGGCAGAGACCACACCCTGCTCGGAACGAGCCTTGCTCTTTTGAAATGTAAATATCCCCTCAGTGAAGAATGCATAGTTCTTGGAATTTAGCTGTTT
The DNA here is from genome assembly GCA_018881555.1 of Amblyornis subalaris. Classification (NCBI taxonomy): domain Eukaryota; kingdom Metazoa; phylum Chordata; class Aves; order Passeriformes; family Ptilonorhynchidae; genus Amblyornis; species Amblyornis subalaris. Next base: position 724,507 of record JACAXG010000215.1, on the reverse strand, counting down.
CAAGAAAACCCTCCCAGAACCAAGTTTACAGTTTTATATCCCAATATTTCATATCTGAGCATGAATTAACCGATTTATTTATAACAAAGGTGAGCTCAGTCTTGGGAGATGGGTGGTTGAACACCCAGGGCAGCAGTCATGGACACCTTCCCCACATCAGACAACACATGGATGCAGAACTGAGCCCTTCCAGCCAGGCAAAGTCAACACAAGGGACTGTTTGAGCAGGTCTTACTGGTGCTCCTGTTGTCTGTGATTTTACTCTGTACTTCAATTTTATTTATCCTGTCACTATCACAAAGATAATAGCAGCTTGTCTTACAGCCCTCCATCTTAGAATCTCACAGAACACAATACTCCTTTCCTCCATGTCTGTCACATTTGCCACCTTCCCTACCTCCACCCTTTGTTCTTGTGGCTTCAGCAAGATGAAATGACTGGACCCCAAATGAAGGCTTCAAGATGAACCACCTCATTACATCAGAACTGATGTTTGCTCAGGATTTCAGAAGGCTTTGGTCAGGGCTATTAGAGCCCTGAGACTGTGAGATACATGGATCTTGTCAAGATTAAAACATGGTTAAAAGGTAGGAAATGAACAGTATACAAGACCAGCCATTTTTCAGCACAGAAAGCAGTCAATAGCAGGGTGCTGCCAGGAGAAGCGTTAGGTCCACTGCCTCAGCATGTTTTGTAATGACTTAGAAGAGGGAAGGGTCTTAGAAGCGGCTGGCAAATGTAATGATCTAGAAGAGGGTGGCAAACTTCCTCATGATACACCATGATTTAGATTAGCAGGGTCTGGAGAGCCTTATGAAGAACATCAGAAAGCCCCTAGTGAAAATGACTATTTGGCCACCCAATTGTAGTTGAATTCAATTTGTGAAAAGGCATTGCAGGCTGTCAGTTCACAATGAAAGAAGCAACCGAAACAACTTGAATATACTGATGGATTCTGAGTTAGCCACAACCACTGTTCCTGCCCAGCCAGAGAAGGACAAAAGAAAAAAGTAGTTTTCCCTGTGGACAGTCCGTTTTGGAGAGAGAGGGGAAAAAATCATCTGCATCAGACATGTCAGGAACAGAATAGTAAACAATCTGAAAATTCCGATACAAACCCCATAGGCTCATCTTCATCTTGAAGCTTTCACTGAGGTCTGGTCACTTCATCTTGCATGCTCAGATTGTACATTTCTGGTCTCTTCCAACATCTTCTGCTACTGCTACAGCTATATGTGGACGACAGGTAGTTACTTGTATTTTTTTTCTTTTGGTGTATACAAATTCTGCCTCGGTTTCAGTACCTTATTACTATGGAATCTCTTGAGGTTTTTTGAGGCCTTTACCTCCATAGTTGAGGCTTAACAGCTACAGCTGTAAGAGAATATAAACTGAGATTCCTTATTTTCTGATAACTTTTGCCTTTAAGGCCAAGGCAAAAATATCACTTAGCATCTGTGCAATGGGACTGTCCATTTCACTACCTAATGGTCTAGTACAGACACTGACTGTCTTGCAAACTTCATATTTCTTATATTCAGCAAATAATTTATTATTGCCCCTGGTATCCTTGGCTATTTGAAAATTGCTTTTATCGTGCTTCTACTCTGGCAGGTAAGACACAAGAAGATTTGTTTCCACTCCACTACCATTACAAGAACTAGATTTCTACTTCTTAAACAATATTTTTGGTATGAATATATCCCTACTCTTTGCCATTTAACCAGAATGCTTTCTGTTTCCTCTTTTCCCTTCTGAGTGATACATCCTTCTTGTGACTCTCTGTGTCAGTCAAAGGCTGTTACTGCTACAGATGTGCTGTTGTCTAATGTGTGTGTTTCAATGTGTGTTATATGTAATATTCAAAAATATGTTACATGCAAAATCCATTTTCTCCCATCTCAAAACCAGTTCCAAAATACTGTGGAAAAGGTGCTGCAGTGCACAGTCAGATACGCTAATGCTAATTTCCTGAAACAGTATCACCCACTGCAGACAAGTGCTTTTATAGTCCTTTCCTCTTGAGAAGTCTTGACTGCCTAGGATCCCAAACCAAATACTTAGGCATCAGGCTACATGCTGGGCAGAATTGTCTCATCACATAATGATAAGCCCTAGATCTAGGCATGCATCCAGGACTAGTCACATAGATTCTGCTGGAGCAAAGTAGAGGATGCAGGGAAGGGTGCCGTGCCGTCTATGCGTAACAGGAATGTTGAGACATATGAGTAGGCAGAAGGGCTGAAGCAGTCACTTGGATATCAAGACTGCGTTGGCCACTCATCAGGCTAGAAGTTCCTGTAGCTTCAGTGTCCAGTCCAAGTTCTCCCAGGTCCAAGCCACCTCATTTCACACAGAGATTTTAATGTAGGCAGAGTGTGGAAGTAGAAGGGCAAGTAAACAAGCCAAGTCCTGCAATGTCGCTGGTAGTAGCCAGATCAAACGCAAGACCTCCCTACAATTTATAAGGGTAGCAGAGTCAATGAGTATAGTTTCTAGCACAGCTCCTGGGAACAGCTTCTCAAACTAATTTGTCTCAAGCAATTAAACACCTGTGTTCCTTCATAAATAGTCATCTACAACCTTAGGGCTGTCAATATGGCACCATCAAATACAACCCTTCAGGGAAAGAAGTAGGAGATGCCAAAGACTTCTCTCATTTCTGGATTACATGAATTGTGTTCATGTCAGCTATAGTTCGGCCCAGTCAGTAGGCACTTGCAGAAGACATAGACAGAGACCCCATGATTTTATCAGGACCACTTTTTTAGGTTCCAATGCACATTTATAGGCTTTTGTGGGACCTAAAGAAACATTGCCTCAAAAAAACCCAAACTTAGTTACTTTCTAATCTTAGCAAAGTAGCTCTCCCAGTGATCTGCTTCTTTGATGGGTATGACAGCAAACACCATCGTTTTGTTTTCAACTATAATTCATCATCGCTCTCTTAATACCCTTCAGAGAGCTATGTTCCACTGAAATGGGATGTGCAAAAAAAATTACATTAGTGACTCTTCCTGATCTTAACAAGTAGAGCCAGGAGTTTAAAACAATTTTATTTTTCTGATGCTCAAAGACTAAGAAGCAGAGAATTCTCGTCTGTTTTTTTGAGACCAATCTGCATAATAAATGCCAGGCTTGTGGTAGATTCCTGTCCTGGAGTGATCTAGTCTATTCCATGATCCTCTGCTTACACCCAAAAATTGTTACTGTTTTCTCTTTCTATACCCCACTCCCCAAACCCCAAGCCGGTAGGTATGTGAGCACAGCCGAGATTCTGGCAGGGAGCACGGCCGGGAGTTGTTCTCCCTCTCTTCTGGTTCAGGGAGACGGGAGTTGCTCTCCCTCTCTTCTGGTTCAGAGGGACGGGAGGTTGCTCCCTCTCTTCCGGTTCTGGGATCAGAGCATGGCGGTTGCGTGCGCAGAGAACCATGACTGGAGCTTCCCCCACCAGACCCTGCCCTGCCGTGTTCTGCTGCGGTGGCTCCTGCCTGAGAGCCGAGACCGGATCTGCCCTCGCCGGACCCCTTCCCTGCAGTGTGGTTTTCCCATGGTGCTGGGCAGCATGGTTTTTTCTCTGCTTGGCTGACTTGGGTTTTGGCCCAGGCAAAAAACTTTTCCTTTTTCCTCAATTGGAGAAGCTGGAACAGCACTTTTTTGACTGCTGGGAGCTGAACTGAACAGGCTGCTGCTCCAAAACTGGCAGGAACAGGATTGCTAGGAGTGGAATTGCTCTGTACAGCCCCAAGCCCTAGGGAGCCAAGCTGGAGAGAGAAAGCACACCGAAAGGCTCCAGCCCAGCTGTTTTCACCTGCCGTGACTGCTGTCGGAGAGAAAAAGTCGACACCAGGTAGCCACTGAATTTTTCTCTGCTGCAGGACTGCTCCATGGGGGGTCTGCTGCCCTCCGCCTGGAAAGCCTGTGCCATCTTTGGGAAAGGTGTCTTCCTCCTGCACTGCCCCCACTCTCTGGACACCTTCTGGGTTTTTGTTTCTCTGTGTGTGGGGGGAGAAGTGCGTTCTGACGGTTTAGTGCTTAACAGTTATTTACTTTTTTGTCTCCCCTGCCTTGTGGACAGGCATTCTGTTCGTTAATAAACTGTTTAATATTTTTTTTTCACTTTTGTCTAACAGTATTCATTCCCTATTCGTGGAAAGGGGATTTTTGGAACCCTTTCGGAGAGAAGGACTCAGTCCAGAGAGTTTCTCTCTTACATTAGTCTCAAAACCGAGACAACTCCCCAGTTTACATCACATGCAGAGAAGTACAGGTAGGTAAACAAATTCCTGAAATGCACATTCATAAATAATTTCTTAGGCATCCAAGATAGTTTGCTATGGATTCAGGGTCAGCCCTGAAAAATACTACTATTTCTCAACAGAGCAAGTAATTTAACTTGCCATTCTTCTATAATTGTATTTACGAGGGAGAGATTTCCTGTGCCTTATAAATATGTCTTTGTTCTGACTATTCTATGCATTCCACAAGGTCCTCATCCCTTTCTGAAACCTCTGAACACAGCAAATTTTCTCTTCCCTCAGCTCACGATAATGCTGGTATTGCCTTTAGATGCAGTACATTGCCCTGTTTTGAAGGCCACTAGGAATTGCTGGACCAGTGGCAGTGCTTTGCAGAGGAAATTTGCTCATTTTAAATAGAAACTTTAGGGCCAAATATATTTTTCAGCTTCTAAAGGTCAAGGAATTGCTTACTGCCATCTTGTTGTGCAGAGTGCAGGCTGAGAAAAGTGTCCCTGGGACTCCAGAGTCAGAAACAGTGGAGGTCTAAGTGGGGAGTGGGAGTCGATGGTTTCCACTTGTGGACCAGGGTTAATGAACCTCACACGCTCCATTAAATCATGCACATCAAGTGTCTTCCCCTCTCCAGGCTGTCAGCACTGGCAGCCTGCCTTTGGGCCCAAAGCAAAGGGAGGCAAAGGCTTGTATTGGTGACACAAGGCCAAGAGAGAGAACAGATTCAGCCTTTCTCCTTCGGCTGATGTAGCAAAGCAGAAGGAAGTGAAGAGGGGTGGATGCTGTTGCCTTTCTGAGAAGTAAGAGGAAATAAAAGCACAAAGATGAAACAGCCAAACCCACTTGGGATTATGACCTTGGATTGGACATCCCCGCATTCTGTTTATCCAACCAGAGGAAATTTTGAGGAGGTACTCAAATCTCCCATCATCCAAACACTGCTCTGTAAATCAGGAGGCCTCTGAGGCATTGTGCTGAATGCTTCAGGTTTGCAGAGGCCTCTGGAATTCTGAGTGTTCACTGCTGCAAATCCATCTTCCATGATGGGCTGCATAGCACAGCCACATCAGAGCCCAAAGAGTTGGCCCCACATGCCTTCCCATGCTGCAGGAATGGCAGGGATGCCTTACTCTTCTTCAAAGGGTCTGATCAGTGCCAGTGGTCTGTACCCAGTGCCTCACTACAGTCTTGCAGTGGTAAAATTATGCAACTGCATTTCAGGTAAGTATTTTTAATTCATTTCCCCATGGTTCCTATGGAAACCAATCCCACAGCTCTTCCCAAGTGAATGCAGAAACCACAGCAGGGCTCATAAGTGGGAGATATGCCTATTTTCTGTATTGGCAAAATGTTTACTCCACTTTCTTTATAATAGCTTCAAGACACACAGTCGAAATGCTACATGCTTTGGCAGATCCTGCTTATTCCAGTGGGGTTGTCTATGCTTTATCAGGCTACATTTTTCAAGAAATAATTTGTTACATCTGCCAGTTTTTGCTTGTGAAACTAATTTATGTACACGACAATGTTCAACTCAGCTCTGCAGTTCAGCAGAACATGGTGATAGAGATCTCCTGGCACAAGATCCCTGTAGTTCCCACATGCATTAATTTAGTCATAGGAAATGCAAAGATGGAATTTTTGTAAAAATAAAAAGTGATTCTTAAGTATTTAGTCATTGCTGAATATTTATAATTGATGGAAAAAGCCTTCATTAAAAAGGAAGGTTATGACCTTTAGTGATGACAGACATGGAATGATAGAAATCTCTGATCACAAGCAGAGATTCCCTCTGAAAAGCTGCTTGCACAACACACCTCACAAAGAAGTAAGCAAACTGCAGGGAAGGGGAATGATGCCTGGGGATTCTGTTCCTCACAGGGCTTTGGGAACAGCCTAGTCACTTCCCTCTGCACCCACACCTGACTGCATCCCTCACACCCACCTCCCGCTTGGCTTTCTCTGTTGTGTGACTTCAAAACTGGCTGCAGCAGAACATCTTCGCTGTAGAAGCAAACTGAGTGAAACGTACCTAGCGCGCCTTGAACAGGAAGTACCCAGTGTAGCTTTCTGAAAAGAGTGTTCAAGGCAGAGAGGGAGTACATTGTAAAATTCAGGTTGCTTTGTCAAGCTCCAGACAACACAGGCAGCAAAAGGCTTCCTGCTCCTTCCTATTCAGCACACACACTCAGGCAGCATCTGATCCAGCAGCTGTTTGAAGCTGCTGAAAAGGCCCCTGCTGACTTTGTGCAACAGCTGACTCATGCCTGAGTAAAGACTGTTGGAAAATGGTCGCCTGCAGAGGATCCTGCCCCTTAAACAGAAGGATTTTCTGCATGGAAGATGAGAGAATGAACTGTCAAGCTCTTTGCTTCCCAAGGAGCTTTTGGTCAATACAATTATAATTAGCAGGAAATAAACTGGAGTAGAAAGAGAATAGTAACTTCAACAAATGAAAAATATTTTTATCCCTTTTCGTGTAAGAAAAAGGTGACCTTATAGTTGAATGAATGGGAGGATCGTAGAAACATTTCAGTGCAATGAAGCCTGTAGCCCAGGCCAATACCCCTCCTGTAAACACCATGACAGTGACAGAGATGTAAAGAGCCCTTTCTCCTCTTTCCAGCATCATGATCGGTCCAGCAAAGAGTATCCTGGGTGTTTGTGGGTGGAAGAGTAGTTGCAAAGGTGAAAGCACCCTCAATATGTGAGAGAGGAAAAGGCCTTCCAAAAGTGTAATGAGGGCAGACTTTTCTTCACAGGCTCTGGTTTGTAATGTGCTATTGAGGTACACGTCATTTGTCAGAGCAGAAGCTCTTTAAAGCAAAAGTGAGGACAGTGAAACACTGAGCCCAGAAAACCGGGAGCATTCTACAAACCACACTGCATGGGCCTAACAGCACTGGAGGGACAGAGACGAAACCTCTGTTCATAAATTGCTGTTCATACAGCCTGAAGATTAATTTAGAAAGTTCCAAAGTGACAGACTCAATCACAAAACATCTGCCTGAAGAGCTAATACATCTGCCGTTTAGTCTGCCATGTCTGTTAGTCCCCAAAGAGAGCTGAGGCTGGGACCCATCTGCTAGGTTGGTCCCAGAAGATACTCATGACTACTCATGGCCTTAGTGTGGGTAACGGAGACAGTGTCTTCTGAAGTGTTTGAGAAACACATACAAATGTGTAGTTTACTTGACACAAACGGCATGCAGTAACAAAGGCAGAACTGCCTCCAAACAGAAAGCAAATACAAAAATGATGTTTTCTCATTCAGCAATGAAGTCTCCAGGAAATGTGAGCTCCTGTGAGGAGCTCATGACAATTCTATGCCAGAGGGCTTTTCTGCTCACTTCAGGTAACCTTCCATGTAACAGCAAACTGGGAGCCCTACTGCTGCTCCTTGTCACCTGCACAACCTCAGGCAACAGTCACTGACTGAGAAAGACCTGTACGCCAAAGCACCTGGTTTTTATCTGTAGCTGTTGTGCAGCCTCTACTAAGCTGACAGCACTGCAGGAGAAGCTGGAAGTGAGACTAGAAGTCATCCTGCTAAACTACATTTGGGACCATATCATACGCTCAGCCAGAGCAAATAGGTGGATTTAGGGCTTCAGCTTTTTGGACAGAGCCAGCAGGAAACTAGTGTCTCTGGAAACCACACTCTTTGCTAGTGCTCCCTCAAAGACACTCTCATTAAATCTTCCTGCAGTGACAAACACATTCTGGTTTTTGTTTCTCCTATGCTCAACTTGCTCTTCTTGTCTGTTGGCCTTTGCCAAAAGCAATCACCTTCACACACCCACTCCCTCGGCTGCTTCTGTTATTAGCATCTCACTCCTTCTTCCTGTAGCTACCTTCAGAGGCTCTTGTCATTCTCCATTTACTTGCTTGTCATGTCTGAGTCTCCACTGCCTAAGTCCACCTTATTCTCCTGCTTACAAGTCTGTGATAAAGGCAGCTCAGGACTTTTTCGTCCAGGCCTGCCTGCAAAGAATCTACTCCCTCTCACTTTATGGTCCTCCTAAATAGCAGTAGCAGCCCCACCTCTTGCAATGACTCAGGGGGTCTTGTGCATGAATTACCTCTTGTCCACTTTTCCTAATGTGTGTTGACATATCTACCTTGTCCTTCCTGTGGGAACTACACTTCTTGAAGATCTGCAAGTGCTTTGCCCAGGCTAAGCATGAATTGAAATAAATGTGGGGTTTTTAAGAAATTATAATCTAAGGTGAGGATTGACATTTCCAGATTTCCCTAAACCAGGAATGACCACGGTTTCAAAGCCCCCATAAGCTGTGTCTGTCTATCTGCCAGGCTAGTTAAACTATTTTAACCATGTTTATGCAACTAACAGGGAAAATATGATTTCCATTCCTACAACTCCAGTAATGTTACGAATTCTCACTGCAGTTGTTTTCTGATTCCAATAGTAAAGATTTTTCCCCCTAAAATGGAATATAGCCACCTCTGTAGAATGCCACAGTAAGCTTGCCTATCTTTTGTTTGTTCATTCCCTTGGGACTGAGTTGTGCCTAATGTTTCAATTACCTTTCTGCTGCTGCAGAGATGATTGAATTTGGAGTTTCAAGGGACTGCGAAAATACCAGATATCTAGACAGAAAACCAATACCTTAGGAGCCAACAATTTACTTGGCATATCTTATAGCACTTAAACAACTTAACTCTTGGCAATTAATGGCTCTAATGGTATATTTATTAGACAAGTAAGGGAAAAGAAAGAAAATGACATGAATCTTTAATGAAGACACTAATAGAAGCCACATGAAAATGCTGAATTCTCTTTCTACTCAGGAAATACCAAGTGGCTCTTATCAACCACATGTATATGTGATAAGTGAGTTCATTTAATCAATAGGCTTTATTGCATTTCTTAGCATAAAGAAGTTCTTGCTCTAAAATAAAGAGGATCTAATTAATCTAAATATACCAAGTATAACAGTGCAATGCATTTGTTTGCTGAAATAATCCATCTAGATCAAGGGCTAATTTGTAATTTGAATACTGAAATGATAGTGTCTACACTAGAAAAAATAAAAATTATATGAACAGTGAAATAAAAAGACAACCTTAATTTCAGAGAATGATTTCTGTTTCTCACTGATGGACTCACCAGAACTGTTGCTTCTAGTGGAAGTAATGTGAATTTCAGATCCTCAAAGCAAAGTCCTTGCTCTTACAATTTGTGTGATGCCTGGCTGATTTTCTCTCTGGAACAAGTCCCCGAAGTAGAATAAGGAAGACCAGATATCCAACAGCTTATATAAGTGCTTTCTTCTTGCGATCAGCTAAGTGAGACCAATGTGTATCTTCTGAGGGATAAATTCTAAGTACTTATCCACAACACACTTCAGGAAAACATACATGTTGTAGGTCCCATCATCATTTTTTGGATAGGACATAGAACATTGTACATTAAGAGCCCAATTCATACCAACTAAAGAACTGGTCACTGCTCTCATTTTTGCAATTCAAAGAGAGGCAGCTCATGATTTAGCCAGTCTTTGTACTCTCTTCTAGGTATGTGTCTAACACTTCAGTTCCCAGGTGCTAAACAATCCAGACCACAGCTTCCCAGGCCCCAGCATCAGAACAGTGCCAACAAACCAAAAGTACAAATTTTATGTGCTAGGCAGAACACGTGGTTCACTTTAGCTCACTCTAGCTGCAGAGAGAGAGAACCAAGAATCCTTCTGGCACCAAAAAAATAACCCCAAACAAAAAAACTCCAACCAACCCTGGCAAAATGTCTAGGACAATCATGAATTGAAAGGGCAACTTTATATGCATCGTGCCACTGTGAAATCTTTTAATTTGATAGTAGGGGACCTAATTCCAAATTCTCTATATTGTCAGACAACAACTGTCAGGTACCATGCAACAGCTTTCGGTTGACCAAAATAATATATAGTCAGATTTGGAGTGCTAGTGTCCATAATCTTCAGCTCCGTGAAGCTGACCATAGCTGCCTTGGAGTTGCCAGCCTAAACATGGAAGCTCATCTGCTCTCCTTTCAGGAGACAGTGTTGTGTTATGACATCAAAAGGAATATTCATGCCTAAAGATGCAAAGAAGAAGTAGCACAAACTGAATGATACAATCCAATGTGCTCTTTATTTATTCAGTGACAAACCAAAGGAATCAGCTGTTTCAGTTCCAAAATTCTCTTAGAGGGTCAAGCTCTAAGATTTGCAAAGACTTGCATTTTACTGTGTTACATATTCTCATTAAGTCTCTAACCGAAGACTGGCTGGCACACATGGTGGTGATCACTCATATCTTCAGAAAGTTATTATTAATTTGAAGATGAGAAAGTGTATTAGCAAAGAAGGCATAGCAGAAAAAGTCTTCACATTTGACCAAGAGGAAGGTAGGGAATATGACATGTGCTTTGCACAGATCTCTGATCAACCTCATTGGTCTGAGTTTATCGGGTATCTGTCAAGAGTGTGCAGCTCCACGCTAACACAAAGAAGAACAGAACAAAACATTAGCATTTCACCTTTTGCCACAGGACAGTCTTATTCATCACAGGCCCTTTCCGAAGCTGGGGACAGCTACAGAGATGTCAGGCAGCAGCTAATGAGTGGAGGATTAGATGAGGGGATGGTTAATGAATCCTGAGGATCAGAGCCTCAGATACAAAATTAAAATCCATATCACAGGATAAAAGTTATTCTGTTACATATACGAAGTTTATATGATACAAACTATGTTCAGCTCCTGAAATGACAGCAATATCTGGCAATACTGCTGTGCTACTTAGAAGGTTTTATTCCAGCCTTAATAGAAATATTGATGAGTAAACAAATCCTTTATTCTTACTCTTGTTTTTGAAGCTAGGATTTTAAAGTACAGAGAACAACATAATTCACACATCCCCCCAAGCAGACAGATGGCTATAAAATATGGGCAGTTAAATTGCCTGTGATGGGAAAAATATCTAGTTTCTGAAAAAATATGTACCTGCATGACTCACTTATTAGCTGCAAGAACAGGGTCTCTCTGCTAAAGTTAATGAGCCTTTCTCCATATTAGTATCAGCTTCACTGATTGCAGTCCAAGAGGTTACCTGCTATGGTAACTAACTTAATTTGCTTTTTGTATTTTTTTATATAACATGCTGTATTAAAGAATTAAAAATAGCACAGTCTAATAGGCTTATGAGTAAACAGGATCTCTTTGAAAAACGGTTATCAGTTCAACAGTTCAACAAACACGCTAAAGTAACCCTTTCCAGCAGCCAGGGAGGAGAGATACAGCCCCTTCGTGCAGCTCCTCAATTATGCAAATGAGGTTGAAAGGAATAATTTGCATAATGACTAGAGATGCTCCTCCGTAAGGGCTGAGTCTTGCTAAATTGCTTGGGATACAGGTAAGGCAGGGGGGACCTCTTCTACCAAGACCTTATCTCCACACCCTGGACTTTACCTGGATAGGGCTTGCAGGAGCATCTGTGCAAGCTCACATTTTTAATGCTCAATTCTGTTCCATGGTAAATTTTTAATGGAAGTTTGAGCTGTAGCAGGGCAGACATTTTGCATACAAGACAAGTGGCTAAAATACACTTTCCCACGATAAAAAATGAATGCTAGCAACTCCGAAAAGCCTCCATTCAAAACACATACCATCGGCAAAGTGAAATTTAACAGCAAAAGATAGCTCGTTTTGATCAGATGACTCATGGAGGCAGATTGTGTGTGTTCTGTGCTCACCAGAATTGGGAGGGACATCCCTAGGGGCTGGTGGGAGATGTGCCAACCTGGGCTTAGCTGTGGGCTAAACCACCAGCTAGCCTTCACTTCACAGGCATCCCTTCAAGGGGGGGCTCCTGTTGGACCAGTGGTTCCTCCTGTACGAAGAAATTCCCTTACCAATATAGTGGAGAAAAGCAATTTTAATGCATGCTCCCTAAGTAATTTCTGATTGTGAAATTAACATGCCTTGTTGTTTTGACAAAACAAGGTCCTCTATATCTCAAATGTTTAAACATGAAAATTATTTCAGTTTCTTTCCCCTGTTTCTCAAAAATCACACTTTGCAGTTTTGCCTTCACCTTCTCCTCTTAGTCCATGACTGATTATTTCAATTGCAAAACCTCTGCAGAAGGGGTTGTCTCTTACAACAGGTGTCAGCAGTGCCTAACATAATGGAGCTATTGCCTTAGGTACTTCTGGACACTAATGAAAATAATTCGTAGTAGCACAGTTAAGCCATTCCATGGGATATCTCTCTTGTACTAAAATACCTCGGATGCAAAAGGAAAAACTCAGACAGGAGAGAGCCACACAGGTGCTAGGTGTAAAACCTATGCAATTTCCCATGCAATGGTATTATGATCTGTTATGCTGCTTATTCAGCTAGCATTTTAGAACCATGAAATACAGACATTCCCAAGTACCCAAGTAAGTAATAATCAGAGACTCTACTCCTTCACGCACTCAATCCCACTCGGCTTAAGCTCCCCGGATTTGTTAATACATCTGTTTTGAAGGTGCTGTCACCACTTAACGTGCATGCAATGAGAAGGAGATAAATGGGGTATTAATCCAACCAAATTTTTTTCTCCCTGTAAAGAGTTTATTTCAGCATCAGTTTTTGATTTTCTGCTGAGTGATTGACAGCAAAAATTGCACAACCCATCAATAAGTGAAAAGTCAATAAAAATCTGTTTAAAAAATACTGATGATTTGCTTCATACAAATGGTTCCACCCACAGAAGAATGAATGCAACTTGGCTCCCATCAGTGCTGTTTGCAGTGCAAACCCACTAGCATTGAGCAGAGGCTGATCTCACAGTGCTACTACCTTTCCCTTTCTTGGCACGCAAACAGGGATCCTCTTCCCCTTTCTTCCACCTGTATTTCCTTTTTTTTTCTTTTTTTTTTCTTCACTTGAAATCCTCCAAAACTCTGGTCCTCTGCCAAATCTAGGTGAAAGTAGCTAGTACAAATACGGAGATTGGAGAGAGGTTGTAACAGATAGAAAAAAATATCACTGCAGGTGGGACAGGAGCATTGCAAAAATATCCCTTATCTTTGTGTACATAACAGGCACAGCTTTTATTTTGCCCTAAGGAAGGAGACTGGAAAAGAAGCAAGCGTGTTTCTTCTTTTTCAATGAATAGGGACAAGCTGTACTGAGCCAGTGGGTGCTCCCGCATGCAGGTCAGGGGTGCATCCACCCCACCGAGCAGCAAACTCCCTCCTCTCACCATAGCATGAGTCACCGGTTTTCAGAAACCATAACCCCAGGCAAGACTGCCTTGTTCTGCTATGGCCACACACAACAGGAACCCCAGATCTATTACTATCTCCGTCTGTGGCTGGGGGCTGGATGAGATGACTCCTGCCTGGGCCTTTTTTCTGCCCCTGCATCATATTGCAGCAACAGAAGAAAGGGAAGAGCTAAGAACCACCACCTATCCAAGACCTCCCATAGCTCCACCTGGAGCCATTTTTGTGCATGAGCAAGGAGTTACATATGCATTTTGAGAACTCTGCCTTCAGTGTTTCTTACTGCTTCTGCAGGGCCTGCATCCATCTCTTTTCATAATTCATCATTGTCCTATCCCCTTCAGCTTCCCCGTGATGCCAAAAGCATCCTGATACTAAGTGCTTGAAAATATATGTGCTGTTACATCATTCATACATACCAGACTCTACTCTTGATTCTTTATGCATGAAGAGTGATGCTAAATTGCATTGTGTTTTATGTTGGGTCTATAAAAAAGGGAGCCAGAGTTCTTCTGTTCTGATTTTGCAAACAAATTGAAACCTGTTAGGTATTTGTATATCCTACCAAATTCCACTGCCAAAAAAAGTCTTTTCATGTTTGCTTTAGATTGAGATCATGACTCCTTACTGCCCTGAACCTACCAGTGCATGTACATACAGTGATATCATCAGTAGTTCAGTGTCATCAAATCAGAATACTTACAATTTTAAAATTTTTAATTTTTTTTTTTTACAATTTTATATTTAGCATAGATGGTTTTTTCCTCTATTCTAACCCCAGGTACTAAATTCAGGAGAAAAACTATGCTTTTATTAAGGGAAAGATGCTTTTTAAGTTGGAGAGAGAGAAGCTTTCAAGTGTGAGGTTACTACAGAATCAGATACCAGAAAGCAAATCATAGAAACATAAAACACATTGATTTTTTTTTTTTTTTAAATCCCATTATTTTGAACTGATCTCCTGAATGCTTGGGATATAATTCATGATCTTTGAAATACTCACCACTCAGTCACCAGTGGTTCACTTTCCTATTAATAACTGTGGACAGGGAACAATTAAGGAATGGAAAAGCAACAGCTGAGCAATAAAAAGCAAAAACCTGTTTTGCCTTGTGGGCCTTCATACCCTTCTGAGCTCTCTAAGTGCTTCCATCTTCTTCTGGAATTCCCTTTCTTAGGTTTCTGCAGGTCCCTCCAAAACATTTCAGAGGTTTCTGCAACAAGTTCACAGTATGAAGAGCCATGGGGTTCTTGTAGATACACAAACTGATGAAAGAAGCAAGATGCACTATTATTCTTGCCACTATTTACTCCTGACACCTAACCTTGTCCTTCAGCCTCCAAGCAGGGAGGAGACCTGTCTTTTTGCTTCCTATTTGGCCATGATTGATAGAAACAGAAACTGTCCTCCTCCCATACAGACACGAGAGGACTATTCTGTTCCCTAGATTTAGCTCTTGCCTTGATGCCTCTTTAGATGCAGGTGTCGGAGATGTTGAGGCCACAGGGAGGGCGTTGCTCTCCCTTCCATGCAGGAGGCTGCTATGTGGAGAAGTCACAGTAAAGCCATGGTGTCCTGGCATCAGAGAAAGGTACAGTCAGGACATGGATGATCACTGTGCAAGGCCTGAAGGTCTTTGCTTCATCAGAGGAATGAGTAGACGTTTTCTCAAATCTGGAGCAAGAATGGAACAGGAACAGGATTCAGGGCAAATCTATACTCACATCTAGGCTTGGATGCCACTGTGTACACACAGCATTTTCCAGAACCAATCCCTTGGTAACTGAGCCAGAACCAAGGCTTCTGTTCTCTCAGTTGTACAAGGTGCTAAGGTCAGTGAGATCTGAGGGCATAGATTCATAAATCATAGACACCCACACAGCAGAATCACCCACTGCCCTCCAGTGTGGCCTCTCTGCACTGTGGTCTGCATGCACACAGAACTGAGTGTCTCCTTTCCTCTGATGACCTTCAGTAAAATGCAATTTCTTCCAATCTCCTGAGGCTGGAGTGAGATGAACACCATGTTTCTTGCTGCACGGACCTTGATAGCTCCAAAGCTACCGCTGATCATTATATCCTGATTGTTATTTTTAAGATTGAATCTTGATGACAGAGAACAGGGAGCCAGGCTTCAGGGAGAGGTAATAACGCAATTGTAAAAGTGCTCGAAAGAGGACAGGAATTTACAGAGAGAGCTGAGCCACAGTCACATGTCTGGGGATTTAGGTGTATTGTATGCTGCTAGGAGTCACACAACAAACATAAATATGGGACTTGTTTCAGTCTCACTTAGAGAGGCATACCATGATTCCAATCAAATTAAAAAAAAAAAAAAAAAAACAGCAACAAAAACCTCTTGTCGTTTCCTGTGGGTGGCAATGTACCCAGAAAACATACTCCTCTGCTGCAGTCACAGTTGTGTTTTTAGAACTGTGAAAGCCCACTCATTATCCATGAAAATATCTTGGAGCAGGGGGAAGGGGAGAGCTGGCAGTGGTGAGTCAGCAGAAATAATGTCTACACCAATATCTATATCATGATAGTGCCTCCTAATTTCCTCCCTGCTCCCCAGGTAAAACGAGAGGTTGTTACAAGTCCAGACAAACCTCCAAAAGCATGCCTCATCTAGGTTTAGGGGGATCTCTAGCCTGCTCAGAAAGAAAGGCTTTACTTTCTTGCATGGGTCAGAAGACAGCAAGGAAAGATGGAGGTGTTAAGAGACTAACAGCATATCTGAAGAAAAGGCTCACAAGGCATTGCTCTCCTAGAACGAACTTCCACCCTGAGAAAGATTCTTCTTTGTCATCCAGCAGCAACACTGTGTCCCAAATGAAGCTAAAATCCATCAAGGCTTTCTGCACTCTCACACTCTGCTGGGCTGCAATACTTTCCTCTCCCTTTCTTGGTTGTCTTCTTTACTTTTATTTCCTTCCTGTAAGTGTCTAACAATAAAAGGGTGGCATAGGAAGGTCTTTTGGTTGCTGCCTTCTTTGATGAGAAGGAGGATGGAGAACAGTGGAGGGAAGACCAGAATAGACACCAGAAAGGCAGAGCAATGGAGAGAGTCAAACCAGTAGAAGAAAGGTGATCCTAAAGTATCTCTAGGAACAAGGCTATGGAAGTCAAAAAGCTCATGGACTGAAAGATATATTCAGAAGAAACATGAATGTGTTGCTAGTGCTATTAAGAAACTCCCGCAGGTCAGTGAAACCTGTGAGGGAGACTGGGGAAAAGGAGAGTGCAGAGGCAGTGGATTGCAGTGTTCACTACTGACAAATCTCATGCTGAACACTACTCCTCTGCAGGGGAAGGGCCATGTAGCCACTGGCATGACCTGTGCCCCTACCAATCATCTGCCTAGAGAGGAAATTTTACTCAGAGATAATCAACCATGTGTTCTAAGCAGATGAATGCAGCAGAAGCTTTTGGGAGAGAGAAGACAGAATGTGACTGCTGAAAAGCTGTCGGCAGAGAGGCCTTTTAACTCTTCCAGCATTTTCGTGAGACTTCTCTCTTTCTCTCTTTTCCCAGGTAAAACTATTATAAACAATCCTAGGAGTTTTTGTAAATTAATTAAGCTTCATGCAGCTGCGCTTTGATATCATTTTTGCTTACAAAAAGATTTTGGAATAGGTGTTGTTAGAATTGACCAATGAACTTGGTAGGTGGCTCACCAAGGGTCCAATAGACTCTTGACATTTCTATAAACTTCAAGCAAGCTAAAGGATATAAGCCGCTCTGTAAAATAATACAAAAACTCTGCATCGCTTTCTTCTCCCTGGACTCTGTGTTGTATTTCTTGGGACACTCGCGACAACAGAAGAATAAAGTTTTGTCTTCCAGGATCCTATGGTAATCAGGTCATGTGCAAACAAGTCTGGGGACAAAAGCATGGCTTTCACTTTAAACAAACTCCTGTTTCATTGGAGAACAGGACAAGACTGTGGCAATAGGCTATCTAAGGTACTGGGCACCACTGATGAACATATTCAGGGCTCCTGTTCCTCCATTCTTGTACGTTCCAACCTCTCACATGGCCGTAAAGGGAAGAGTGACAAAATGGAAGAGCCAGGAGACTAAAAAAACTTGGAAGCTACTGTGCAAGGCACCCACTGGCAGCCAACAACGCATACACCGCTGTAGCTGCCACTGGTGCCACCTACATGTGACAATAGGAGCTGCTGAACCCAGTAGGTGGGTATGGAGAAGCAACTCTCTTTCCTCCACTACAGATGGTTCTTTCAGGACCAGCTCTTTCCTGACAAGTGTGAGAGACCCATCGTGTGAAGAAACAGAGCCAAGGGATTTAGTCAGACTCATGGTTACATTAAAGTTGTCTACTTTTTTCCCTCTTTGACTTATTTCTGTTTTGTCTGATCACAAATCACATACCGTGAATCATCAGGCAGCCTCTCTGCCTTCTTCCATAGGACAAGAATATTCAAAAAACCATGGAGAGATGGTAGAGATATGAGGGGAGAATCACTACCCCCAACTTAAGGAGGGAGATTCTATTTTACACTAGGGTTCAGAAAACACCAATATTTTCCCAGGATTTCATTACAACAGTCTTGCCTACCATATTCACTCTGCAGGCAATGAGGACTAGATGACTGGAATAACAATCATGACCCCAATGATCTCACTCCTGCATCATCGACATTGGAATGACCACATTCAGAGCCAGTATCACTCTTCTTGTTATCTGAAGACCTATCCTAATGCTAGGTGATTTTTCAATATCTCTGAAATATTTTCAAGTTCTGGACTTGGAAAAAAATAATTTTTCAGCAAAAAAAGCAATCCAGTGTGTGTTACATAGTATTACCATGTCTTCACTCTCTTCTCAATATTTTGAAGACATTTCTTTAAATATTATTCCAAGATGAGCCTACTAACCCCATGTGTCCCTTGCCTGCCCTCCCATCACGTCCCAGTAGCATGTCCAGATTTGGCCAAACAAGAAGAACTTACGTTTGCAAAACGCTCCCGGTATGGTTTTACAGATTTAGCCAGAATGGCATGGAGATAATGCTCAAAGACAGCTTTTCCCCTTCTTTTTTCCCCACAGCCCCGGGATTAAGGACTAGATACTTACTACGCCCCTATTAGAGTTTCAGCATTTCCAGTGCGCTTCCAGACCCAGCATATCTTTGCTGGAGATCAGGCTCCATCTAGAGTGTCTGTCATGATTTAATGAAGGCATCCAAACCTTCATTCAAAAGTCCCTGAGCCATGATCTGTAAATCACCGGAAGCTTAAAACTTCTGCCAAGAAAGTACCATCACCCTATGCTTGTGTTGCGCTTTTCTTTTGCAGGCACTAGTTATGTGCTCTGTCTGAGAGAGGACTGAGGACTGAGGGGCACTATGTGCCACCCAGTACAGCTACATTTGCATGCAGTTAAGTGCTGTAGCCGGGTGGATGGTGGGACCACCATCTTCCCGAAAGCGTTGCGCGTTTGGCGGTGCCTTGATGTGTTCGGCGGTGCACACACACACACGCGCGTACTTAGCTGGAGGCAAAGGGTCGGAGGGGTTCTCCTTATGGTATTCCACGAAATAGGTTGATTGCATGAATAGTCCAGGGAAGGAGAGCACCGAACAAAGGAGGGTCCAGGTTATATACCAGGTATAACCAAAGGAGGTTATATACCAGGGGCAACAGGGGTGGAGAGAACAACAGGGACCAATGGTTTGAGGGTCAGGGGGCGGAGAGAAGGCGGGGTAATACAACTTCCACCAATAGGGGCAAGCGAGAGGAGAAGCAGGGGACAGGAACAAATCGGGTGTCGGGTAAGGGAGAACAATCTAGAACAGAACCTTATAAGGGAACAAAGAACGACAGGCCTACAGGCCAACTGAATAGGGGAACATTAACATAACATGGCAAGGCCTGATGGGGAGACCTTCCTCTTCACCCTAACCTAGGGGGAGACCTTGGGCCTCAGAGCCTTCCCATCAGTAGTCTCCTACTGCACTCAGGCCCTCCGGCCCCACTGGCTCCTCGGTCACTCCTGTGGCTGCCTCAACCTCCTCAGCATCCCCTGCTGCGGGGTCTGCCACCACCACAGTATAGTGTCTGGATATTTCCAATTTACAAGAATATTCTGGATATCAGTAGCACCATATATACTTGTTGGGCAATAATGACTTAAGTTTAGCTTAAATATAAATAAATATGGTGATTCTGACACAGATGCATCAGGAGAGTGAAAGACATTTGAAGTTACAGTTAGTAAATATAAATATTGACTTAAGCCATAACGCTGCTTTCGGAATCTGAACTTGTAAAAATCTCAGCTTTGACTTTTAACAACACTGAGATAACTTATGTTAAGATTCTTTGTGTTTCACACACACACTCCTCCACTTTCCTGATAAACAAGCACTGCAGACAGATCAAGGAGGAGTATGCAGGGCCAGCAGACCCACATGTTGCGCTGTGATGAGAATATCTTATTAAATTCCAGTGTGGATTTTAAAATGAATCAAAAAGTTTGGGGTCTTAGAAAAAGAATGAAAATAGGGAGGATAGATGGTATCTGCCATGACACCTCCTCCCTGTACTTTCTAAACGGGACACCAATATCATCATAATTTTAATAATCACTTTCTTTAACCAATAGGATGTTTCATTTGAGGGCTATATTAGCATATTAAAAATCACAGTCAGATGTAGTAGTTCTCAGACTTTTCTGGCTGGCAGCAGGAAAACTCTGATTATCAGATATCATCTTCAAGTTTATGGGTTATTTCAGAGCCTGAATACTTGGTTTTGCATTAACACAAACCTTGGGTAAGTGTGAAGAGAGGAGTACAGCCAAAGTAAGGAGAGAAGTCATTCAAATAACCACTGTTGCTAAAGAAAAGAAAACACAAGCCCATGGTGGTAAACAATGGAAGCAGTCCACGGAGATATTGACTACAGAAAGGATGTCCTTGTAGAAAAATGCTGCCACACACCTTTCTGTGCAAACCCTATGCCTGGCAGCACATACCCACTGCTTCCTTGTGTCTTGACTTTGCTTTGGTTTGCACAGGGTGAGGTACTGAAAACAGGTGATAACTGAAGAGAAGGAAAATCCAAAGCTCAGAATCATGAGAAATCAGTCATTAACAGTCAAGTAGGCGATGTGCACTTAGCCATGTTCTCCAAGGTATGGCTAAGCATCTTTCATTGGTTTGCTTTAGCTCAGGCATTTTTTTAATATAGTTAAATCTCGGGAGTTAAATCTGTTTTAATTCAATTACAGTTAAAATTTAATACAGTCAAATCTTTTTTCACGGGATTCTAAACAGAATGCAGAGTTATCATAGAGCAATGTAATCACCACTGGAAGTGTCAAACTGCCTGGCCAGATCAGCTGAAAGGAAAAGTAACAACCTTCACAGTGTATGCACTTTCTGGAATAGCTTTCACACCAGTACAGAGGAACTTCCAGTTTCTGCAAAGCCCTAAAAAGTGCACAATGACTACTTACAGTTCCTATGTTGACAAAACAATTAGTGATGCAACTCATTTTTTAATGAACTTATCCACCTGATTACAACAGTCAAGCACACCTGCACTACCAGTCGCTGATGTCTCTCTCAGAAGCAAAAATGCTGTGAAGGCCAGAGCAGAGATATGCATACTGATAAGGCTTTTCCAAAGCTGAACGTATTTGTATAGGTTAGAGCATCACCAGCTGCCAGAGATCGTGATATCTTTTCCCGCACTCTGCTCCATGGATAAAGCGGATAAAAATTATGGATAAAAATTATTCTGGCCCCAAATCAGTGAGCAGGCTCCTCTCAAGTCTAATAATGGGAATAATCAGTATCCCTAGGCCTCCTCAGCTTGCAATCCCACCCAGAAACACAGAACCACACACCTCTGTGAAAGAAGTGAAACACAGTAGGTTGTTGGGAGTACTGTGCTACATAAACCACTTTCCCCAGGGATGCTAAAAGAGAGTGGAAAACAGCACAGCACTGACATAGCTTAGTCAGACAACACAGGTGCTGCGCAGTACAATACAATAAGGTTCTTGAATTCTGCAGGGACAGAAGAAGGGAGGGGAAAGGATAGCAAAGAATATCAGTTCTGAAGTGTTCCTGAAAATTATAATTATGGTCATGTAATTTTTTGAAATAAATTTTGAAATAAATGTCTTAGAAAAATACAGCAGCTCTCAGTCATATAGGTGCTTATATTCTGTTGTCTGGAGGTGTTGCAAGACAGTGCAACTTGCAGAGCACATGCAGCAAAGACATCAGAGCAGCACAGTTTGGATAGAGATCCTGCTGTCAGCCTCCATCTGCATGGAAAGGGAATGAGGGCACTTCACTGATGCACAGCAATCCCATGAGGGGAGGAGGCAATCACCTGCCAAAAAGTCAAGCCTGGTTCTAAGTAACACCCGCACTGCCATGGGCTCACGGCACCACTCAGAGGGTTTGGACAAGAGGAAAAATTGAAATAGAATAGTGGGTATTAGTTTTAATTTGTGGCTATCACATGTTTCCAGCTTTTCTAATTAAAAATATCTCTCTCCAAGTCTCTTTCGATGTATTTGAAGATTGTAGCAGATAATGCGGCTACCACTTTGAGTACTTAGGCTCATAATGATACTACTCAGAGATGTTAGCTGAATAAACAAAATGGAGTGCATAAACCTCCTAATATTCCCAACAGCTAACCCTCTGGTCAGTGAAAGCAGGAATGAGTTTAGTAACAGCACATCACAGTTATCACCAGCCCCATAACAGCAACATGAAGATTTTGTCCCAGATGAGACTGCTATGAGGAAACCACCAGAGAAAAAGAGCTCGTTTTGGCCATAATGTTACCCTACAGCAAGTGGGACACATGCAGATCCACGGTGTCTGTCCAAGTGTTGGGAGCTGCCCATGGCACTGTGTAGCTAACTATTTGCTAGTGTTGGTGTAAGCCAACTGTGCCCTGGAGTGCATCAGGCACAGCATCACCAGCTGGGTAAGGGAGGGGATTGTCCCACTCTGCTCTGCGCTGGGGTGACCTCACCTCGAGTCCTGGGGGCAGTTTTGAGCGCCACAATATAAGAAGGACAAAAAGCTGTTACAGAGTGACCAAAGGAGGGCAATGAAGATGGTGCAGGGCCTCGAGTGGAAGACATACGAGTAGCAGCTGAGGTCACTTTGTTTTTTCAGGCTGGAGAAGAGGAGACTACAGGCAGACCTCATTGCAGTTACAACTTCCTCATGAGGGGAAGAGGAGGGGCAGGCACTGATCTCTTCTCTGTAGTCACCAGTTACAGGACCCAAGGAAATTGCCTGAAGTCTGCCAGGGGAGGTTTAGATTGGATATTAGGAAAAGGTTCTTCACTTCATGGTTCACCACTTCATGGTTCGGCATTGGAACAGACTCCTCACAGAGGTGGTCAGCGCACCCAGCCTGACAGAGTTCAAGAAGTGTTTGGACAATGATCTAAGGTACACGGTGTGATTTTTGGGGTTGTTCCGGGCAGGGTGAAGAGCTGGACTCAATGATCCTTGTGGTTCCCTTCCAACTCAGGGGAATCATGCTATGATTCCGTGTTGCCCAGCATCAGCAGATCGAAAAAATAGCTCAGGAAAGGACTCCTGGGAACACTGTCCCTCAGCCTTCATGGAACAGATATTACTGCCTTACCGACTCCTCAGTGTTAAGAGTTATTTTTAGTCCAAGACTAGTTTTGCAAGAACTGGGGTTTTCATGGTAAATCAACTGCCCTGACAAAACCTGCAACCTGGGCCCATGCGCCACTCCCTTCCCTGTTCCTGAACCACCCATGCTAATGTGTGGAAAGGCATGCTGCCACATGCCAGTGTCCACTAAGGAGACAAAGGGGTCCTGTAAGAATCAAATTTATTCAAATAAAGGGACAGTCCACCTGTGGGGTCTCTTGAGTTTTGAAGGATGCAGCCTCCTTTTTATCCTAAATTCCCAATCACATGTTGCCCTCCTGCTTTCCGCATTGGCTGAGGTATGAGGAAGGTACCGATGTCCCAAACTGCCTGCTACATATACACCCACCTCCCCATATCACACATCGTATGATGATTAAAATTAGCATTAAGCCCACCCGACGTGGAGAAGTTAATACTCAGAAGCCTATTAAGCCTGCACACTCTTCCCAAAAGCTCAAAGGTTTAGACTGTGCTGGGTTCTGTAACAAACTTGTGTGGTTTGATGTTTGTAAAGACCCCCACACCCACTCTTCCGGAATCGGATTGGTTCTTTCAGGTTATCTAGTTTCAGAGTTTGTTTGTAAAGATATACACATGCAGTGTCCTATTACTAACCAGCCAGGAGCTGGAGTGAACTTCCCTCATTACCTGACAGCCTGTGGGCCTTCCCTGATTTGATGACTATCTAAAGGGAAGAGGAAAAGGAATATTATAGGTAAGAAAAAAGAAAAAAAGTGGGATGACTTTCAGGCGTCACTGCTGTGACGGGCTCAAAGAAACTGCTGTCTAGTAGCCCTGCCCTCTGGATCAAAGAGAGGGAGAGAGGACGGAAAGGGGGTTGATGGCATGGGAACAGAGATACGCAGCCTTCGCTCCGTCACCTCTTACCTCTTCATTCAGGGCAGGAAGCTTACCATGCACACACAGCCCAGCTGGTGTCAGTAATCAGCACCTAACTCTCACAGCTGTGGACTCCACCCCTATGCCCCCAACAGAACACTTACACTCTCAGTCCTAGAAAAGAGTAAAATATCAATAAGCACTCCCCACAGCTGGTCTCCTTGGATGCACTGCCACCTCTCAGAAGACACGGTCTAGAAACAAATAATTATGGTAAGCAGGGTATAGACAAAAGATAACTGAGGGGAGGAAGAGAGTTAAATCAAGAGATAAGTGCACCAAATTGCCAGAATACATTTGCAAAATATCTGGTAGCATAATGTATTATTTGAATAATACTGATAGCATTATTATATACTAAATCATAATCCATATGCATCGGGGACAAAGTTAAGGTAACAGCAAATTCACCTGTTTAATACTTTATAACAGGTTAGAATGATAAATTATCCATTTCTCAGCAGCAATCAGTCCTTCTGTCAACCTTGAAATTGTTATACAGAGAAAGAATTTGCTTTTACAGAAAATGCAAATGTTATTGAGTTATTGCATCGTACAACAGTTTCTCAGCCTTACTAATAAGTTTCATCAGGATGTAGACAAATTGTTTGTGCAAAGATTACTCCTGAAAACAGCAAGGGTCAGGCAAGATGCTAGGCCCTGCTCCATCTTCTTTCTGTAGCTCAGCTGTGTGTGAGTGGTGAAAGTACTAAAGACTGTTCTGCTAAGGTGTAATTCCAGAATGTGGTCTCAGTGCCTTCCTCCGTCTTTCTCAAAACAAATGTCAGTGTCAAAAGGAATAACCAGGATCTCCTCAGAAGAAGAGTGTGTTTGAGAGAAAGTTGCAAATTAATCTTTCAATATCTTTTTAGTGGTTTGTTGGTTCTAAAATCTGCCTACCTGTGCTGGGCTACTCTATGCATGTTGCACGCTTCTTTTCTGCCAACAAGCCCACCCAGCTCTGTCCTGGGTGCTGAAGGACCTCCACCCTACAGCAGAGGAGCACAAGCAGGCAGTGCAAGGATAAGACAGCACACCCGCTGAGCAGCCTTCCACGTCCAGGTGTGCCTCTGCAAGGCCTGTCTTTCCCTGTGGGCAGACAGGGCACAGGCTCATGGATGTTCAAGGTGGTTATACAGACCAGTCTGGCACTGTGCCCACTTCCCTGTCCTAGGCCAGCAGGCACGGTGTCAATAAAGACAAATACCAATCATGACAGTGTTCAAATGCAGATCTAATATCTTCTCTCTATGTCTGAGATGACAGTCAAGCTGAGGGCTGGATCACCTCAAAGAAGAAATCTTGTCATAACTAAGCTATAAAGTTTCCATCAGCTGTTCTAAACCTCTCCAGAGAGATGCTTCCAGCTCTGCTGGCAGAGCTGCAGCTGATGATCTCTGAGACACTGAGCCATCCCACTAGTGTTCCCTTGAGCATGCAGCCCTGGTGCAGCTCCCAGAGGGGCTCCCACTCCAATCACAGCAAGGCAGCTTTCTGCTTCAGAGTGAATTGGAATTGTCTAGTGGAGAACCCACCCAGGGCAGTCAGGACACCTGGGCTGCAGAAAGCTACCTGTACACTGACCCAGCTCCCACCGCAGCTCTAACCCAGGACTTGCGCAACCTCTTCTGAGTTTTCATTTGCTACATTTCACATTGCAGCATATCGTATGAACAACTGACATTTCTGAATCACTGAAAAAAAGAGAAATTCTTGTTTTCCAAAGGGACAGCACAGCCTTCAAGGCACTGGTGAACTCTGCTGTTGGAAGAAAGAGTGATTTAAAACACAGTACTTCCCTTTGATGCTTACTGTCTTAGACATCACATTAATCAGAGCTTTGTGAATGGCTGATGTGCAACCATATGCACTTTTACTTAAAAGCAGAGAAATCAAGGACATTTAACAGCTCCTGATACGGTATTTTTAAACTTCAAAAGTAATAAACTATTTATGAAGTGCCACTGAGGGGAGTATCCAGCCTAATTCTATATTTATTTGAACAGTTTGCCTTTTCAAAAAAAACTGCCGATTTTTTGGTCTTAAGTGCATAATAATTTAGTGCAACGTTAATGTTCATGCAGACCTCAAACAGAATCACTAGCCATTGTCAGCTTCCTTTTCAACTAATGACAGTAAAAGTAGATTTTCATTCACTGTACAGAAAATGTGGGGGGGAAAAAAAACCAAATTAAAAAAACCAAACAAAAAAAACCCTCATGTAGCCTGAAGCAGACAATTTCCATGAATGGGAGAATTCCGAAAACATGTGGGCAACATAACCTGCAAAGCAGCTCCTCTGGTCCATCTGAGCTCAGGTGCCACTGTTACCATAGCTACCAAGACATTATCTGAGAAGATGACCCGTTTTGCCCAAGGGACTGTCCAGGCTGGGAAAACACCTCACAAGCTTTCACCAGAGGTTCTGTAACATAAGGAAGCTGTAAGAACAGAGTACTTTTTACACAAAAAATAGTTAAAACATGTTTGCTGTAAAACTGTATTTTCCCATCCTTTACCCAAATGTCTAAGGAAGAAACTTGGATTGAGATGCTTTGGCAAACAGCACTCTCTGTCTAAGGAAGCAAGGTCCCAAAATAGTCCTGCACAAAGCTGCAGCTGTTTCTCGCTGCTGCAACTCAATGTGAGCATGGGTTTGCCCAGCTGTGCAGACCTTTAGCAATTCATATTTTGTACTTAACTGGTACTCTTCCATTTTCTGTGCAGTTCCTACACTGTTTTCTTTCCCTGGAAATGGCTGTTGTGTTCTAAGTGAGGCTCTTCTCTCAGCCTTTTCAGATATCGAACATCTACTGTTCCCTTTGACTTCCACCTTCAAGAAAACAATCTTGCAATCCTGTTGCGTCTTTTCTAATTCAGCTGAACAGTTGAACTAAGAAGCAGAATAACAATGTCAAGTCCTATAAAACCTGCAACATTCCTTTCTATTAAAAAAAAAAGTAGAAAAGTAACATTTTTAAATTGAAGGGACAAAAGAAAGCACTTTTCTGCAAATACGGACCTCTAGTAAGTATGGAATCCTAAGCACGAATCTTTTTAATGTAGTAGCTCAATTACTTTCAGGAGTGAAAAACAATTCTGTTTCAGGAGGGCTATTGGAAAAAGAAAAGAAAAAAGAGTTGAAACCAACTAGAACAGTTTATCTATTTAAAATGAAGTGACTGAGATCTTCAACAATTTCTTCAGTAACTAGAAGAGAACCATTAACTTTTTAAAAACCAAATGTTTCAATGCATAAAAGGGAATTGAATTAGTTTAAAATTGCATGAAAAGTAATTTTTAAAGGACACCAAAACCACAGGTATTCAGGATGCTTCACACAGCATTGCTATAAGCAAATAAAGTAAAAAGATTTGTGTCATGAAGGGAATAGCTATATTGTTTTTTTATTGATGTCTTCTGGAAGTATACTGTTAAATGAGAACATTGTTAAACACAAATGGTATCTGGGTGCCTGAACTGTAGCTTTCACAGGGACAGAACCCCAAACATTATTTCTTCTTTTCAAAGTTAGATAGCAATAACAAGTAGTTATTCTGCATAACTACTTACCAACCTAGAATAAAAATGTAGCATAAGTGCACAGGCAAGGAAAGAGAGCAGAGGACTTGAAAATACCACCATAGGAATGTAACCAGATCTATACCAGGGCTACTAAAACTCATCAGGGGCAGCTATTGGGCAGTAAATGAATGCAGCCTTACAATCTTGAGTAATGTCAGCTTCAGATGTAGCAAAGAGAGCAAGTAACAGGCATTCAATATAAAAAAGTCACCATAAATGGTGAAATCAAATATGCACTTGAAAAACTAACCATATATAATTTGAAATATACATGTTAGCATCATTTAACAGACCACTAATCACGATTTGACTAGACTTTACGACTTTTTCAGACTTAGAGTAAATTTTTGTTCTCTGTTTCTTTGGACCATCTAAATGTCGCAAGTCAGTGCAATAAATTGGTGGGTAATTTGGCAACTTAGTGGGTAATTTGGATGAAACTATTTCATGGAAAATTTGTGCAAATTACACTGTTTAAGTGTAGTGTAACAGCCTGGATCCATTGGAAACTTCCGTTTCAGTGGGGGTGAAATCTGTGCAGCTCCAGTAAGAGTTTCACCCAGCTCAGAGACCCTGAAATTCCACTGTAAGCAGCAGGCTCAGTGCAACTTCAGTAAGTATATCTAGGATAGCAGCCATGCTGGGCACCTCCTAAGGCCTCTGGTAACAGCACTGAAAGATCATCCAACAATTTTCTTGGTCTTGCACCTAACTACAGCAAACAGGAAATGAACTGGACTGCAGAGGTCTTCCTCAGCTTTGCTTCCGTTACACATGAACAGGGGCGTTGTGCAAAGGATACAGAGGCATGGGATGTGCCCTCTACACAAAAGGTTTCCTAGCGTCATAGACCAGTCAGTAGATCCACAGAACAAGGCTTAAAGCCTTGAATGGTGCTTAAAGCCTTCTCAAACTTCCTGCAGGAGTAAAACAGAACCTGAAAAACCCAGATGTAAAGAATCGGCGCTCTTCCACACAGAATGTATTGCTGCTTAGAAACCCAACAGTTTCCTATATACATCCAGAGCTAACAAGCCTAGCAAATGAAGTCCTAGAGAAAAGAAGCAGTGCAGGTAATTAAAGTAATTTAATGACTTTTTATTAAAATAGGATCAGAAGCAACACTAGAGTAATGTGATGAAGGAACACAGAATTCGTGGTTCATGAAGTAAATAGAAAATACCTTGTTTCTGAGTGACAGGCTTACTTAAGAGATGGGAGTTGAACAGAAACCAAAGCAATTTGAACAATTTGAATATGTCGTACACCATTAGTGAGTAGAGCATAATGCCAGACATAGCACCATAAAACAGTGAAAAGGAGGTAGATCACTAATACGTGGCTTCCTGCTGAACATCACAGCAAGAAACCCTCTGGCGGAACAAGGGTCTACAGACACTCTTGGTGAACCCAGCTGCATCATGCCTTGGCCACTTGCCATGCCACCCAGCTGAGGCCTGTAGGATGGTCCACAGGCAGGACTCAGGGAGGAATTCAACTGCAGGCAGTCAAAACAGTGACTGGCCTCTAAAAGCTGACTTATGGCTTGGGTCTCTGCATAGCATTGAGTCTTCCTTGAACTTGAACACTGCAAAGAACAGAAGACATGTTTATTGGAAAGGTAAGGGCAAGGGAACAGAAGTGAAGCATTCCAGTAAAACAGTTTCTGCCAGCTGAACCACTGTTGTTGCTAAGGTGTTTTTGTCTCCATACTCACTCTATAAATAGTGGACAGCCCAGGGCTCACTGAGCTCTCCTGCATGGCAGCAGGCTGCACACCAGAATGTACTTTCAAGCAGAGACACCTCTCCAGGTTACTCTTTGAGGATGAGAGATTCCTTGGCACATTCTTGGTGATTAATAGCATGCTAAACTGCAGAATCTTAGTTAAGTGATATAAAGTGTTGATTGTGTTCGTATAATCTTTTAGACATAAAGTGCTGGCCAAGTCTGGGGCAAGAATTGAATCCAGGTGCACCTAGACTCATTTCTGAGAAGTTTAGAAAGCAATGGGGTCCTTCCCAAACCTTATGACTCAATGACAGGATCCTCCTGACGGTTTTGTCTAGCCCTGTCCCCATCAAATAAACAATCAAATGTACTTTGCCATCAAATCTTCTTAAACCACTGTCACTTTACCATTAAACTTTGTGAGCTTACTACTTTATATCAATGAAGTGTATCGTTGTTTCTCTCTTATGAGTGAAGTGCATTACTCTGTCCTCAACAGTCACTTCTGAAGGACCACTTAGATACCAGAGTTGAGTTTTACTCACTCAGTTTGAGATAGAATGCTGGTGTTTGCTAGTTCTTTCAGGAAAAAGCACCTTGCCATGGGAGACTCACATTGTCTAATGCTAGCGACACCTTAAAGGCTGCAGCTGGTATTCTTTCTACAAGGAAGAACCTGGAAAGTCAAGTTCTCCTCACCTATCTAGACAGCTGAAGCTACTTTTCTAATTACTAATCTATGTGCATTACAAATGCATTCTGTGACTAATCTGATAATACTATAATGCTTCATTCCACTTCAGCTGTACAGGTGTCAGGGGATGTAAATGGGTATGGCAATACCAGACTTCAGAAGGTAACCATTAGCAACACAATGCAGAACAAAGTTATGTAATATGTCCTCACACTCCCCTCCCCCATCATGTACTTCTTCAAAAGGAGGGAAGGTGTGTGTGGAGGGGAATAGGCAGCAGAGGCAATTCCAAGGATGACAGAGTCTGTCTGAGATCTCAGTCAGTCCTGGTTTGTTATAAGGGAATGTGGTATCTATCATGCAGAGAGAAAACTAGAAACAATGCTCTGCAAGGCACTTGACAAAGATAACTGATATCTGAGATGTCTGGTTAAAAGACAGTTCTAAGCCCAAAGCCTTTCTGCTGTATTAACACCACCACAAATCTAGGCTACCTGTCTCCGTGCCTTCCCAAGAGGTCTGAACTCAGACAGAGAGAGCTATCATCTGCCCCTTGTGTAGACAGTTCCAAGTAATCTCATGGCCTTGTCATATCCTGTTACAGGAATTATTTCACCCTAGCTTCTTGTTTAAACACTTTTGTTTAAGAATAGTTCTAGTTAAGTTGTTTACTTCCTCTATATTTTTTTCCTCCACCAGTTCAGATAGAAGGCAAAGGCTTCATGTTTCAGATTATGAAAATAGAAAGAAAGTACATGCAGGATAGTAAACAAACTAGGAAACAGAATCTGAGTTACAGAACGGAATAAAAAGAGAAAAAAAGACCAGATTTGTACCTACAGGCCATAAGCTTTACACTAATTTTAATTTCCTCAAATTATCGCTAAGGTCACTATTAAATTATATGTCGTTATTGGAAATTGGATTCGTAAGCCTTTCTTTGAGACCTAAACCACTCTGAAAGTATTCTCCCACCATCTCTCCTGTGCTGCAAACACCCACCTTCATTTCTGCAAATAAGCTATAACATGAGTGTAATAGTTTATCTGTACACATGGTATATCCTAGAGGAAGACACAAGGAGAGGCAAAAAAAAGGAGGAGGAGAGGACCAGTAACAGATTTAATACAAACTCAGACCTTACAAAACATAGAGAAAGAGCCAGGGCATGGGTGCTAAACCAACATGATCTCTTAGAACAGCTCTTCCTCCAGGCTCATTAGTTTTGCCATAGCACTTGGTCATGGGCTGTGGTGAGTCTGTCTGTATATACCTAACAGAAACACTGAACATCTAGGATTTCACCCATGTAAGGCCAACACCTGACAAGAACTGACAGTCAGACATCTGAACAGCAGTCTGACATCTTTTATAAACCTTGATCTCGCTTATCCTTTCTTATAAGAGTTAAAACATAACCCTCTTCACCTTTTTCATTTACACATGGCTGATGTTTCTACCCAGGGAGGTGGAACAGTGTCATGCTGAATGCATCCTTACAAAAGACCTGGCTGTGAGAAGGATGTGAGAAGCATGTGCTGGAGCTGGTCCTGCCCATCACAGGGACGGTGCCCTAGGCACAGATGAGGTGCAGTGGTGGCTGAACAGGGATGCTGCTGCTGAGGTTTCAGGCTGCCATGGTGATTGCAGCCGGTCACATGCAGTGAGACTGCAAAGGAAGAAGACCATGAATGCAGAGGAGCAGCACCAGCCTCTTCGATGCCAGCCTGGCCACCCAGAGAGAATTGCACTATGCTGTCCACACTGTTGCTGGCCTCAGCTGGAGCTCTCACAAATATCTGAGCATGAAGGCAAACCCACTGGGAAAACAGGACCATTCCTTACACAAGAGCTTTTCCCAAAATGACCATGGGCACCTCCGCTTCCCACAACCATCATTCTTCACTATTCAGTTGATTCAACTAAATTTCTTCAAAATACAGTCAGATCCAGTACAGAACAATGACTCTGTTGCAGTTTAAAATCCTTGTCTATTTTTCTTGTGTCTTCAGCTGAGGCCATTGATGATACAGAGACAGGCAGGACAGGATCTGTGGTTTGCTATCAGCAAAGACTGTGTGCAAAGCTGTATACTGGCACCCCTTTCACTCGCTAAAAGTAGATACTTGCCTTCCTTCCCCGCTTGCCCAAAGGCACTTGCACATCTTTAGTCTGCAACTGCTACTTCTGCTTTTGTACCCTGAGCAGAAATTATGGATTTGGTGTTTCCACTCATTAGGTCTCACTAGCAGGATTGCCTCAAGAATCAATGAAGGCTCAATTATCTGCTGCTGCCACTTATTTCCACCATAACCAGCAATTAGGTGAGGTCATGATTACTCTGCTTTCCACCCTCTGTCCTGCAAAGGGAATGGTCGGTGTCACTCTGCAGCCTGATGCAGAGGGATAGCATGTTGCCCTCCGGCAGACCTGCTCAAGCAGGCCTGAGACTGAACCACCATCTGCCTGCACACTGACATGTTCCCACCCTGCTTCCTATGGGCTATAGGGTACATGTGCATGGAGAGGGGGAAATTATGACTACAGCCAAAACAGGGATATTACATTTCACTCACAAACTGATGAAGCATTAGTAAAAGCTTAGTGCAGTAATAGACTTAAATGAACTTAGTATATTATGATCATACTGGCAATAGTCATATTATGCACCACAGGATTCCAACATTTGGTTTAAAAAGAAAACCAAAGGAGACAAAAGCACAAAACTAGTTGTGTACCCCAAAGCCAAAGCAGACTTATTCAGTTCCTGGGTGACAGGAGAGAACTGGAGAAAGCGGGTCAGTGCTTTTACCTGGGTAATTAAATTAAAATTAAGTGAAATAGGAGAAAATTTTCAAGCAGCGTGGTTGGTGGGTTTTCTCCCCACACAGTGGGTGAGGAAGCTATTGAAGTTTACCAACACACACCGTCAGCACAGCAGCTAGAAGACAATTTTTTTTTTGCTAGACATTTTAAAAATATTTAAGAAACCCTGTAACCCTAAAATGAATGTTGTATTTGAGCAGCACCAATTTTTGTCTCATCATGTTGTAACAAATGGAATTGACAAGTATACAGCCAAACCAAGACAGAACAAGCCGCAGCAACAGTCTGAGATTACTGAAAATGATATGCTTAGAGAAAAAATTGTTTTCCATGTGACTGACAAGAGGCTGGGAGAGAGGTTATTGAGGGAGATGGATTTGTGCTTCCAAAAAGGCAATAGACATCTGCCAGGTCTTGGAAGCCACACACTGCTAGAAGCGATAATGTCTGGGCAAAGTATTGAAAAGTCTGTATAATAAGCTGTCAATGGAAACAGCATGAAAAGTGGCAGATCTAGAGCTCAGCCATGAACAAGACATGCAAATCAGCAACAGAGACAGAGATGGCAGTGGCCTTCGTGCTACTGAAAATTTTTTTGCCTGGACAGCACAGGAGATGCTGAGGCCAGAGCCATCTTCTCCCAACAAAACCTTTTCCGAAAATCACAGGAACCCAATGTCTCTTTCTAGGCTATGCCTGGCAAAAGTAGAAGTGAGAAAATGTCTCAGCTTTGGAAAGCAAGAAGTGTTTTCTAATGCCAGAGTTGATACTAATATCTGATTTTGTAAAAAAAGTCTAGGAACTGACCAATTAAAGTAAGATCCTATTTCATCTAGAAATTAGGAAATGGAGACACCCACATCACTAATTGTTGTACAAAGCTATTCCTGAGAGTCATGAAGGAAAATAGAGCTGCACTACATACTCTCTATAGTCAGAAAAAGGCATAGTGATGTGACTATAGGGAACAAAAAACATGGTATCTGTTATCTGATGGAATTACTGAAGTATTCATGAAGGAACATTACTGTTTTATGAACCCTGTGCATTGCACAAAGATCCATATGTAACTCATCCAGAAGCTGGGAGAGTGGAGACAGAGGATACCCAGCTGCTATGACACAGGGTGCCAAGTGAGCCTTTTTTTTCCCTTTCTCATTTCTTTAACAATGACTCCTGCCATCTCCTCTGATGCTGCTGTTCTCATGTGCATGGAGCTGGCCTCCCTGGGAGCTAGTCAGAGTGATGGCTGACAGTGCAAAACCTCCCTTGAGTGCAATCCAATGCCACCCTTTGTGGAATTGCTCAGGAACATTAGTAGGCCAAGCACTGCCATTCTGCCTGAGCAGGCAGAAGGAGGGAATGAAAACCTTGAGGAGGAATCAAATCCTAGGAATAACCTCCTACTACATATAAGTCCCTTTGGCCCAGCAGAAGAACATAGGATGAGTGGTGCTGCAAAGTCCTAAGGGCAGTGACCCGGACAAGAGATTGACAAACTTGTAGTTCAGTACTGCCAGGCAGCATGGACTTGCAGTCTGTTTACTCTGCTGCTTTTGTTTGCCTTCTCATCCACTCATATATATGCATTTATGTAAACACTATAGCAAAAAAGCATTAGAGATTTCCGAGCCAGGCAGTGCCGCATCAGGGACCAGCTCATTTAAGGCTCCAGATTCAGGTGAACTTGAGGAACTGGTGCACAGCCCAGAAAAGATTGGTGGCACTGGGCCTAAGACATCCATCTAAGGAAACACATTTTCTCTTGGGACTGGGGATGCTGAGGCACACTCTGGGGATTGGCTTTGCTCACATAGTTAACTTCAATAGCTTTTGCATAAGCAGTTTTCTGTAACCAGTGAACTGCCTGGAATGCTGCTGAAAAGTTGCGGAACTCTGAGGGGCAGCTTAATTACAAACTCCTGTGAAGACAGGAGATCCCAGGGAGAAGGCTCCTCCTGTGTACGGCATAGGCATAATGAGTCAAATTCTTCAACAGACACAAAGCAACCCATTGGCCCCTGTCTGTACAGTTGCTGCCAGTTTTCAGACAAGATCTGATGCATTGATTGCTGTGTTTCTGTTTCCTGAGCATCCTGATTTCAACTGGGATAGTTAAATCTTTTTTCTAATAGCTGGTACAGTGCAGTGGTTTGGATTTACTATCAGAATAATGTTGATAAGCCGCTGATGTTTTAGCTGTTTTTAAGAAGTGCTTACTCTAAGTCAAAGACTTTTTCACTTTCATGTGCTGTGCTATGAGCAGGCGCACAAGAGGATGAGAGGGAGAATGGCCAGGACAGATGACCTGAACAGACCAAAGGGATATTCCATATCCTGGAAATTTATGCTCACTATATAAACTGAGGGAAGTTGGCCAGACAGCACCCATTACTGTTCAGGGATGGACAGGGCATTCCTCAGTATGTGGTGAGCAAATTTATTGTGCATCACTTATTTAAAATTGAATTTTATTCCTCTTTATCTTTTTGTTATATCCCTTTTCTTTACTATTACTATTATTGTTCTTGTTCTTGTTATTATTATTATATAGTTACTTTATTTCACTTATTAAACTGTTCTTGTCTCAACCCATGGGGTTTACCTTTTTCCAATTCTCCTCCCCATCCCATCACAGGGAAGGGGAGTGAACAAATGGCTGCATGGTACTGAGTTTCCATCTGGGGTTAACCACAGCACTAAGAAATGCACTGAAATAGGCTGACAGGAGTCTTATCTTGTTTAGAATCCAGGCCTATTTACCTAGGTAATAGAGAAAGGGGCAAAATAGAAGTTCATTCTCCAATTCCACCAGGTATTCTGTCATCCTTCCTGGTGTGCCTGCTTCTTGACATCCCAAACTCTTTCTTAATCCTCATCCCTTGGTGCTGCAGTCAATTAACAGCCTGTAATTGTGACGGGCTGTGAAAACACCATTTTCAGTGGCATATTCAAAACCTGTATCTGCAAATTGACTGGTGTATGAGCACGAGAATCAAATGTATTTTTAAAACTGTGTCATCTCTAATGAATGGATTTTCTCAGGCTTAAAACCTAATCAGTCCCAAACCCTCCTCTGGTAAGTGGTGGATACTTACTTTAATATGTATTTGATCTCTGAACAAAATTTTAATTTTAAGGTGGATTTTTTAATTCTTATTGTTAATTGTTCCCAATATACAATTGATACTTCTCCCTCAAATCTGATTTTTTTTCTGCCTTACACAAAAGTGGTCCAGAAAACTACAGCCTAAACTATGGTGAATGGTTATTTAGATGCATTTAAGATTTTCCACATCAGGCTGAACAAATACAAATTAACCTGGAGAGTGCTATGTTTGGTAAATCTTTTGTACATTGTTATTAAGGAGCAAAATTAAATCTAAAATGGAAACCACTGCACTCTACTTTATAAACAGCTACCACAGAGTTTTCCAAGAAGCTGTTCACAATGAAACAGGTCCTAGGCAGTAAGGCATTATTTGCTACCTGTAGGGCAGATAGCAATCATCCAGTTTAATCACCACCATGGGGCTGGGACAACTTTCCCAGCCAGCATCGCCACTTCAAAAATGTACTGTACAGCATCTCTTCTGGAACCTGCCCATTTCAGCTAAAAGCTCCAGCTGAGAAAGAAGTCTTCATTCTGGGTAAGATGTTTCCAGGAAAGTACATGGATATGATGTTATGCTGCAAAGCACCTAGATGGGATCAAAGAGACGAACTGTGAGCTGTTGTTCCACTTTTCCAGATGGAAAAGACAAGCACCATGGGGACAGGCTGCCTCAATGAAGTGTTACCTTGGTCTGCTGTCACTCGCTAGCACAACAGACCCCTGTTGTCTGGAGCCTTCTCTCTGCAAGACTGATCATAACAACTTGGATGTCCCCGGCATAGAGAGGACTACTCCTAGTCACCCCTGGTGCCTCTGCTTTGTTGGCTAGCCAAGACTCAACCCTTGCTGCAGCTCTGAACAGAGTAATATGGGTTCTTCTAGGGGCCAGGAGCTCTTGGGTGAATCTGGAAATGTAAATCATGGCTGAGGCATGCATTCATATAATGGTTCATTAAAGCTAAGCAGACTTCTTCATAAAAAGAGTATAAAGGCACCAGTCTCTCCCTGTCTGTGTATATGAATGCAAACACAGAGCATAAATGTGAAAATTCCTCTGTTGCTAGTACTGATCAGTCCTTCAGCTTCCTCTCATGACAGAAATGTTTTTCACCTTCTATCCACATGTTTTCTTGGCACCTGAACAGACAAAAAAGGAATTCTTCTCCTTTGTCCTATGTCACAGTGTCCCTCTCAGCCTGGTAATCACAATGCATTTTCATCAGAACTAGAAGTATGTCTACCCCACAGGTGTATTCAGCAAAGAGGTAAAAGATACTACAGTCTCTTTAATATGGCCTTGGCTTTCCATAAACTAAAACATTTCTCTTTCCTCTGCTGCTACAGAAAAAATACTTTATTAACCATCTCTTCATACATATTTAGCAAACATTGATCAGTATCTGGTGTCTTGAGAAAAATCCATTCTCAAGATATTTCAGTGTCTGAATTTGTCTCTTGCTAGACAGTTTGTATAATCTACAGGCATATTTGCAAGGAAACAGTAAACTATTGCCTTGCTAGTGAGTGTATGAAGTCACTGAAGTGATTACAATTACATATCACTTAGAAATTTTTACAGAAGCTTGTCTGCTGGGAGGCAGCACGTGTGAAAGTTTTATAGGATGAATTTGTAAAGGAAAAGAAGTCAAAGATATGGAGTTTGTGTGACATCATATAATTAATTTTATTTCTCTCAGTATTCTACTATATTTCTCACACAGTAGGAACACTACTTATAAATCATAACCTAAAACCATTGTGCCTGGTTTCCCTGAACCGATGCTAAACAGAGAAAAAAAGCACAGAGAAAACTAAAGCCAGGAAAGCCGCAAATACATTTCAGATAAGTTTCTACATCAAAAATTCAAGAATAAAAGTGTTCCTTCGAGGGCTGTACGCTGCTTCCACACTAAGACGAACTTAAGCCTATACATAACAGCATCTCCTGGGAAGTTTCACAATAACTGTAAATCCTCTTCTGTAAACCTAATGGGTTGACTGCCCTGAATTTACTGCAAACTCCAGAGACATTATAATCCTTGGCAATGTATCTAGAACATCCCTCATACAAACACATAAGACCAAATGACCAGGCTTGCACTAGGTTTGCTCCTAACTTTCTTTCTCCTTCTTTCCAGTTATAGAGAACACGTACCTCCAGTTACATGTAGAGGAGCCTCTCATCCATACCCTGTGGTGCCACTCTATCCTGACACCACTGCAGCATTCATGTATCCAGCCTTACTACTTTCTTTTGGGGTCATGAGCAAACAGGTTCCTGACCTCCTTCGTAATACAGGCTCAGACTCAGGGTGTTCACTGCTGCGTGTGACAAGTATTGGCTATCACTGGAAAAGCACGCACAAGTGTCTTCCCCAAACTGAGATCTCCAAACAGCTGTCTGACAGGGAGAGTTGTGACTCTGGATGCACCAGGCTAAAACATTCCCACCACTGCTGCCTACTGGAAGCAGCCGTGGAGTTGGCAGGAGATGATAGTACTCATGTTTCAGCCTTAATTTGCCATTCTGCATATTAAACTGCCCATAAAGGTGGACTGGTGCTAAAAACACCATCCCACAGTGGAGTGGGGAAGGCAGTAACCACTGACAGCTGAGAGCTCTCAGAGCAGTGAGATCTGAAAGCACTACACAGGTTTGTTGTGTCATTATAATTCTCAGCCCGTGAGCAGACATATGTGAAATATGTAACATGCCATGTCCTTGCTACCAGGGCGAAGATGAAACCTGGTGAGGCAACAAAACTTGTCAACTGGATTGGGGCTGTATGCCAGATGATACAGAGGAGAAGATGGAGCTTGTGCCAGCATTTACTCTCAATTTCATGGGTGCTGTATGTTTATCTCATTGTGATGTCCCACCCTTGAGGGGAAGGGAGTATCCAGGATCCATAGATGCTCATGGTCAAAAGGAATTACTAAAGTCAGGGACTCCACAAAAGCTTTAAGAGTTCTATTAGTAAATTCACTCTTGGCATGGAAACAGGTTTAAGTTCGTCCCTGATCTCCTGTATAAGCATGTGGCAGTGGGTTTTGGATAAAGAAGTGGGGTGAAAGAGAGAAAGAGAGGCGAATTAAAGAAGAGGAGAGAGAATGAAAGGAAAAGAGTAAGAGAAATCACCAGTCCTGGCTCCAGTGTCAAACCCTCTGGAGTGTCCCGGGGATGCCCACACTCCTGGACTTGGTGGGAGTACCTTTTTATTTCCCCCCACTGGAGGCAAGTTTCTCACTTTCTATGCAAGTTAGTTATCATGCACAGTCCATTCCTCTAGACCTTTCTGGAAATCGGTTGAAGGGCTTCAGGGGTCTTGGGTGATCATGCCCACTTCTCAACCTCATCCCTGCACTTGCGCTGTGCTGTGTTGTGCTCATATCCAGGAGCCAGAACAAGGATGTTTGTCCCAGAAATGTGCTGCCCTACCTTCCTATGGCCTCTTCTCCAGCCACATCCTGTTCTTTCTCACGGTATGTTATCACCAACAATCCATGGCTGGCTCCACAGCTATCCAGCTGTCACTCTTCGAGACATACGCATTAGCCCCCCTGTATTCTAGGCTCCTACACTCAGGAGTTAGCGTTTTTCTTGACCTCCTGGCAGTAGGACAGAGCTATATGCACATGTAGTTATGTAGCCCTGAAGTCAGCTCTGCACTCAACAGCCCAGCCTTCAAAGGGGGCATAATCTGGAACAGGCTGACGTGAAGGCCCTGGTTGACAAACATGCCCTGGTCAGCTTCACTGTGTTTGTTTCTCTCCCACTCTGAGACAAATCTGCCATTCTATGAACAGGAACTGAACTAAAGACTGTCATGCACTGCTGTTTCACCTGTTGCCCCAGTTTGTCTGTTCCAGATATGGTCCTTCCAAATCAGCAAAGATTTATCAAGCAGGAGTTTGTTGAGCTCCACCACAGTGACTGCCCTCTCCTACCTGGGAGTCGCCCAGAGTCCTGCCCCCTACGCAGGCCAAGCTGACTGCAGACAGCCTGCTGCTTGTATCACCCTGCTACCATAAACCAGCCTGACCGGGAAAGAAAAGGATCAGAGAGTACTCGGTAACTCATTCAGCAAAAATTGGTGATGGATTTATAGCAAATCATTTAACCTTTTTTTTTAATTACTTGCCCAGCTGTTGGAGCTGAAGGAATCATTTGGTTTCTTACTATGTTTTTACTGAGTAAATTCTTCAAACACTTGACATCAAATGCATATACTAATGTCTCCAGCTGTTCTCCCATTCAGATTCTAAATTGTGGGTCCAAAAAGTATCCATCACTACCCTTTTTTTGATTCTAAAACATCTCTTTTTCTGCTTGTCATAGCATCAGTTCTTCTATGAACAGAAGGACTGCTGCCAGCAAGTGGAGCCAATTCTGATTAGTCCAGATTCTTGTTCAGGCAGCTACCAGCAGGATAACAAAAGCCCACCCTGGAAAGGCAATAACAAAACTATTTATTTCACAAGTTTGATCCTTGCCTTCAAACCTCCATCTGCAGTAACCAGCAGGTCAAGTATTTTGCAGTTCATTCCAGAGATCCAGGAAGGAAAGGGTTATTTTCCTTCTGAAGAAGTTTACTGGAAAATTGAGCCTTTCCATACTTGCCCTTGCAACTGTAGGAGCACAGCAGACGCAGAGTGATGTGGGAGTCATGGAAATATTTAGGTTAGTAGAGACCTCTAAGATACAGAGGTAGCCCTGAGTGGCCCACTTCCCGCTGTGGAAAGCTGTGTGCTGTATCCCATTTCCACTGGGGTCAAGGGCACTCAGGCCCCGCTCTGCACCGACGGTAGCAGTTGCCTGCCTTACTGGGCACCCCTCATTCGTCTCCTGACAGTCAGGTTGTTGAACAAAACCTAGCATAAGGCAGCCAAATCCAGTTTCAGCCCTCAGCTATGGCTGTGCTCAGCGTTGCAGCAGCTAGAGACCAGTGGGTTTTGTTACCAGTTCCACTCAGCTTCCCAGCATCTTAGAGGTGTGGGAGAAGCCCCTGCCTCTCCCATCAGCAGAGCCCCAAAACAGTTTGCAGCTGATCACTTTGTTCCACCCCTGTTGGTGTACAGCTGACAGCTGACACATGGAAGATACAGATGACTTGAGATATCA
Source organism: Amblyornis subalaris (assembly GCA_018881555.1). Classification (NCBI taxonomy): domain Eukaryota; kingdom Metazoa; phylum Chordata; class Aves; order Passeriformes; family Ptilonorhynchidae; genus Amblyornis; species Amblyornis subalaris. Next base: position 683,331 of record JACAXG010000215.1, on the reverse strand, counting down.
GCTCCCCTCCTGACTCACATGGAGGAAAGATGCCGTAGTGACAGCCAGTTGCAGATATGAGAGAAATTGAAAATTAAAAATAAATAAATAAATATACCCCAGCACTGCAGGGTGATATTCTAATGATATGAAATGGATGTGTCAAAAATAGAATACACCCACTTAAATTGAATATCTTTTAAAGAAATGAATGTTCTTTGCAGAAGATGAAAGGCTGCTCAGCGTAACACATGGGAAGGCAAATAAATGAGTAATGGTTCCAGGGAAGGTAACCACTCCAATGTGAAGAGCATTTCCAGTTCCCTGCACTGCAGCTGTACAACTTCTTAGTACAGAGCACATGTATTATGCACATTTTAATTTCTTTGCCAGGCCTCTAGAAAGACCAAATCTTTGAAGCCAGACTATGACAAGCAGCACCTGGTCACTCAGACCCAGTATCACACTGACTCCACAAGAGCAGCTCTGTGAGCATGCCGCACGTCTAGACACCCATAATTCCTCACAAAACTGGACAAATGAGTGAGGTTTGGGTGGCAACATTTAGATCTGCAAGTTAAAAGGTATAAGCTATTGTCTGATTTAAACAGCTAGCACCAGCCAGCTTAAAGACCCTAAGCCATATCAGCAAACTGTATGCTGAAGGGAGGCAAAAAACATTTAGGACTAACAACAGACAAAGTTACACATAAGCTCCTTGTGCAACATGATATTTAACAAGTAAATGGGTTTCTATGTATATGAATGAGGGAATAGGATTTAGCACTGAGGTGTTTCCAGCTTTCTAAACAGAACTGATGAGTTCCATGTCAGAATCCCATAAATTGTTCAATTGTCTATGCTTTTAAAGGGATGTTAAAAATAGATTCCCTTATACTTTCAAAGGGGTGTTAAAAAAAAATTGAAGAGACTTTCATGAGAAAAGAAATTGTGGTTTCAGGACAGCCTTATTCTGTAAGTGATTCAAGGAGCCTGAGCTGCTTATCTTATCACAAAAAAAAAAAATTCTAGAAGAAAGAGGGGTGACTTGATTACAGAGTACAGGCAGATTCACAGAGAGAAAATCACAAATATTAAAGGGATTTTTAAAATGGATAAAAAAGCCATGCATAAACTCACTGGCTGGAAGTTAATGCCAGACAAATTAGAAACAAGGAACAATTTGTTACAGCAAGGATGATTAACCATTAGGACAAGCCATTTCTGAAAGCATAGGATTCTTTTTTCTGCTTCAAATTCAGAAAGAATATTTTCTTGGCAGGGAAGTTTATTCCACAAGGTTATGGTCCTATATACAGAAGTAATAGATGAAAGCATACCATCTCCATTGCAGCAGCTTGAGCTGGGTGTCTCTTCCAGCTTTCATATCTGTCTGTCTCTGAATGAATGAAGTAAAAAATACCTGACCCAACAATTATTGCAATTTTGAAGGTGAGGGTCAGACTTGTGAGATATTTTTTAATTTCACAATGGCCCTTAATCTAACTATTAATTACAATCCAGCACATTCAATCTCAAAATAAATTCCTTTCTTATTTCTAAAGAAATGCAATTGGATCAATATGAAATTGATGTGATGCCCCAATTGAAGCCATTGTTAGCTAGAGCGCCCACGCCTTTCTCTAGTGACCTCCTGTGCAAGAAACGTTATTCTTAGAGTTTGTCTGAAGAGTCGAAAAACTGCAATAAAAAATGTGCATCTTCTAGACAGAATCAACAATATTCAGTGACAGAAATCCTACAAACAAAAGCATCAAAAATTTTTCATATTTATAGCCACACAAGGGACTAACTTGTCTAGTAATTATGTTTCATATAAAGCAGTTTATATAAGGGTTGATAAGAAATTAAGTAAAACCTTAATTTTCCTGACACCTAAATAAACTTAATTTTTTGACAATGTTGTACACTACAGTATATTCCCTATCCAACCTGAAGCTCACATTAGCCAACTCTCTGTTTCCTAAACTCAGGCTGGTTTTGTACCAACCAGCAAGACAACCTGAGCATTTACACCAAGTACAAAGGGAGAGCTTCTTGTAGCAGCAAACACAAGTCATCTAGGCAGAGTATTTGCTTGGTCATCCAAAAGCTTCTGCCGTGAAAATAAAGGAGTAACTGTCCCCAGATTGTGAAGAGAACAAGCATGTGTATCTGGGAAATCCTTACGCTATGGATATGTTGGATGCCCTTCACAAGAGTACATGTATGTTGGGCACACATCCAAGCCAACTGTTCCTGCTCTCACAGCCTACCAAGGATGGCACCCAGCTGCTGTGACAGAGTACTCTCCAGTGGCACAGCAATCAATAATTGGTTGAGTGGCACAGCTCAATAATTACTGACCATATTACACCACTGCTCTTTTCTACACTGCAATGTTCTATGGTGTGTTTGGCTTGGTAATCCCACTCTACAGCCAGCAAAAGTCTTTGGGATTAGCACAGTGCAGCTGTGACAGGATCACTGTGAGATGCTCTGCCACACCCAGACTCTCTGCGACTCACCATCTGAGCACAAAATTGGAAGGAAACTTGTTATTCCTGAATCATGCCACTTTGTTTGCCTGGACAAGAGTAACTTAATTTCTGGCAATCCAGTGTACATGTTTCTGTGGAAACAGGAACCAGCAGAATGCACACTCGCAGCCACTGGTTTGTTCCAGTCTCCATGGAAACAATCATTGCATGGGAGAAAAAAAAAGTGGTAATGATTGCAAACTAATGACTTACTGAAAGCTTTTCTCTGCCTTAATTTTCCTTTTGTCATCCTTATTGTTACGAAAAAAAGAGGACATATATGATGATGTCTCAGATTCATGATATGGTAAAGGTCAGAGTCAGAAAACACGGGATGAAGCTCCCAAGATCTTAAGCAGTCCAGCACCAGGCCCCTGAGAAGCATCTAGGACACAAAGAGTGGGTTTGCATTCCACTGAGAGAGGAAGGTGAGAGACAGACGCACCCACCTTGCACAGATAGTCTTGTTACCTCCAAACACAGCCCTTCCCAGACTCCTAGCCTACAAGAACAAGTGAAAGCAATGCACCTCAAGAGACTGACTGTCACTCGCCTGCTGGCGAGGCAGCCCTGTGGTGATAAGGGTCTTGGTAGAGGGAGGACATATCCATATGGTGATGCCAAGGCACACGTATGACTTTCCCGGTCCCTTCAGCTTCCTAAGGTTTCTTTACAGAGAAAACCAGCTTTTTTGCCCTTCCTTTGATTTTTGTCTCTTACAGAGGTTGATGAGTCTCACAATATGACTCCCACACAACTGCCTCACTTTCTGTGACATGACCTCCAAAGCAATACCATTGCAGCAACATAAAAAAGATCCATCCTGTTAAAAGCAGCTGAGGATTTTCACACAGTCTGCACGTGACCCAAAGTTTTCATACATTTCTCCCCTTTCTTCTGAGGACCCTCACAGTGACCTTCTGCAATTGCTTTCGCTCACTCTCTTTTCTTTTATCCCTAGGGTCACTAGCATCTTTGGCCCATGTTTATTTTCACAAGAAAAATACACACGGGCACCTTTTTTTTTCTGTCAGCAACCACTGTTCAGGATTGCTCGTTGTTGTTTCACCTCATTTTGCCTTCCGCAGGTGTTCTCATCTCCCACTTCCTTCTGGTGACACAGAGATATCCCACCAAGAAGTTATGCACTGTGCAGAACAAAGCTGCATTGCACTGACGTGGCTGTCCACTGTGACTCACCAAACAGAGAGAGACATGGCACCATGTCCTCAGGATGTCAAAGCCTATCCAGTTCCTGTCTTTGTGGGTGCAATGGCAGCAGGTTTTAGCCACCATATTCTCATGCAAAAGGGTTGAAAATGGTGTCATTGTCTATAAAAGGGAACAGACAGTCAGGACAATATGCAATGCAACTGAGGAAGACTGGCAGTATAGTGAGGGCTCTGTAGCCTAATAGAGATGAAATCTTGTGCCTACACAGGCACAGTATGTAGAGGCTGGTTAAACACTGGAAAGCTGAATACATGACTCACGTCCTTAATCCTTTACCTGACCTTGGCCTGTAAAGGTCCATCCCAGGAAGCATCCTTCCAGGAGCACCCCTTGTCCCAGTTTCCCCACGTGTTCATTTGGTTTCAGGACAATGGATTATGCATGGCTCTGGTGTGGTTACTGTGACTGCTCCTCCCTTTGGGAGCTATTTAATAGCAGAAATCCCACGAAGTGCTCCACTGCCTATTCCTGCCACACAGTTGTGTGGTGAGACATTCTCTCCTGGATGGTGCACACACTTGTGTCTTCAGAGGCAAAGACTTTTAGTGTTCGAGCAGAACTAACTGGGGGCATTCAGGTGGCTGTTTCACTTCCCCACAACAATCCTGTGAAAATCCTCTGAGCAGCCTCCTGCTCAGGCAATCTAGATAAATAAAACTCACTACTAATAATTACCTGACTATAAATACATGGCAGGAAACAATTGAGCCATTTCCACAAGGAGCTTAAATTGTCTTTGGCACCTTAGACTAGCAAAATGAAAGGTCCTAACATTCATACCGCTTCCTAATTGTTCCATGTCTGCCACAAAATCAGATCTAGCCCATTTTCAATGGCATTTAGCGACTTAGGGCGGGAAGATATCTAGTGTTCCCGCTAGACTAGACTGGACTGCAATTTTTTTGGTACTACAGTGATGCCCACGAGCCCAAGAGTTAAATAGTGGCACATATTCCCCCTCCTGTTTGACCCGCTCCCAGCACAGTGCTCATTCCCTAGAGAGTTCTTATTCTGATTAGGAGTTACGAGACAGAAATGAGAGAACACTGGTACTAAACATCTGCTAAGGGAAAAAACAAAAGCAAGAGCAACAATAAAATTGCCTGTCAGAAATATGAACTTTCAGGACAAAGCTGTATTTTATCCTTTGGTTAAAAATATTTTCTGTACATCCAGATTGGAAAGCCAAGGCAAAATAACAAAAGTAATTTTAAGTATACAATTACAATTAAATGATGAAATATTGATTCTTCTTCCTTTCCTTTAGTAGACCAGAAGGCACACTTGTCTCACATCAGCTTTCGTAAAAGCAAAACAGAAAATTCAAAGCTCAATAGTTGAATGAGCACAAATTCAGGAAATGCCAACAGCATTGTAGCCATAAAAACAAGGGCCTAACAAATACTTCATAGGCCTTTCAGGTTGTTCCTGTTCATCTTTATGTGACTGTGTCTTCCACATAAGATCAAGCTACTGTCCCTTCTTCTCTGAGACACACCTAGAGTTAAAAAGAACTCCATTCAAGAAAAGGTTAAAAATGTTTTGCTATGAAAACAAAATTCAGAAGCAGAGATCCTATAATATCCAAACCAGTGTTAACACAGAACAAAGATCAAGTAGGTCAAGATATAACAAATGCATTTACAGAATAGATGGGAAAGGTGAAATGAGAAAGTTGAGAAGAATTAGTACATGGCTACTGAGACACAAAGACACTGAGCAATTAATTACCCAGCTAAAGTTGCTTTCTTTTAATGTAAAAATGTATCTGAAATACAGAGAACTTCATAAATCCCTATTCATAGACTTCAGGTTAGCTGTCACATCATGGCATTACATCTAACACTGCAACAAAGTTAAAGTGGATTGGGAGGAGAGATCTGCAGGATGACAGTATCTACAAGGTAGTAACTCTACATGTTGATATTTCCACTTAAGGTATGAGTATTCTTTGTATAAATGACAAGTGAACTGTGCTAGTGACAAGGTTTAAACAGCATATGGAAATTTATCTCCAAATCACATGTCACATCAGAGGTTTGGCAAGTCACTCTGCTCTCAAAAGTAAAAGCTATGAAAACACAATCTGCATAACAGTGGCAATGTCAGAGTTTTGCTTTCTCCTTTACCCTGACTGAACACAGATAATGGAAGACACTCAGGTGGAAAATTCACATGACCCACGTTCTGCACTGCCTGCAAAGCTGTGTTCAAATCTCATTTTTGTAATGTAGCTGTTGATCAGAGAAGAGCTGGGATGCTGTGAGGAGTCTGGACTGCACAAGTACCTAGATGAATGCTACCACATTTGCTTTCCATGTACCCTGCAGGGTCGTTTTACCCAGTCCCACACAGTAGGAATCAGCATGTCTGCTCCTTTCGGCAGCTGTGTACTGCCCCGGTGGGGGAACTGCCAATCCTCTCCAAAACCCAGGGGAAACACAGGCAGGGGCATGGAAAGTATTGTGATCCAGACACAGGGTGATGCCTGAATCTCAGGGGAGGGAGAATGGGGCACATGTCTGACCTCTGCAAGAATCTGGAAACACTGCCTTCAGCAAGGTCATCCTTTGGCATCCTCAGTACTGCCAACTATCCAGATCCCCTACGACATGAGAAAAGATGTCCATGAAACCCATATGATCACTGTGGGATTAAAAGCAAGAGAAGAGAAAACACAAATCGCCCTCCTCAGTCTAGCCTCTAAAATGGCTCTGCTTTCTTATGCCTCTGCTGAAGCGTGTGTAATACGTTCAGTTCCAAAGTCAGCCATAAGCGATATGCAAGTAGCCACGACTCAGCCCGGATGCTTGGTTATGGAATTTTCTTCCTTTCCCTTTACCCTCCCGAGCCACAGGAACAAGCACCCCTTCTTTTTCACGGTTCCGTCTTCCTCCCCATTTTCACCCCAGCTTCAAATTTTTCTCCAGTACAAAAAGAACAGAAGGAAAAGGAACAGCCATAACTAACATAAGAAATATTTTTCCTCCTGTATCCAGTTATCAAGTAATTTTTCTGTTAAGTCTTGTGTGAAATCCACAGCTCTTTACATGTAAGACTAGAACAATATTTTTACAATAGCTGCCACTTTTATACCTGCTGGAAACATGTTAATCTGATCAGAGGGCAGGAGTTATAATTACAGTCTGTGGGTAATTTTAAGCTTCTATTCCTATACTTTCAAAGCACATAATTTCTATTTACCTGAAACTCTAAATGATTGCTTCAAATCTTTTAATTACGATTTCCCTAACAGAATGAAAAACATTTTGTTCCTCTTTACCTTTCTCCTCCTACCACTGTGAGAACCAGTATCCCTCTTAAGTCCCTAAGACTTTCTGCCTTGCCTGGGCCCCCACCACAGAGAGAAGCGGAGCTCTCAAGTAAGCCTCCCAAGTAAGCAAACATGCTGTTTCTCTAACTACTTTCCCACAGAGTTCTACTCCTTTCTTAAGAATTCTTAAAACCACCAATATAACAGCTTTTATAGCTTCTTATAGCTTCTCACCAAGCTCCCTCTGAGTCTCAGTTAGTTAATGAGGGTGGCAATGCCACATTTCTGTCCTTCCTTTCTGGGCAGGAACCCAATAACCTGCCCTCCTCCACTCAGCCCTTCTTCCAAGCTCAACTCTTCTCTCTCTGTCATGTCTCTCCCCTCCAGTACTACTTGCACCCTCTCACTTTTCCATGCTAGGCTCCCCACGACATCTCACCCTCCCCAAGCTTGGAGTAGTTTCCTTTTTGCCTTTGAGCATCCCTGCAACATAACTGAGAATGAACGCTACACTTCAGGGTGTAAGTGGAGGAGAGCAGCCATTTGACTTGGCTCTGTCTTACAGTCAGCTACAGAGGGTGACCAGTTTTGAATAAGACCAGATTTGTGAGGCACCTTTCCATCCAATTCTTCTGGAGGAAGCTGTGAAAACACCCCCAACCTTCACAGTTTGCAATAAAATTATTCAAACTGTCAGTACTGGGTTGACCCAGTTCCCATCAAACTCAGACAAGGGTGAGCTTACGCAGCATGATGCAGCAGCTTAAGGAGAAACCTGAGATGACAGTAGTACAGAGGACACCTTAGTTTGGTCCTTCACGTTGTTTAATCCATCCTGCTTGTTGGTTTGACTCGTCTTCAAATAGAGGCCGTTTTAACACACCTGCATAACATTTCTGGACCTCAGATAATGTCAATGCCTCTTCATTGCACAGGGTAGGCAAACTCCAAAATGCTTCCAATTTTCAATGAAGAGACACAGACATCTTAATTGGGCACTGGTCTGGTAAACAAAGGTAGGATGAAGAAGCTAAAAGAGAGACGGAAGGCAGACAGATGGAATCTGTAGTCATCATTCAGCTGACATCCAATCTCTCTCAATGTAATCAATGCTTTCCTGCACAGTCTACATAAAACGTGCAATTTAAAACATAAATGGAGTACATACATGTGTTTATGAAACCTCTTGGTCTGGCTAGACAAAATATCTATTTCTTGTCCAAAAAAAAGCTTACCCAAGTGTGCCTCCACCAAGTCAGGAAGGGTGGCATGCTTGCCATACCTTAGGAACATCACGGGAGTAAAACTCAGCAGGGGCCCATGAGCAGAGATGCTAAATTCTGTATCTAGGGGTGAAGGAGAGACTGGATAGAGGTATCTTACATGATAAGAACTCACTTAAGTTCCTCATGGTGCCATCTGCCAGCTGCTGCCTCTGAGATCCTGATTCATGTTCTTGACAAACTACGTGTGTGCACAGAGCAGCTGGTACCACTACCATGAACAACAGCTCAGAGTTCATGCTTGACAGTCTGCCTGGCTGTGCTACTGCCATTTACCCAACCAGAGACCCAGATGCAAGGCACTTTAATCTCCACCCTGACAGGCAACAGCGAAACACTGACCTACCCAGTCTTCTTTCCCTGCACGATGCTGGAAAAGTTGTTTCCCTTGTGGGAAGCAACAACAGAACTGCCTTTCAATGTTTCTCATGCCGTGGCAGATACAGCTGCATTGCACATTGTTTGGACTGAAACTTTCTAAAACCTCTCCACACTGAAAAGGTTCTTATGCTCTCCTTTTTGCAATCCCTATCATTACTTATTTCCTGGTATTCTTTTTCTTTACCATGTTGAACTGCTTCTAAGATTGTAAAGCACTATGTTTCATCGTCCCCTTTTGTAAAACCTCATGTTGTTTCCCCATGGACAGCATCTGATTCAGGTATTGTTTTCAGCAAATACACAAATTGTTTGGAAAATTACTTCCTGTGTAACAACAGGAATCAGCAAAAGATCTCCCTTCCTTCTCTATCTTCTTCTAGGTTGAGATGTAAAGGTGATTTTGCTGTAGGAGAACCTTCGGAAAAAGCCTCTCCGTCCTTGATCAAATCAGTCTTCTAACTCACCATACTACTTTCACTGATGGCTGATGTATTTTTGAAAAGATTGAGTATGCTGATATTACCAAGCCACTCAAAACATTACAAAATTTTTGCACCTCTATTTCTGTCTCAGGATTACAACTGTGAGATAGTTTTCAGGATTTTATGCCTAATAAAATGTTGCTGTCTCTCACCAGATTCTGTCACTTTAAATTACTCAGAAAAACTAACAAATGTGTCTTTTCTTTTTTCAAAGAAGTCACTAAAAATCACTTAGTTCATGTTTAAAATAAGCTCTCTTTTGCTCACTCTCCCTCCCACAGACAGCAGAGGAGAAGGATCTCCACATGTCCTTCCAAAACTCTCATACTGCTAAATTACTCTCATTTCTGGTCCTCGGGGTCTCACCATTGCATGAACATGAACAACACTCCTGCAAGCACCTGGCATTCAGGTAAAATGTGGTCCTTGCCAGTAGTCCTGCCTGGAATGCTCCTGCATAACTCTGCTTCCGGCAAGTCAGGGAAGACATCCATACATGAGTGGGACACATGGCTCGGATCAGGCTAAGCCTGTTTGAATTCTGTCAAACAGAATCAGAGAGTGAGACGGAAGAAGTTGTTTGGCCCCCTTGCTTTGCTTTCCAGCAAAACTGATCGTACTCTCCACATAAAAGAGAAAAAAAACACTGCTATCCTCTCTCTCACTGTTGGTGGGGTATTAAATGGAGGGTGTTTGTCCACCTGACTCTCCTGCTGGCTGCACTTATATGCCTCTGACTAATGCCACAGCCATGCAGCTCTGCAGCAAACAGCAGCCGCTTGTTGGCACTCTTCTCACTGCATTACATGAATTGTCATATCTGCTGCCCCCTTGACCCTTTGCCTTTTTAAGACAGAACCACAGAATCACAGAATCACAAAATGGGCAGGGTTTGAAAGGACCACCAGTGTGGTCATCTAGTTCAAACTCCCTGCTCAAATAGGGTCATCCTACAGCACGTTGCATGGGATTGCATCGAGATGGGGTTTGAATATCTCCAGAAAGAAAGACTAAACTCTGTCCAGACAGCCTGTTCCACAGTGCTCTGTCACCCCTAAAACCAAGAATTTTTTCCTCATATTCAAATGGAACTTCCTGTGTTTTGCTTGTGCCCATTGCTCCTCATCCTGTTGCTGGGCACCACTGGAGAGAGGCTGGCCCCATCGTCTTGACATCCTCTCTTCAGATACCCACATACATTGGGACTCAGGGACATTACCCTCAGAGACTTTGATAAGGTCCCCTCTCAGTTGTCTCTCCTACAGGCTGAACAAACACAGGTCCCTCAGATTTTCCTCATAAGAGAGATCCTGCAGTCCCCTCACCATCCTCCTAGCCCTGTGTTGGACCCTCTCCAGTAGTTCCTTTCCTCTCTTGTACTGAGGAGCCCAGAACTAGACACAGCACTCCAGATGTGCCTCACCAGGGCTGAGTAGAGGGGCAGGATCACCTCCCTTGGCCTGCTGGCAATGCTTTTCCTAGTGCACCCCAGGATCCCATTGGCCTTCTTGGCCCCCAGGACACACTGCTGGTCAAGGACAGCTTGTTGTCCACCAGGACCCCCAGGTCCTTCTCCACAGAGCTGCTTCCCAGCAGGTCAGCCCCTAGCCTGTGCTGGTGCCTGGGGTTGTTCCTCCCCAGATGCAGGACCCTGCATTTGCCTCTGTTGAAATTCAGATGGTTTTGCTCTGCTGATCCCTCCAGCCTGTCAAGATCCCTCTGACGGGCTGCACAGCTCTGGGCTATTGGCCACTCCTCCCAGCTTTGTGTCACCAGGGAAATTGCTGAGGAGGCCTCTGCTCCTTCATCCAAGTCATTGATGAATAAGTTAAATAACACTGGGCTCAGTATTGAACCTTGTGGGACGCCATAAGTGACAGGACTCCAACCTGTGCCATTGATGACAGACCTCTGGGATCTGCCATTCAGCCAGTTCTCAATCCTCCTCACTGTCCACTCATCCAGTACAGTGGCACACTCTTCCTCATAATCGAAAAAGCTACAGCCCATCCTGGATTATTCGCCTGCTGCAGTTTTCAGGTCGCAGTCATGTTTCCCTTTATCCTGTTCCTACCATGCCTGTCCCTGAAATGCTGCACATGATCAGTTTCCATCCCATTAGCCAACCAACTCATAGCCAATACTGCATCTCCCAACAAATGTCCAACATGACTAAAAGTTTCACACCCTGTTGAGCCTCTCAGTTCACTGCAAACATATTAGGAAAAATTTCTTCCCCAAAAGGTTGTCAAGTTGGAACAGGCTGTCCAGGAAAGTGTTAAATCACTATCCCTGAAGGTACTTAAAAAACACGTAGATGTGGGACTCAGCGACATAGTTTGGTGGAAGATTTGTCAGCCATATGTTAATGGTTGGACTCAAAAATCTTAGAGTTCTTCTCCAACCTAAATAATTCTATGAGTCTATCATTCTCTGATCTGAGATATGTAATCGAGATAATGCCCTGAAACAGTCATTAGCTTGTGTAACAGCCAGCAATTATTAAATTTCAAAAGCTATTATTTCAAAAGCTGCTGGAGAGCAGTCCTGTGGAAAGGAACGTGGGAGTCCTGGTCAAGAGCAAGTTGAACATGAGTCAGCAGTGCCCTGGCAGCCAAGAGGGCCCAACGCATCCTGGGGTGCATCAGGCACAGCATCGCCAGCCGGACAAGGGAGGGGATTGTCCCGCTCTGCTCTGCACCAGGGCAGCCTCACCTCAAGTGCTGAGAGCAGTTTTGGGTGCCACAATATAGGAAAGACATTAAGCCACTAGAGAGGAAAGGAGGGCAACAAAGATGGTGAAGGGCCTTGAGGGGAAGCTGTATGAGTAGCAGCTGAGGTCACTTGGTCTGTTCAGCCTGGAGGAGACTGCAGGGAGACCTCATTGCAGTTTACAACTTTCTTGTGAGGAGGAATAGGAGGGGCAGGCACTGATCTCTTTTCTCTAATGCCAGCATGCCTGGATATAATGAAAAAGTTCATCACCCAGAGGGTGCCGGGTTGGACTCTCCAGGGAAGTTGTCACAGCACCAAGCTTGACAGAATTCAAGAAGTGTTTGGACAATGCTGTCATGAACATGGTGTGATTCATGGGGCTGTCCTGTGCAAGGCCAGGAGTTGGACTTTGATGATCCTTGTGGGTTCCTTCCCACTCAGAATATAATGATACTATGACTCTATGTTTCTATGAACAGGAGGACTGTTCAGCCATGACCATATGGGTCCACCTGGATCTCAGAAATGAAGGATGAAAACTTGCACACCATGCTCCTAGACCATGTCTCTTGTCCAACCAACCTTTTTGCTTGTAACTTTGAAGCCTGTGGTTAAGAAAAATTGATTTAAGTAGGAGAGGTGTGCAGGAAGGGGGAAGAAGAAGCACCGCATTCAAGTAAATCATACCTTGAAAGGAAGATATGAGTAACTGAAATATGGTGAGCAGGGATTTGATGCCATGAATGGCATGGCCTGCAGATGGTGGGGTGGGGAGATGACTAACAATTAGGTGGGCTTTGGTAGGTGGATCCTACAGTAGCTGACATTAGAAATGAACAAGGAATTTAGTGGGAGAGACTAAGAAGAAAAATTGTATTTTAGAAGTCTACAGAGGAAGAAATAAAATACTTACGAAAAATATGTCTTAGAAAAAACAATTATGATAGTAAAAGAAAACAAGTCAGTAAAACAAGCTAGTATTTCAGCTAACTTCATCAGACAAGAAGCTTACAACATTAAATTAAATCAATGCCTTGTCTTGCAAGCGGGGCTAATTTGAACAGGTCGAGTTCTTAGCACAAGAAAAATACACCTTTCTTAGGGGAGAGCAAGGACAGGCACCAGTATTATTCATAACTCTTGAATTTCTACTCTTCAGGTCTCAGTATTATTCATAACTCCTGAATTTCTACTCTTCAGGCCCCATTTGCACCCACACTTTGTAGTCTGCAGATCCAGGTAAATTGTGTGGTCAAGCTGTGTGTCAGTCCTGACACTCCAGGAGGTGTTGGAAATTTCAACTGGGCTGGAATTTTTTCTTTCTTTTTCACTGTTTTTCCTGATCCACAAATGGTTGTCCTCTTTCCAGCTGCTTTCTACACATATCATGACTTCTTGTGTTGCTCTGTTACGGGTTAATATCAAATGAGAAAACACTTTGAATGGGCAACTACCCTTGCTGCTAGCAATTTTGATTTTCCTGCATTTGTGACGTTTGTGTTACAGAGAATTCAAAGGGCATACTACATTGGTAAGGTTGTGATGTGTTTAAATAACACACAGAGTGATCTTCCTATCACATTAACACAGTGATAAGAAGATCAAGCCCCATGGCAGAACAAACAACATCTAAACCACCCCTGACAAATATTCCTCTGGTTTGCTCATACAGGAGGGCATCCAGTGAGTCAGGATCCACCACTTTCCCAGGACCCCTGTTTTAATGACTGCTTCAATTACAATGTGCAATGATGGCAAACATTATGAAAAGGCTTTCAAGACCTAACGTGTATTTCTCTCACTAAAAAATTAAACAAATTACTTTTTGCTCTGCTTTGCTTTGCCACAAAGGACAATTGATGGTCATCGTCTTCTGTACTTCTGTACAATCCTTTCTGTACTTCTGAAGATTTACCAAGTCCTGTTCAACCACTCCTCTTTCTAGATCAAACTCAAGCCTTTTTTCAGAACTCATGTTTTCTCTAAGTCTTTTCAGACTCTCCTCTCCCCTCTCTCCAATATGTCTGTATCTTCTTAAAGCCTGGTATACAACTTCAGGAGTTACTGTAATACAGCCTTACAAATCTCAGAATTGTCTATTCAGTCTCACACACTACACTATCAATAAATTCAAGGACAAAATCTGGCTTTTTCACAACAATATCTTCTGTAGAACCTAATCCAAGGCTCTGACATCTCATCCTTTTCCACAGTGCTTTTGGGTGACCTCTTATGCTCTCGCTGTTGTTGTGCATTTGATTTCTCTTTAATTACTGAATTTCAGCTTTCTGATTCAGGCCACTTTTCCAGTTCATTAAGAACAACTTGATCTATATAAGAAAGAAACTAAGATATTGACATAACAGTGTGTCGGTTTGGTTTGGTTTGGTTTGGTTTAGGTTTTTTTGACCAAAATATTAATGTGTTCTTAAACAAGAAATTCATTACCTAAGTTACGGAAGCAAACACAAGAAACAATGAGATAGTTTAAGATTTTTTTTGAAGGTAAACATATTTTCATCTTCCTTACCCACCACATCTTATTTCAGAGAAAGTTCAAATATTTGTTCCAAAACCCAACAACATTTCAAAACAGCCAGTCTGAGGAAGTAAAAAAAAGATAGGTCTTCATTGTTCTTCTACCAGAAAAAGAAAGTTACAAACAAATTAAAACAGGTGCTCATAGAGGAATATGCTGACCAACCTTACTATTGTGTCATGACCTGCTCTCATAGCAGCTTAAAATATCAAAACAAACATGATTCCTCAAGATCATTAATTTCATTACATCATTTAACAAGAGTTATTTTTTTCTGCAGTACTGCACTGTTGAGAGATGGTTGTCTTAGCAACTGAAATATCTCTTAACTCAAGCTCCCATTCTTTAACAGTAAAGTCATCATTTGACCCCAAGTCTTATCAAATCAAAGTACAGTGGTGCTATAAAATAGTGTGGGGAAGTTTTCCTGCAAGCTTATTCCAAAACCTATGATGTTCACTAATCGTGCTTCTTCAAAATTCCAGCATGAAGTTCATTCTCTTTCAAACATTTTTTCAATGATTCTCTGCAGCCTGGAAGACCTTTTGCTGAATCAACCAAAGCTTGAACAGCACATAATATTTAATATCAAAACTCCATCTCCATTTACCAGGACACCAGAATTGTCGATACCTACCAAATACATAACTTCAGTACAAATTTGACTTATATTCTCCATACTAGCTTTCTCTGCATATTCTAAACAAACAATTTTTTGGCAGCAACATAAAAGGAGTCAGGCAGATATACGTGAAAATTGAAGAACATACACTGAGGTTTCAGTGTGAATGGCAAGTGTTTGTTCTATATTTCTAATTTAGAGACTAAAAAGGAACAGAGACATGCAGTGTCCCACATGTGACCACTCCAAATTAACCAGTACAAATCAAATCTAATCTTTGATATCAAATACTTGCAATGAGCAATTTATAACTCGAAAAGCATCTCAGCAGCACAACAAGTAGCCACAAAAAATGAAACCTAAATAAAAGAATTACGTGCTTTATAAACAATCAAATAAAAGAGAAGTTCCTAAAAATTGCTTGCCCAGTCTTTCATCACCCTCTTCTCTCTGAGAAGGCCTGACTCATTTTCCTGTAACAATATGTCACTTTCAGTAAATATCTATAAATATTGAAGATGACAAAAATCTCAAAGAAATATTTGGTTTATAAACTGACTCACATCCCTCAACTTTAGAGACTAAATTTCTGCATAGAGGAAAGAAAAGTATATGTAGATACTGCCAGCAAGTTATTGTAGTGCCTGTTTGGGGAATAAGAGACGAGTTATACCTTCATCAAGTTTTGCAGAAAGAGGTCGATTTGCAGCTTTTGTGGCTGAAATGGCTGGGACTAAGTTAATGTCCTGTGCCTATGTGATGACTCTTCCTTAGGTAGATTTTTATCTAGCCACAATGATACAGCTTCTACACTGATTTTGGCTCAGGGCATGGAATGATTGACCCCTTATCTGGTTCAAGAATACCATATATACTTACCTTCGGAAATGACACAGTGACAGTGTTTTTAAATTTTATTTTAAATGCAATAATATTTTATAAAAATACATTTCAGGTGTAGCTGGATCCCCAGTAAAAAATCATGTCAAGCCAACATGAGTCTGGGGACTGTTTCAGGAGTTAAATAACCTCTTACGATTGGTTTTCCTTCATTTTCAAAGGACGACCTACAGACAGCATTTTCCTATCTGCAATCAGTTCTTGTCACTCTGCAAGCCTCCTGATGCTGTCCAAATGTCTTCTTCAGCACCTTATGTGCATAGCAGGCATGCCATCAGAGGGCACACGGACTGTGTGGAAGACCCCTAACTGTGCCTCTGAGCACTCAGGGAAGCCATATACCCTCAGTGCAATGATGGTATGAGCATGCCAGAAATTAAGAAATGCTATTTGTGGAATCCTTAGAGAATCACAGAACAATTTATGTTGGATGACACCTCTAGAGGTCTTCAGTGCAACACCTTGATTTTGAAAATCTCCACGATTAGATTGTACACTCTGGTCCCTGTCCCAGGGCAATCCTGGTTTCAGGTGAAGAAATATTTTTTTTACTGTTCAGTCAGAATTTTTCCTTGCTGCAACTTGTTCCCATTGTTCCTTGTCCCTTCACTCTGCACATCTGAACAGAGTCTGTCTCTTTCTTCTCTGTAACCTTCCAACGGGCAATTTAAGACAGGAATAAGAATCACAGAATCATAGAATTATTTAGGTTCAAAAACATTTTTAAATCATCAAGTCCAACTGTCCGCCCAGTACTACCAAGATCACCATTAAACCATGTCCCTCAGTGCTACATCTAAACGTCTTTTAAATACCGCTGGGACAGTGACTCCACACCTTCCTAGGCAACCTGTTCCAGTGCTTGGCAACCCTTCCTTGAAAATATATTTTCCCTAATATGCAAGATAAACGCTCCCCTGGTGCAACTTGAGGCTGTTTCCTCTCATCCTGTCACTTGCTGCCTGGGAGAAGAGATCAACTCCCAGCTGTCTACACTCTCCTTTCAGGCAGTTGTAGAGGACGATAAGGTCACCCCAGTGCCTCCTTTTCCTCAGACTAAACACCCCCAGTTCCCTCAGCCACTCCTCATTACACTTGTGCTCCTTCACCATCTCCATTGCCCTTCTCTGGACACGCTCCAGCACCTCAATGCCCTTCTTGTAGTGAGGAGCCCAAAATTGGACTCAAGGTGTGGCTTCACCAGTGCCAAGTACAGGGGCACAATCACTGCCCTGGTCCTGCTGGCCACACTATTGCTGATACATGGCAGGATGGCATTGGCCTTCTGAGCCACCTGGTCACACTGCTGGGTCATGTTCAGATAGATAGCTGTCAAACAATACGCCTAAAGTTAGACTCCTTCTTAGTATTTTCACTTCTGGGCTAAACATATCCATCTTCTCCCAACAGAAACCTTGTTCTCTGCCAACCTCCTCAACCTAATCTCTGTCTTCTGCTGGAGTCACTCGAGTTTCTCAATATTTCACTTGCACTGAAGAGCCTGAAATTTTACCTAGTATTCCAGATGAGGCCTCAAATCTGCTGAACAGAGGGAATAAATACTTTCCTTTATAGGCTTACTGCACTTTCTATAATGTAACACAATACACGATTATCCCTAAATACTACAGCTTGCTGTTCACCACTTGCTGTCCACCACTGCGTTCCTTTTTCTCGAAGGTCCTTCCTATTCAGTTGAAATCCAGCCTAAGTTGTTTCTTGTGGTTATTCTGTCACAGACAGGAATTCACACTCCCCTTTGCTGAACTTCTTGAGGTCCTGTCAGTTCATTTCTTCAGATTACAAAGTTCTTGTAATGGGAACCCTACCCTTCAGTGTATCAATGATGTGCTGTCATCCCCCATTTGTCATCCACAAAGGACATAAAGTGCACATTGTCCATAATCCATATCAGTGATGAAAGCATTGGCTCTGGCATTGACTCCAGAGGAACACCACTCTCTCAAAACATTAACCTAGGGGCTCCCATAGAGTGCATCTGCAAATGGACCCACAGAGTCATTTCCCTTCACCTCCACCAGGACAGGCAGGCAGAAGATGTACAGATATTGATCCCATTGTCAGCTCTTTTCAGGTCAGTGAAGGGAATCTGCATATTTCAGTTACATGAGATATGACAGAGGCTGTTTGTGTGAGAACCAAAGGCTGTTAGTGGCAGGATCTGGCTTTGGCGTTGTATTATTTCATAGGGCTAACCTCTTGCCACAAATGACACACATTTATCCTATGCTGATTCACAAAGTTCTGTACGACTGTTTAAGAACAGAGTGTGGTCTCACATGAACCTTGTGCCATTACCCAGTCATCATCTCTAACATGGGTCTCTCCCAGTGCAGATATCTTGCTCATGAGCCAGTCTAGCCTGAGTTCATTACCAGATTGCTTGTGCACACAGCACCGGTGCACACAAACACACAGAGACAACTGAAATCCTGTAGGAAAGATAGCACACATTCTGTTCTCTCCCAGATGATGGCACTTCAAATATGTGTCACCTATGAGTTTCAGTCCCTTTTCTGTTTTCTGGCACTTAGAACCACAGAAATGCATGCAGAAGAGAGAGTGAGATGGTGAAAGAAAATAGGAAGAGACCGTTTAGTACCAAGGTAGGACAGGCTGCAGTGACCAGGTGCAAAACACAGCCACACAAGATCCGTGGCCAACAAACTGTTTTAGACTCTGACCAGGTTCTTTTACTCTTCCTACATCACCCATTCACCACACCTGTTCCTCCAGGATCCACCATAACGGATCCACACTTCCTGCTTTGGCCCTTCCCTTGAGCATCTCATGATAAGTAACACACATTCCCACTGTCACCTTGAAAAATCTCTTACACAATCCTACAACACTCAAAAACATCCCATCCCATACAAAGTTTTCTCTTTCCTTGAGACTCATGTTAATCTCATTTCTTCCCTTCCTATTTCTCTTGTCCATCTTTCTCCAAGGCTCTCAGTGGTACCTACCCACCAACAACTGAGCAAATTGATCTCTGAACTTCAGTACTATTTGCTACCTCCTCCTTGTTAGGGTTTGTGTGTCTAAGTGTGGGTGATTAGTTTTCCCATCACTTGCCCTTGATTTTATGCTGAATAGCAATTAACAGGTGTCTTGGAGATCGTTATTCCACATCCAGGGTGCGCCCAAAATTAATGTTTTCTTTCCCCTCCCCCACTTCCCAGCTCGGGGGCATCGCGATGCTTGGGGAGCCCAGCCGAGATCCTGGCAGGGGGTGGGGCTGGGAGCTGCGCTCTCTCTTCCAATTCCGGGTTGGAGCGGGGCGGCTGCGTGTGACAAGGGCTGTGTGTTTCCTGCCGGAGCACTGCTACACTGTGACTTAGCAGCCTCTTAGCTGGGGGTGGGTCATCTGTGCCTAGTTGGGAACAGAGAACGGTCGGCATTTTGCTGGGAGCAGTCGGCTGCTTTGCTACACTGCAATCCGGCTCACCAAGCTTTCAGTCTGCCTTTTCTTTCTGCTGCCGCAGCTGCTCCTGCCTGAAACCCAGGACTGGGGCTGCCTCCCACGGGGCTCCTGTCCTGTTACGTGTTGCCGCGGCTGCTCCTGCCTAAATCCCAGGATTGGGGAGCCAAGCCGTGAAGAGAAGGCACACCAAGAGGCTCCAGCCCAGCTGCTTCATCTGCCATGATCGCCATGGAGAAAAGAGGTCAACACCAGGTAGCCTCTAGGGTTTTCCCCTGCTGCTGGAATTCCTCTGTGGAGGTCCTGCTTCCCTCAGCGTGAAAAGCCAGCACCATCTTGAACTGCATCTTGGGAAAGGGGTATTCTTCCAGCACTGCCCCCATGTCTCTGGACATTTTTTTTTGGGGGGGGGGGGTGTTCCTGTGTGTGTGGGGAAGTAGGTTCTGACAGTTTAGTGCTTAACAGTTGTTTATCTTTTTTGGCTTGCCTTGCAGATGGGCATTCTGTTTGTTAATAAACCGGGGTTTTTTCCACTTTCATCTCCTAGTATTCATTCCCTATTGGTGGAAAAGGATTGTTTGAATCCATTTGGAGAGAAGGATTCATTCCAGAGTGTCCTCTCCCAAATTTGTCTCGAAACTGAGGCAACAGGATGTGCTTGTAAAGCCCTCCACATATCCTTCAATGGGCATTTTTTGAAATACACTACATTAGCTCAGGTTACATAAAGGAAGAGAAAAAAAAAAAACCTAACAAAAACCAGGGGGGAAACAGTTCACAGATATCAGATATCTACATACAGCAACATACAATAGCTTGCACACATGCACACATCTTTCCAGGGCTGCAGCATTTGGTTGGCACGTGCAGGCAATATTTAAGGAGAGCAACATAGAAAAGGCTTTGACAATAGGGTCGTACTAGAGATTATCTCATTCTTACACACCTTTTCTCTAACCCAAGACATCACAGAGCCTGTAGCCTAAAACGATGAGTAGTCTCAGAGCATGCACCCTACTGAGTCAGCCCTTTTGTTATCTCTCCAGGCTGGATCATCGTGCGACACAGGGCTCAATGTTCAACGAGGTTCAGAGCCATTCAAGGAGAAGAATGGGCAGATGTCTGGGTGCAAGAACAGCATGTCCCTGTCTCAGCAAGAACATCCAATAGAACTGAAACAGATAGTCTACTGAGCTCTCACACTATCCATAAGGTAGTGTGATGGGTGCTGTGATGGAGCAGGGACTTGGTGTTCATGCTTTGATGTCCCATCACACAGCACAAATGTGCAGGTGGAGGTAGGGAAGAGCAGGCACCCAGGAAGCCCAAGTATATTTCAGGGAAGGTGTATTTGAGGCACATGCTGACCAGAAATTTCACTGCTTTGAAGAGATGCTGACATGTGCCCTTTCAAAAGGAGACTGACTTGTTGAAGGGAAAGTGAGAAGCCTCTTGGTGCCTGAAAAGAAAATGAAGAACTATGATGCTCATGAGGCTTCGTGAAAAAAAATTTTTTAACAGATTTTTCACCCAAAAGTGCCCTACTTATCAGAATGAAGATTATGATACAGTGAAAAGTTGTTGATACCAATTTAATGCAGACCGAGTTGGAAAAAAAGAGCAAAGAAACATGAGAGAACTTCCACAGATTCTTCTTACACTATAGCTATTTGTTTCAAAAAAAGTATAACTGTCATGGAAGCATCATTAAATATTCTTCCTGGCAACTGCTATTCTGAGATAGTCTGCTGACAAATTCCAGTATCCTTCCAAAAGAAACATAGCACAAACACTGGACTCAATTCACATCTGGATTGTTTCTTCAGTCCTTTTCAGTGTTATTGCCTACATCTGCCTTAAGATAGAGGAAAGGTATCAGTGTCTTTCTGACAAAAAGAATTTAAAAGGCAGACATTTCCTTCACCTCTAACAGAATGGCAATTTAGCCATTCTGAAAAAGTAGCATGATAATACACCATCACATCATTCAAGAGGACTTAGAAATTGTATAAAAACAAGCACAAACTCCTCAAACGAAGCATTGAAGCAGTTTTCCTGGTTAGTTATGACATGACTGTTATCCCAGAGTAAAAGCGCACACTTCACAATAAAGCTGGAAACACGAAACATCTGTAAGACCACGTAAAGGCAAATCTTGAAAATCACACTGCAGAGATTAAAATTCCATCACAAATGCAACTCTATATTCACCTCGTCAGAATAAGATGGAATGCTACTGAGTCTTATGAAGCATGTTGCAGATAGAAGGCACTTAACCCTCACGGCCTTATCCTGCACGGCACATCCACATTTGTGCTCTTCATAGAAGAGGAAATGAAGTACAAAAGTGTTTGTTGACTAAAGACCTCACAGAGAAAGAATGATGATGCTTTTCTCAAGTTATCTCTGCACAGTGGCAGCTAACATCAACAGGCTTGTACTGTCTATTGCTAAACATGGAACTCTGTGAAGCTTTGCAGTACTTTGGAGAGGTGTGATGACTGTGATGTGAAAATGGTTTAAAAGGAATGGTGTTTTTTTACCCATGAGCAGTTTCAGGCAACAGAATCCACAGAGAAATTACCTACAGCACTGCAACAGCTCAGATTTCCCACTTAGGATGAAGGTGAGAAGCATTCAATGGCTATTTTTCTCTTTAAACTAATTTTGTACCCATCTGAAGACTTTTAGAAGAGCTCAGGAGAAATGAAAAAGAAAGGAGCAGAAAACCAGTGAGAGAGCCTTAGAGAGGGCTGGGAGTCTGCTGTTTGAGCACCTCTGGCCATATGCATATATTTAGGGATTGTAAAAACTTTTGCTTCAGTAGGGAAGAGGTACAGTCATTCCATTGTGGAAAGCATAATCACCAAGGCACAGGGAGGTCATTATTTGATAAGATGGGAGATGTACCTGGTACTTTTCCTCCCAGCCCTAAGGGAGATCACCAGCCTGAAATGTGGACCAGCTTCATAGCCACCTGACACAACTATGGGGCAAACAGGCTATGGCAGGGATATTTGGTAAAAAGCAAGTCATAATTTGCTCATAGTTTGTTTTCTTCATAAAACAACACTCCTTGTTACACCCAGGAATCCTAGACCAAGCACTGGTCTTAAACCAGCTAAGACAGCAAGGCTGGCAGAAGACAGGTACACAGGGACCTGGCAATAATAGTCTTTGGAAACTAAAGGGTTTTATGACACAACATGTTAGATATACCAAACACCAGAATCAGCATCCAGAAAAGTGTGTGTCATTCTTCTGGCATTGTCCTGAGCTTTTGCAGCTGTTGCTGGACCACTGATGCTCCTATGACTGTTGTTTCCCTGTCAGCCTGCAAAAATACCTGTCAGGATAAGAACCGACAAAATGGGAAGAAACCTTCCTTTCTGTCTTTCACAACAAATCTGGGTGCTCTCCAGATCATACAGCTATGCTATAGTCTGCCAAATGGATGAAATTTTCGTCCTTGATCTCCACCCATGCTCTATAGCAAGGGAATCAGTGTCCAAAGGTTACTATTGCCTAGAAAGAACACTCTTTCCTTGGGTGGCACGGGTCCCTTCTCTCCCACGGCACTCTAACTGCACTATGCAGCCAAAGAGATAGGCACAGAGCCACAGTAGGAAACATAAATTTTACCCTGACACACAGAAACAGATGAAATGTTTGCTTCCCAGTCCTCATTGCATTTGGGTAGTACAGACAGTTGTGTGACAGAGAGCATCTCTCACCTTTAGCTCATCTGCTGGGATTGGCAGCCTGTGCCATGGCCACCCCAGTGCCACAGCCAAGCAGAGGCACTGCTCTTTCTACAACATGAGAATCTGTGTTTCCAGCAGTATAGAGCATCCAGCACAGACGGAAAAGACAACCATCAAATACGGACAAACTACCCTGCTCCACCAGGAACTCACACATGGATTCTTCAGCAGTACAAAGCACACAAATTCAGGGATGCTTGTTCACAGCCTCTTCTTCCCCCCATTTTCTTAATTTCACCTAACACAGCTGTCCTTGAACTGGGAAAGGTAGGTGGTGAACACAATGGCAGCGCAAAGTTTTCACCTGTTTTTACCACCCAAGTTTGTGAGAGTTATGCTTCTTTTCACCAAAGTGTAGGGAAGGCGAAGAGAGGAAGTGGACTCGTGAGGAAGATGGGGCTGGGGATAGGAAGAGAGGGAGGGGAGGCTGGGGAGGAGAGGATTCTAGTGGGGTGGTTTATTCAGCACTTAAAAGCTAGGTGCGGTCCTTCCAGAAATATGATTTAAAGCATCATTCATTAGAAAGCATCATATCTGAGCACTTACTACATAATTTGGCCCTCTCGTGCAGCCATTCACTAACAGCACTCAGATAAAGAAAAAATATTTCTAAACTTGAAATTAGTACCAACTATGAGCAATCCCAATCCTGCTGTTGAAATTGTACACTGAAATAAGATAAGTTGTGTTGGATCCCATCCTGCTTTCTAAATCCACTCGGCTACTACAACTGTGTGCTTAGAGGTGTAAACCATACACTAAGCAGCAGACACAGACTGGCAGTAGAAAAGCCAGCCTAGCAAGGGAAGGCAACAGCCATTAGCCATTGCCCTCTGACTGAACTGAGAAGAGGTGCTTGCCTTCTCTTTTTCGCTTGTGTGATCCCTTGGGTCCCCAGGAGGTGAGTCTTCCCACCTGTGGAAAAGAGATTCACAGTCAGTCAGCAAGAGCCAAAGCAAAATCCCTGCCTCAATGACCATTCCTGGGATCCTTGCACACAACCAGGGGAAAGCTGGAGCATGAGAACAGCTTCAAGCTGTAGTAAAGGATCTTTCAAACGGAAGCAAAAATTTCCACAAAGATCATGGCCTTTAATATTTAGCACAGCTTAGCCTGTAATTTGATGAAGGATGGCTAAGGTTCTTAGCTCAGCACACAAAGTACACTCTTAGTTCACTCATGAGCTACTTGTCATTGGCGAATACAAAATTCTCCATCTCCTAAAAATTAATTGCTAGATGTAGGACACAGAGGCAGGGGGATTCAAAACACTTCAGAAACACGTGTAGGCCCATCACTATATGATAATATTACTAGGTTATCAGACTTGACTTTGTCCTTCAGAAGTCTGCATAACCAACCACTCTCCTATCCTAGAGCCAATGGCTCCAATATTCACCTGGCATTCTGCCAGACCTGGGATCAACCTCAGGGCTCATTCCTGTTGGATGTTCATGTCCTGTGTGAATGTAGCATTCATTATCAGGCTGAGCAGTGTAAGGCATGCCATTCACTTGCCACACTGGACTCTTCAGAGTGACTGGCAGACACCTCATTGAGAAAAGTATTCCAGAGAGGGGCAGTTGCTTTTCATGCCTTTCAGGCCTTGCAAAACATTGTTATGAAGTTGTTCAGCAGGAGGAGAGAGTGTAGCTATTCAGTTAGAATGGTGGCTGTCTCCTTAAACATTTGCTCTCAAAACCCACTTTCACCACTCAAGCACTAATTACATATAAAGGATGGTGAGTCTATATGTCCCCTACATGTAGCTAATGATATTTCTTTTCCATTTTGTCTCCTTAGCAGACAAAAACAGAGAGAAGGAAGAAACACAAGAAAAATTGTCCCAGGCTACCTGGTGCTCCCAGCACCTGGAAGACAGTAAAGGACATGTTTCAGCAGAATAACACCAGTTTGAGTGCTGTCCTTCAGCACCGTCTGGGAAAGTGGGAGAAAGGGGGTATCACCTTTATGGCTCTAAATGCAGTAGTTCTCCCTGCAAAAAAGCTGTGCTATCTGGTGTGAGTGTCCAATCAAACACACTCACCAAATTTTACTCTACATTGCCGAAAGATATATAAGATGGTTGCTGATGGTGAGAAATGTCTTCTGAACTGCAGAACCACATATGAAAACACAGTGGTTTCTGAGTAATTATTGCCAGGAGTTCCTGTGAGAAACTCAGAGTGCAGCTGAGAACTCGAAAATTTCTTCATCGGGACAAAGACATGTGCTTTCTTCCCCCACTCTCAGCAACACACACACGAAGACATCATATTAACACTGCCTTTTTCACATGAGAGGAGAGCTGAGACTCTTTACTGTTGTGAATCACTCAACATCTTACTCATTAGCAAACATACTCTCTCCAACTGTCTTTTTGTTTTGCAATATTGCACACAGCTCCAGCCACTCCTTTTTTCTTCACAAACAATAGCTTTTGTAGACAGGAAGAGAGTAACTGTAGTTAAGTGATTACTTTTAATTATACAGAGGCTATATTCTTACTTAATGTAAAAGTATAAGCCATTGTTCTCAAAATCTATTTCAAATCTATTTCAAATCTTCAAATGCCTTAGTTATAGTTTACCACATTCATACAGTCTTTACTTCTCAGAGGCGTTTTTGAAAGCTAATCCTTTAACCTGTATCTGTTATGAGGAAAAAGCAAATGCCTGTTGTTTTCTTGTACTTGCCTTTAATTATATATGAAGTGAACATATGAAATCATATGGAAACATTTACCAGCCTGTTTCCACGGAAGTTGCTTGGATTCTAACATTTACACTCCGTTTGCCATCATCAAATGAGGATTTTATCAAACAAGCCCTGCACCCTCCCCCTGCCAACCCCGCTGCCCACACAAGATGCAGTTGTATCAATAAGGAGAGAAAAAAAAGAGATCACAATTCCCTCCATACTGTGTCCATACAATCCGGGAGAAGGTACGGTATAAAAGCCTAGATCATTTGGTCGAGAAAGACTGGACAACTTGACCCTGGGCGCAGCAAATCCTCATTTTATGTTTCAACATCCCTCCTGCTGAAATCTAAAAATGGAATTCATTTTGCCAGAAATGCTGCTGGCCTAGGAAGGTCATTGTGGTTTCTCAGTTACTTTTAATTGAACGAGTGATCTGAATTTGGCAGGGTGCAATTAAACAATCCTATATGGCTGGTATGGGGCTCTGCAGCAGCCACACCAGGATCATCAACAGCTCTTTCAACCTTGCTGCTAATGAACATGGCAGAAGGTCAGTGTGCTCTCTCCCTCTCTTTCTGTCTCAGATTTTAATGCTCCTTCTCTGAGGAAGGAGTCAAGCAACAAGGCTTTGCATCACTATATAGCATAACACGACACATGTGACAGCAACGTTTGCTCTGCATGCTGCAGAAAGTGCTCAGGGCTCTGGAGCTGCAGAAATAGGTGACAGAGCTGAGCAGGACTCTTTCTTGCTGACATTACAGGAGGCTGGAAGCAGTCCCGGCATTCTCTACAGCTGTGGAGGAATTGATGATGAAGCAAACTACGTACACAGAGCATTGTCAAGGCTGTGCATACTCCTGCTCAAATGATTCTTAACAGCCTCACCAGAAAAAGTGCAACAGATTAGCTGGCGGTGGGCAGCATGTGATGTCTGCAAGTTCATAACCCCATCCAATTAAAAACAGCACTTCTGCAGAGAGTTTCCAAAGGTAGGCCTCCTCAGTGAAGCTGATTTCCAGCCTCCTACCCTGGCCGTTTATTTCAGGGACCTACTAACAAGCACAGGAGGATTCTTTCTGCAGTTCCGAAAAGCAGATTTTGTCATTCTCATTGGAGTCGGAGAGGGGCCATCTGTGCTGAGTCTTCAAAAGGAGTCACACAAACAAATCACAAAGGTTTGTTTGGGGAGGTGATGGAGGACCAGGATAGCAGCAGAAAGTAACTGTGAGGTCAGGGCATCTTTTTTAGACCAGACCACTGCCAACGCTGTCAAAATACTGCCTCTGCTTTCATGATATGAAACACTGGATCTTTGCCTTAATTGCACTATGGGCACTGTTTCAAATTGGATTTTTTTCTCCAATTAAACTGAAGAGTATGATGAACTCACTAAATTTGCATGTAGGTAAAAATTCAGCAGTCCTGATACTTTGTATGGTGGGATCTGGCTCACACGACCCAGACATGGTCGGAAAACTACCCTACCTTGCCACTACCTTCTGGGATACTCAAGCCCACAAGCAGCTTCTGTGGTACTGTCATGGTGACAAGTTCCCACAGCATGACAGAAAATGTTGGTCCTCTGTCAGGCTTGGTTACAGCTTGCCAAGGATGGATATTGCTGGGTTGCACCCATTATTTTGGTGGTTGCCCATTTTTGACAGGACAAAAACCCGACCTGTTCTGCAAATTGCACTTCAGTTAGAGGAAGGTGAGGGCAGCTCTCCTTCACAGCAGATGACCTGCCTCACCCTCCCAGTGCCTGGGAAGAATTATTCACTGACCTCTTAAGAAATGTGCAGTGGAAGTGTAGGTTCTACAGTCCTCTTTAATCTTACTTCAGGGGTGTCTGTCTGGCACCCCTGGCGTCGCGTCAGACTTTCTCAATCAGAGAGGCGGGACAGAAGCAACTTTAACAATTTATTGCCAAAATAACAAACAGACTTCAGTCTCAGTCTAGCGTGAGATTTTAACAACACATTGTAAAATGGCGAATGTCCCAGGAGTTAGCATTACATGACAATTTATAGCTTTCTAGACCAATAAGCCACTAAAACGACTATTGTTTTGATTTGTTAACCTATCCTTGTAAAAACCTGATCTCTGCAATGCGGCTGTTTTTCAACCAACCACTCATCATGTCACGTACTCGTGAACACTTCTATTGTAATATCTAAATAGCTTAACTTAAACTACAACTTAACTTAAACTATAAGGTTACATTATTATACTTAAAAATCCTTCACCATAAACACCCAAAACGTGTTTCTTGCTTATCACTACGAAAACACAGAATTGTAACCCTCCTGCTTAAAGCCATAAGTCGCTGTCAATTAAGCTAACCCTAGCTGCTTCCAAGGCTGTAAATCAAAGGCACTATCACCTTTTACTTCTCCGTTTCCTACAAGAAGACATGTGTTATGGGTTAGGAAAAAAAGAATGAAAATTTGTTTCCTTTCCCCTGGGGTACCAGGGAGACTGTGTAGGTGGGGAGGGGCTGGCCGGGAATTGATGGGCGATACTTAAGAACAAAAGGGAGTTATCTGTCCAGCCGCATTCCACGCTAATGACACAGAATGGACGATACTTAAGGACAAAAGGGATCACTTGCCCAGCCCAGAAGCCAGGACAATTCCCTCAGTTAAAGAAAAACAAAGACTTGGAAATACTGGCAGGGGRATGTTTTCCTCAGAGGCTGGAGCACCGCGAGAGAACTCCCCAAGACTTGGGTGAGAGGTGGGTGGAGAGCGGGCTTGTCTCTCACTCTCCGCTCGGCGTTCGGTGAGGACGGTCCTGTCTGCAGCGAGTGCCATACACTGTGCCATCTCTGAGGGTCCCGCAGCGGCACAGGGTTCAGAGTTATGCTGTAACCAATCGCCGCCGGGAGCTGCTCGTCTCTGCTCTTTCCTGCCTTCTGCTGGTCTGCCGGTGGGTGATACCGAGGTCCATCGCTCCCCAGTTAACTCTGCCTGCCTGCACTGCTTGCTGCCGAGGCTGGTGGAGCCGGGCTGCTGCCCCATGTGTTCGCACCGGAGGCCACCCCCCTGCCCCTTTCCCGTCCGCCGGAGCCGCCATTGCCGCGTGAGGGTCATTGTGCTCGCGCCACAGCGCCCCCTGCAGCCGCGGGGGAGTCACTGCAGCCTCTCTGCCCCAGCGGAGAATCTCCCAACAACACACAAGGAACTGATAAGGGGTTTGTCTGTTCTCTTATGGTTGCCATTTAACTGTCTTGTTATATATATACATATATATATATAGTAATATAATCCTAGTAAAGAACTGTTATTCTTTTTACCACATCTTTGCCTGAGAGCCCTGTAATTTCAAAGGTACAGTAATTCGGAGGAGGAAGGGAGGTCATCCTGTACTCAAGGGAGGTTTCCCACCTTCCTTGACAGACACCTGTCCTTCAAACCAGGACAACATGTTAAGGATACCTTGTTTCTTTCCTTTTCTCTCTCTCAGAGAATTATGTTCTTTCAAGACTTTCTGATTACAGACTTTCTCACCTTTAATTGCTCTTTCTTCCTCCTGTGGACTCTCCAGTTTGTTTCTGATTTCCTAAAAGGAGACCTCATTAGTGCTGAGTACAGGACAATAATTGCCTTCACTGCTGCAGAGAACTGGTCTGCTGCTAACTGCTTTAAGTTAAGTACTGCTGGCATACTAGGAGGAGGAATGCTGTGCTTTGCCACCAGCTTCATTGTCATCATTTGTGAGCCCACAGAGACGGAATCAGAGGAGAAACATGACTGACAGTAAAAGGGGTAGCTATAGAGAATGGGTGAAGAGCTCTGGGAAGTGATTAAAAGGGTCTGACAGCATAAAAATGGGAGACAGACAAGTCCAGCTCCCAGAAAGGTGTGCCTGCCAGAATAAAGGGCAGTGAGAAGCTGTCCTGCTTAGTGTACCAGAGAGTCAGAAAGGAAAAGACAGATAAAACCACACTAGCTGGTTTTAAGCAGTTCTCCATTTATCAAGATCTCACACCTGCCTACTTTGGTGCTTGTGGCTGGAAGTTCAGGAGCTTTTGTTTAACATTCTTCTCTAAAGCCACTTATTTAGACATCATACTGCTGCCACCCCCAACATCCATAGAGAATAGGAAGCATTCCAGCAAAAGATACCTGGAATTCCATTTTGGTCATGTTGCATTTGACAATACAAGAAGATACCAGAAAGAAAAAAAGAAGTGCCTTCCTGCATGAAGTGATACTTGCAGAGAAGCAGGATACAAAGCAGCTGATTCAAAGCAGAGAGGCAGGAGAGAGTTATCAGCAAAATGAAAACTCACATCATGTTTAAAGTTAAATCTATGCCAATAGAGAATGGAGAGAGGGGTGAAAGTCCCATGAACATTCAGGGAAGGAAAGGAAGAGGACAAGAAGACGAAGAAAGAGTCAGCTTGAGACCCAGGTATTCAAGAGAGAACAGAGTGCCAACCACCACCAGGCAATACAAATCTTAGTGAAGATGGCAAGTGCCAGGCACTGAGCAAATCTGGCTACTTGAGCACTTCTGCTTTGTATGTACTTGGCAGATGAATTTCTCTGAGTATCTGGACATGTAAGTGTTAAACGATAAACCCCCTGCTCCCGAAGGCAAAAGACTGCTGCTATTGAGAAGCTGCCACTCATGTCATTAGCCTATGTCAAAAACCCCAAAACATTTCCTTTCCTTGGGGATGTAATCAGTGAGTAGCAAGGTTGAGGAGTGTTAACTGAGCCTACCTGTGAATCTCTTATACTCTTGGTTTGTGTGGGAGTCTCCCAATCACGTCAGCTCCATTTTTAGGGTTTCTATATCTTGTGCATGTCGTGCTGTTGCTCAATAATTGTCAGCGTGCAGTTTTGTCAGGAAATAATACTGTTTATTCTCTGAGAGACTTTGAATGTTGTTCTTCATATTTTATAAGCCACTCTGAGTCACTAGTACCTAAGGGACAAAGGCAAAAGGAATAACATAAGGAAAAAATAAAGACAGTTGCTTGACATTACTTTTAGTTAGCAGAAGGAATTATTCTTGGAAATTTAGGGCTATATTCTGTATTTTGTGAACCCAGTAAAAGTGTTTCTTCAGGGCTGTTGAGAAAAACAGAAAAGAAGATTTTCAAACATATAACTAAACTCCCTTCTGTAACAGGGAATGTTCAATGCCAGATAGAAACAACAGAGCAAGTATTGGAGAAGCATTGTAAAGCCTTGAAAATATTTATGCACACCTAACTATACTAGGCCATAAACTATCAACTATAAAGACTAGTGCGGTGACAGGTGTAATGTGAGGACAAGGACTGAACAGCTTCTGTGGTATTTCAGATAAGGCTTCTCACAGTCCTGCTTTTCATAACACTCAGGCATGGACAAGCAGGTAAAAGTCTTTCTTTGCACACCAGATGGGAGCGAAGCCCTTCCAGGAGGCTGATACACCCAAAGCTTATGGTGCATCTCTGAGCCTTGGTCAATGTCACATTGCCAAACTGTGACTGAGCAGATGTGACACAGCCAAACATCGTTTCTCAACTCCAGTCTCCCTGATGCATGCAAACTGTGGTTTTGCCTGATGTGTAATCTCTTTCAGCATTACTTCTGGCTGAGACTTTTTAATGTTACTGTTTCTTCCATGCTTGACTGGACAATGAGCTTCTCTTTAGTTACCCCACTTAAGACTAAACACAGTCAGATATATCAAGATCTCCTGTGGAACTCAAGTTTGCCTAATACTTCACGTTAACCTCCTACTGAGCCCCCAAACTCTTTTGACTCGGCATTTTTTCCAGAAATGTCTCCCGTGTTTGCTCAAAGACAGCTCAAGAGAGACACCAATTCTCCCATGGCTTTGTTACAATGTGTTTAAAAACACATATTCCTCTCTTTTAACCTGAAATTCTGATCTGACTTCTAACTATTAGTTCCCTGTATATCCTTCTTTTCTACATCCAAAGCACCCTTCTGGTACTTCTGCTCTAATGGCACTTTAGACATTAGACAGAGGGACCACGTGGAGGAGGGGGACAAATGAGATCTCTTGAATGCTTTCCAAGTTTGGCTTTACAGGAGCTATTGGACAAGATTATCTGAATTAATTCCTACAGTGATATTCCTTTTGGAAATAAGCAGACCAAGAGAAAGGCAGTTCAGCTAAGTTTTCCTTCCTTTTCTGGGCGAATGAACTATTCTATAATGAAGTAAGGTCATACTTTCTGAATGAGGACCTGTAAAAAGCAAGCCACTTGAGCTTAATCTTTCTAAAATTCATACTTGCAACTAATCCAAACATTTCCTAATATCACAACAAAGTAAAGGTCCAATTTCCACATTTCAAGACAGTTTTTGCCTCTCCCTCCCCATCCCCCCTGACTACCACAACATTTTCTCTTTTCTGCAGTGTTTCTTGTGGTCATGGATAACTGCTGTATTCCTATATTGAATTTTCAGCATCACATTTCTAGCCTTCATTTCTCAGTTGCATATATCTCCAAAGACAACATTACATCCACCTGCTGTGGCAACAAATGTGTTTTAATATTTCAGTAGTTTTATCCATTTTGATCCCCAAACCATTTTCCAGGCTGCAATCCCACACTCTGCAGGTAAGGCCACCATTCCCTATCCAAGCATGCACAGCCTTACCCTGAACAGTACCATTTTTCTTGAAATGGCCTGCTGAAAATCCTGATTGCTTCTTTTGTACAGCAGTTTTTTGCACATGGTTTTGCAGACATTTTGCCTGACATAGTGTCTGCTGTACTTTTCAATGACTTTGTATTTTCCTTCAGGTACTAGGAAAGATACAGAATAGGCTCAATAGCAAATTTTATAGAACATGCTGAAAGAACCCATGTTTGTCATAACTTCCCTTAAAAACTCCTTTGTCAGCTAGTCAATTCTTAGTGCCTGCACATTTCAGTGTCAAATAGCACGTGTTTCTGTATCAAAAAGGTAATGGTATAAGATCAAAATCATTACAGAGAACATATACCTCCATAGCTGCCTTCATCAATGAAACTTATAATCTGAAGGAATAAAACAAATTCTATTTGACAAGTTATACTTTGCATACAGCTATGTTGACTGACATTAATTATATTCCTACCTTTCTTTTCTCTACTAATTGAATCCTTGTATTAATTTTTCCATTATTTTCCTCAGGAGTGATGTTAGTTCAACTAGTCTACACCTTCCTATGTCATCTTGCTAACCTACTAATAGGCAGCTGGTAGTCTTCAGATATTTAGTCAGTGTTACAAGTATTTTAATATATTTTTATAAGTTATCAATAAAACATTTGCTTTTTTCAGTGACAGGGGGAGTTGCATCTTTCTTTCTTTTGAGATCATGGAAGCAAATTACTTAGACTACTGTTGATTTATCTTCAGTTTTCAACAATTAGGCAGCATTTCATGCTGCTTCTTTCAAACACAGGAGATAGAAAGAACTGGAATACTTTTACCACTCCTGCATCATCAACATCTTTACCACTCTTACATCAGATCATGTTGCCGTTATCTGCCTGTGCTGGTTTGAATGTGAACCAGCAGGGGAAATTAACCCCACACAAAATACCTCAAGAGATTTTAGGTCAGAGTCACAATTTTAATAAAAAGGTTAAAGTAAATGCAGGAATACAGAAACACTGACCTAAACAAACTGACAGGGTCACTGTACAACCTGGCAGTGGTTGCAGTCCTGTTGAAAGCAGTAGTCCCAAAAAAGGGCCTGGTCCGCTGGGTATCCATTGATGGTGGTCCCGTCCTCTGGTTGTCCAGTGCTGAAGGGGCCAGTCGTGGCGGTCCGGAGTCCTTTGGCTTTCCAGTCATCTGGCAGTCCAGTCCTGGTAGTATGGTGATCTCTGCCATCCTAAAACCTACTTTTATGTCGCGTTTCTTGGCTAGCACCTCCCCCAGGGGCAGGGATTTCCACAATGGGAAGGGATGTTCCTGACCTTCTATTGGTTGGTGCGTATCTGGTTCGGTAATGAGCTCACATGAGCCGAGTCTCTAGGACACAAACGGTTTCTGGCATTCTATCAGTTGGTGTCTATTTGGTTCGGTGATGGCCCATTAGCCAAGATAATCTGCTCAGGATGTGTGGTGCTTGCTTGCCGGAATGGTTGTCTCGGTTGAGATAAGGAGTACCACTCTACCTCCCATGAGCACAGGGAGCCTCTGGGAGAAAATGACTCAGTTTATCGAGGAAATATGTGGGTGGTGATAGAATACATCCTTTTATGGTTAACCCAGGACAATGTCCCAAACTGCCTTGGTCCGCCTAAGCACAAAATCTCTTCTGATGACCCTGGCCTTCCTTAAAAATTCTTTCATCACTCAAAACAACCCACTTACACAGTTTTGCACATCTTCCTCCTCTCCCATCCATTTTGTATCTTCTGTTTCATCTTCATCTGCAGCCTTCACTGACTGCCATTAGGAAAGACACTTGCACAAACCATCCTGGATTCACAGCTTTGAGGGCCAGCAAATACCTTTTTCTGAGATCACCACACATTGATTACGAGCTTTGTCCCCAGTCTTGTGTTGAACTCCTGTTCTGGATGTTTCTTTAATTTGCCTAGCTCTTTCCCATTTTCTCCACTTGTAGAATTATACCTTCTATGCAAAATTATTGTGTGTGCTTTTCTCTGTTTTTCTCCCCTCACTCCATAAAAATCCACACTCTGTCCTGACATGGGCACAGCTGCAGCACCTTCTCCTTTACATCTGTTTTGGCAGTGCCTTGCTGTTTCTCCCTTTCCATTCCCAGACTGAGAGTCAGCCCTACATATGATTACAGTCTCTTGCTCAATCTGTTTGTTGCTTCATTCACACTCTCTACTGCCCCATGGAGATGCTGTGATGCAGGGAGACATTATTTCTACATGCAGCAAATCCCAAGTGTGGTGTGCTGTTCTGCTCATCTCACAGAAAACAACAAGGCTGGGAACCTACTGTCCTTGCAAGTGCTTCACAGCTGATGTGAAAAAGCAATTCCAAAATTGTCTTTGAGGAAGCACAGGATGGCTCAATTTCATTTTACTGGCATTGATGTTATTACTCTATGAAATGAAAATTATTGAATGAAAATTATTTTAGGAGCTTTCCATGTTTTCCCAAAGTTTAAGAATGAGGTGTGGAATATTGCTGTTTCAGAAAGAGGAGGTTTGGGAGACACTGTGCAAGAACATGACAAATGGCACCTAAAGATAGCCTGTGAAGATATAAATATCCCATTTGGAGGCTTTCTCTTTAAAAGATTCCCAACATTGACTTACAGATATATCTCCCAAGGCTTTGATTGCTGCTGTGGAGACACATTTTCGTGATGAAACCATTATAAAATATGTATGCATAATTTTGAAATCTAGATTTTAAATGTTCTAGGATAGAAAATTCATGCTCTTGGAGGATTCCACATTCAGCCTTATGATTCATCTGAACTCTTGGATAACTTTGAGCTTGACTCTCAGTTTTGTAAGCTCTGTGGACTCCTGTCATGAAAGTTCATGGCCAATTATACAATGACAGGACACTGTCACATAAGCTTATTTGAGAGATCATGTAAGCAATTAAAAATCAAAAATATTTATTTCTGCTTTTCTTGGAAATTATAAACTTTCCATAAACCTTCATTCATCACTAAAATTCACACTTTCAAGATCCCATTTCTAGCAAGTGGGTTTTACTAATTTCTTATCTCTAGACCTTGTAATCTGTGCATGCACAAGCCTGCCTAGTTCTGGTAATATCCAACTGTGATCAATCTCAGTACAGCTCTTACAGATTCTGCATGGTAAAGGGATCTTTCTGGTAAGAAAAAGTGATACTTCTACTTCTGAAGGGAAAACAGAAATTGTCATTCCCACCAGAGACATGTAGGGTCACTACTAAAGATCAATGCAATATCTCTGTTTACAGGTATGTATCAGAAAAAAGCAGGGACCATAGCTTGTAGCCAGAACCCAGAGACTTTCAGCTGAGACCACCAGAGCATGTAGAGCTGGAAGATGGATGAGACTAAAATGGTAACTCTGACAGTGATTTGCAAATGCACACTGCAGTATTTAATCCTCTGACATTATAGGTGGAGTTTTTCATAAAACGTGACCTTCATCTCCATATAAACCAACTTCTCAGAGTTTACAGAGAACTTGCAGAGGCCCCAGCTCATGTGATGGTTGATGCTTTGTGATGGAGCACCACACAGCAAGAACTGACCTGCTTGAGCTGAGCCAGCTGCAGAAATAGGCACAGATGTGGCTGTGCCAGCGACCCCCTTGCCCTAAGGAGACCTCAGCAAATCCTAATTATCTGGTGTGTGAGATGTGCCAATGTGAGCACTTTTCTTCCAGAGGCCAAGGGATCTCTCACCACACACAGGGACAAGCAGCATGTTGCCTGCAGATGACCATGGAGATCTCTGTGCAAGGTAGCACTGCACAGCCTCTGCTTCATCTGGAGGGTTTCAGAAGAGACCAAGAAATGTGAAGGGCCCAGTCCCTATGTTAGAGAATAACAGATCCTGTTCGGCAAAGACCCCTGGCAGATGGTACCTGAGACTGCCTTGCTAGCAGCTCAGGGAGGCACATCCTGGTCTGCAATATGGGGAAGAAATTCCAAAGACCCTGGTTAAGTGTTTGTAAAAGCAAATACCAGTACCAAAAGGCTCTGGGTCTGCTGCAGAACAAGCAGTGAAGTCCCCTTCTGCCACAGGAGTCAAGCTATGGTGAAACCACACCCAGGACCTCAGGCAAATCTGCAGGGTCC
The DNA here is from genome assembly GCA_018881555.1 of Amblyornis subalaris. Lineage (NCBI taxonomy): Eukaryota > Metazoa > Chordata > Aves > Passeriformes > Ptilonorhynchidae > Amblyornis > Amblyornis subalaris. Next base: position 646,706 of record JACAXG010000215.1, on the reverse strand, counting down.
AGCCTGTTTGGGGACTTCCACAGAATTTCAGACCTCTTTGTCTCTGATTACAAGAACCTCTTCAGCAACAATCTCTCAGGGAATTTGTGAAATAAATTTGATTCTAGGTCGATCCTGTGGCAGAACAGAGTGAAAAGGTGACCCCATCCCTAGCAGATCGCAGCTTCATTTTAGCTGAGAAGCTGTTATATCTCAGCCTCTCTCATGGGCTAGCTGCTATTTCTAACCTGTCCAGTGCTGCATTATGTCAAAGGTCATTATTTATTCAGAAGAACTGGAGAGTGAGATAGCATCCCAGTTCTGTAACAGGGATCAATAGCTGCCTTTTCTATAATGAGAGCAATTTTTTTTTTTTAAGGCCTAATTTCTGAGCACTTAGAGAATCATTTCTAATGCTACACCATTAGGAATTGTTAAAAACATCAAAGCACTACTAAATGATGTATTAAAAATACTATTGTTGCAACTGCTATTATGCTAATCTATGTATGATCTTGTTATTCACAAACTCCCAAAGCTAAGGAAAGCTAGCTGCATTAAGACAAGGAAAATAGAGTTTCATGGAAAATTAGTTACCTGTTAGTAAAGATAGTTTTATTTTCTTTATCTTAACTTTGCAGGTCAATGGCTTCTTTGTCTTAGTTGGTTCTGGAAAACAAGAAAATGAGATGTAACATAATCAATTACAAAGAGCTGCAGATCTCACTTTCCTCTTGAAAAGAGCAGTGACCACCAAAATCATGCCATGCAAAACTGCCACCTTTTTTCTTGGCCAAATACAGCAATAAATCTCCTCCTCCTCCTCATCGTCATCTGATAAAAATTGCCTTGTACTGGTGGAGAGAGGAAGGAGAGGGAAAAGTATAGCTTGTTTTGGAAGGAGAAAACAAACCAAACCCCAGAAAAAAGTCCAAGGGGAGTGGGACAAATCTTGCACTTTTGGAACCTGGTGCAACACAACTCTGTCAAACCATCCGGCAGCCCTGGGGAAACAGAGTCATCCTTGGATCTCCTCGAAAATGAGCGAACAAGATCAGAGGTCAGAAACACAAAAAGTGTGTATATACTTTTACTTCCTTTCTTTATAGAGAATAACAAAGAGTAATAATTTTAAAAAATGTATCAGATTAGTTTCTGTATCTAATGCAGAGAAGAGATGGTCACCACAAGGTCAAGGGAGCAAGTTTACCCTCTCTTAATTCAATCTTTGCTTTTAGGTATTTTTCAGTAGAATATATATTAAAAATTCCTATAAAACTGCACAATGACAATGATGGCTTTTTTTAGTGCCATGGGTATGGAGGCATCTCAGAGGAAGCTCAGGTGTCCCTTAGACAGGCTGCTAACTATACTCACGAGAGAGAGACTGCCAATAAATAATGTGAAGGCGGAAAACCCAGAGAACAAAATTTCTCTTGTACCAGGCAGAGCTGGCAGCAGAACCTAGGAATAAGGCAGCAAATAGGAGAAGCTGAGGCTAGTGTGTGCTTTTTTGGGTCTGTGAAAGGATTCTGCATATAACTGAGAGTGAATCAAAGCTGTCCAGTCATTATTGCTCCCATTGGAATATGAACTTGCAAGCCAAAGAGGGTAGGACTTGTTTTGTCTCCAATACATAATGAAAATAAGACAAAACTCGAACATGAACATGCATGAGATAGCACTTCGAGGGGTTGCAAGGAGGAGGAGGAGAAAAATAGGCACTGATTTGTGATAGAAAGCTTCCTGTAGCATTGCTCGAACATTGAGCAGATTGGTTCCCCTGGGAACTCCATTCAGAAAGGGCCAGCATGGAAAGGCAATATTCCACACCTGCAATAGCAACGTCAACTAGAACTGCTCTCAGGAGAAAAAGAAGAAAACCAGGGTTTCTCTCAAGAAAACAAATAAACATGCAAAATCCCAGATTCTTCCAGCACTGCAAACCTTTCCAGGTTAAAAACAGCCAACACACGTCTCTGGGGAATCTGTATGCGGGTGCCCAGGAAGCAGGGCCACGCACCCACAACAGGATCCAAAATAGCCAGGCTTTGTGAGGAGCAACCCAGAGCAAGGCTGCTGATCTGAGAGAGACACTGGTGTGGGATACGCTGTCCAGGTGCAGGCAGACATGCAAGGCAGCCATTACCTACCAGCTACAAAGACAGCCTGAACAGGTAGCTCAGGTCCTGCATGGTGCTATAGTCGAGTACAGGAGAAATGAACCCTAAACCTGAAATCTCCCTGCTGCATCCCTAGACCTCTTCCTTTTCAGAGTAAAGGCCAGCAGAGGGAAATAGAGTGACTGTTTCCTCCTGGCTACAGAATGGCAGCGTGGTCCTGGCCCACTCATTCTGGGATTAAGCCTGGAAAAAGACATTTAAATTGGGAATTAAAATATGAGATTGTTATCACTATTATCTGGGATGCAATCTAGGATCCATTAACTAAAGGAAGAGCTACTGTCAGGGAGATGGTCATTAGAGATCAGACAATCTTTGCATTATCTGCCTCTCAACACTTAGCAATAACTGTGTATTGGTGTATTTTTGTATTTAATTGCAGAACTTATTTCTTTAGTAATTATACTATTTTTTAAATTTATCTTACAATGAAATGCAATAATTTTCTATAATATTCCTCCCACTACTTAACCTACTTAAGAAATTTCAACTCCCTGCAACATAATGCACATAAAATTGGTTTTAATTTCAAAAGCAGTGAAAGATTTTTATTGCAGACATTTTAGATACTTTTCACATACTGGAAATCCATAATGCATGGTCTGAGATCAAATACAAAGCTGTGATCCTCCAGACTGAACAGTTTTGCATGTAAATTCTTAAAATGCATTATCAAGGGAGATAATAATTTTTTTCAAAAAAAGATACAGAGAGACTTTTGTTTCTAATGTGTTATTTGATCCAAATCTTCATTTAAAAAATAAATTGGCCAGGTGCATTACATATTCTTAAGCATTAATTGGCCAAATATCTAATGATTTCTAATGCTAAAGAATACATACTGCACCTGCAATATGCAGGTTTTTAGGGGATAAAAAAAACTGAAGTGCTTTGCTTACTACAGCTGAGAATAAATGCTGCCATACTCTACACCTGAAATGCCAACTCTCAAATTGTAATAGCATGTAGTAGGTTGAATAGCACCTACCATGATGGATGAAATATGCACTCACACATTTCAGCAACAAATATATGGACCAGGCAGAAGAAAAAAAGCAAAGAAAAAAAGATGAAGTATTTAAGAACACTGGCGGACTAGCAGTAAAGTCAGGTGAAGTGTTTAGGTCCCTGAAGACCCTGGCCTCTTTATATTCTACTAAATATACTATTTTAGCAATAAAATATGTGTGCCTCTGTGTGGAATCAGGCTGGGATACAAACGAAAAGAGCCAGGAAAACTATTTTTCAGTATTGTTCTTCATATCTGTGCACTTGTCACTCATGCATTTGTTATGCACAAAGCTGCTATTAGCAAAAGTCCTAGGTCCAGCCCTACTCCTGATCTTTTTCCCTATTGAATTAAAATAACATTCTGGTAAGGAACAGGACATGCATCCTTGTTCCCACCTTCAAAGGAGGAAGGACATGCAACTTCCAGTCACAAGTGAGGGAAACACCCAACTGCTGCATTTTTCTACAGGTAACACCTACCAGCATCTTGCCTTGGCAGATAATTTAGCCTAACACCCTCAGGCATATACAAATAGCTCAGAAAAATGTCTGGACAGCTGCTGGGGTTTTGAGCTGAGCTGAGGTTTCATACTGCAGACTCAGTCTGGCTCTGAAAAAAAACAGCAGAACCACTCAACATTTTCCTTTCCTGGAATTACTGTTTTTAAATTTAAATGTGGCCTAACAAAAACACTTGTGAGCCTGCATTTGGGAACATTTTCAGAAAATTTTGCTTGTTTGACTAGCATAATGCTTCAAAGAGTTAAGTACTTGGTTTATGATGTTGTTTTTCCCACATCACAATTTTTTCCAGTTGTATACATTCCTTGCTTACTGCTGAAGGGACAGCTCCCTGCCCTGCCTTCCATGGAAAAGAGCCCCTCAATGGGAAAGCAAGCCATTAAATTGTCACAGGTGAACAAGGAATAAGGTGGGCACAGGACGTGTTGTTTGTCACATGGGGAATTCACTTTGGTAGCCTGACCTGATATCTTAAGTGGACTTCCAAGCCGAGTTGGATGTCTTCTGAGAGTGACCTCCAAGTGGCCTTATTACTGGGGCTTTGTCACATTCAGAAATTACTATCAATTAGTGTTCATCCGGGAATATGTATTTCTTATCTTCAGTTTCACAACTTGCCATCTGCAGAAGAAAAGGACAGTCAGGGTGACAAAATCTTCACTCTAAAGCTGAGCAGTTTCATCACGGATGTGGAGACTTCTCAGATTGCAACATCCCAGAATGATAGTTTTCAGCGATCATTGGAGAGGAGCTGGGTGCACTCTAGGGTCCATCTAGGCAGGGTTTGGTCTCTCCCTGCCAATAAGGGAGAAAATCCCTATTCAGGATCATGCCTCTTCTTTTGATAGATGCTATTTACTGAACAGAAAGCAGCAGAAATCTCACAAAAATGGCCAGCAGGTTAAGCCTAAGGGGAAAATAAAATTTTGAAAGCAGTAGGGTTTGCTGCATCAGATTCTTTGGATGTACCACCTGGAAATGCACTTGCACCTCTATGATAGGAGCTGCAGCCTGAACTATTGACAACCCTTGTAACAGTACCAGGATAAACCCTATCCAAGAGCAGTAACATGGGGACGTTACTTGCTGTGCATGACACCAGAGTATTGCATCCCAGACACGCATCCCTGTAAAAGCATTGTCCTTCTAGAGGGCTTGGCAGTGCCCTCAGCTGCACCAGCTCCTGACACCTATGCAGAGAAGAGGAAATTTCCAGTGCTGTATGTTAAAGCAAAGGGAAGAAACCAGAGAAGAGTGAGTACTTAGGAGAGAAATTCTCTTCCCCACCAGCCCCAAACCCAGGGCTTTTAACAAAGTCTTACATATCTGGAGAGACACAGCCGTGATTTTTGAACAATATGTAACTGATAACCTTCATCTCCCCCAGCCTCAGAATAGGGGACCAAAGACCTGAGTAAGTGATTATTGAGTAATTTCTTTCTCCATAAGCCAGCTTTCTTGTGTTTTCTTAAAGTTTCCAGCTTTTGCTCATGACTGCAGTTCTACAGTTTATTTGGCATACTGTAAAAAAATTATACTGTTTTATCAAAAGCAAGCAAGAAGGAGCTTCTAGCAATGAGAATGCAGCAATTCATTATGCAGCCATCATCCAAAGGTTTTCACAAGATCAAGCTAATACTATATTTTGTTTTCTTTTTGTAAATCTTTACCTTGATTCTAATTTTTTTTCTTCAACAATGTTATAATTAGCTCTGTGTATGACTTCCTATACAAAATCATAAAGACTACAATCCTAAGAGGAATTACCACCAGCCAATTTTAAGAAAGTATGTCTTTACTGGGATCAATTTGTGTCCTTTCAGTTAATCATTAAGCAAGTGGCTTAGTGAGCTGGAGAAAGCATCCCACGAAAAGATTATAAAACAATTTGTGCGCAAGAGACTGGGGGGATTTCATTTTTAACTGTGTCTAGGTTTTTGTTTAACAAAGAAAGAAATTAATTCTATGAAACATCTTATTAGTGCAGTGAACTTTTTTCCAAGAAATTATGTACCTGCTGCAAGTTTATTGTGCACAGTGCTTGATGAAATCTAGGCTTTGGTGAATAATACATTCATGGCAGATTTTTTTTTTCCTAGTATATTTCAGAAAGCTAGCAGCTGTATGAAAACAAAACCCATATAATTAGAAGTGTTCATATAACAGCAGCTCCTTTCCCGTGTTCCTAAGCCACACACTGACAGTAAAAGAGAAACTGCATTTCCCCTGAGAAGCTTTACAGTCACACTGAGGGGCTGGTACCTGAGGGGACCCATACTCGGCATGCAGGTGTCCCAGACTCCATGAGGCAGCTCTGTGGCAGGCAGGAGCTTGTGTCCCCAGTGCCACAGGAACTGGAGCACAGCTAGAGCCTGGCTCCCCCTCCTTCTGCAGGGAGGCAGCTGCACCACCTCTCCCTCACCAGTTCCATCCCACATGAGAGAGACGCCAGCCCCTTGCCCCTCCCGCGTCCCTCCTCCCATCCACCCACCCTCTGGAATGACTCACAGCTGAATAGCTCAGGCAGGGTCATTAATAAAGCTAGCTGAAAAATACTTTTGGGTGGGAATCTCTAAAGCTTGAGGTTTAGCAGTTTTCATGGTTTACTTTTTTAAAAAATTAAAATTCCAAATCTTAAAAAATAGTAAAATGTCAGTGGAAACCATTCTTGCAAAGGGCTTCATTTTTTGCTTGACATTTTTAATATCAAATACTGAAGCATTTTTGATTTTTTTTTTAACCAAAACTGCTTACCCAACATTGGAAGGGACTTCTGCTTTATAAGAAATAAGGAAACCATGGCAACCATAACAGTTGTTTGCATTTGGCTAAGAAACCAATTTTCCATTGAACAAAGCAATCCTGGTAGAGGGCTTTCACCTAATTTTGAACAGGAAAAGCCTTCCTTCCCAGGGCCATGTGAAGTACAATGCACACTTAATCATGCATGGATCGGCCAACTAGATGGACAAATAACCTCTGTAAGTAGGGAACAGCAAAACTTACATAAAAACAAATGTGGGATTTCTTTGCCCTCTGGATATTGGAGGATGAAAGAGTAAGGTACCTACTAAACTACAGCTGTTACTCAGCCTCTTCTCTGAGCAGCAGTTCCTTCTCATGTTTTGTACTATGAATGGAAAATAATAAAATAGGGCTTGCTGTATGCAACTGCTGGGTGGTATTTATTTATAGCTCTACTGGGGATAGTGTGACTGGCTGGGCAACGCGGTATTAATCATCCTTCCAGTGAAAAACTGGAAAGTATTCTCAGAATAAGATTAGGCTTTAAGAACTGTATTGTATCTTTTTGGCAAAATTGTGTGCTGGGCAGGGTGGAGTCGGGGGAGGACTGTGCCCAGCACATCCCAGAGAGAGCATGTGCTGCAGAGGATAGGACACTCTCAGCTAGCCAGCTCTGATGAGTGCTGCAGCAGACACAACAGCATAGGAAGAACTGAGCATTGCTTTCTACCTGTGCTCTGCCTTTCTCTTCTGGAGGGAAGGCCTTCTTTACTGGAAATAGCCTTGGAGCAAAGGCAAAGCAGCATCCCTTCTTTCCAGGCAGCAGAGGAGACCCCTGCTCCACAGTAAGGCTGGTTGTTATATTGGCTGAGACAGTTGTGTTGCATGGTGACTTGGAGATAGAAGAATTACCTCACAGCTGCAAAATGGGAGTTAAAGCACTAATAAACCTGAGAAAAGGTCTCCAAGCACAAGGAGCTGAGCAGCACACACACACTAAAAAAAAAAAAAAACCAAAAAAAAAAAAACCAAAACAAACCCAAAAACCAAGAGGGGGGAAAATTAAAAAAAAGAAAAGACGCTATCACATAAAGCTAAAGACAAAAACAGGCAGCCCACCTACAGCTGAAATTGATAAGAGCTGGACAGAGAAAAGCAGCAGCTCAAACTGCAGCCTGGGAAGTCCAGTGCTTTGCAACCACAAAGCCCAGAAAGAGAACAGAAGCAAGCAGTGCAGCAGGGATGACTGAAATTGGGAGCACAAAGCAGTGACAGCCAGAAGATGATGTGAGGCCAGAGCAGGGACAGAAAAAGGTGCCAGCTCCCACCAGGAAATCTGGTGCCTTCTGAAAGCTGGACAGGGCTAGTGGCTCTACACAGATCTACAGGTATGGCGACCCAGGGGTACTAAGCAACATTGAAAACCAGAGGGAGTGGTATTCCCGCAGCACCCACCTGCGCTACAGGGTGTCTGCTAGCACCGCAAAAATGCCGTTATTACCACTACAGGCTGTGAGGTTTGAAGGAAGGTACCAAAACAGTGCCCAGCCACTTCAGGCTCCTGACATGCTTGAGATCCCTCTGAGAGCTGCAATCCAAGTAACTCAGTGATAAAGAGGACCAAGTCTGCCTGGTCAGGCCTCTAACTCCATGAGTGTCCAGCCCTGGTTTCTTAACTTGATATTTAACCCTGACCAGCATATCTTAGGGTACAGTTGTGACAAGCCTTTAAAGATTGCATATCTTCCCTGCTTCCTGTGTGTACATATGGCTGTCCTCCCAAGAGGCACCAGGGAAAAGCCAACTCCCACCCCAGCAATTACAGCAGCATGTCTACAGAAAATGCAACATCAACGTGAAGCCCCAAATCACTCTGTCAATTCCTCGCCTCATTTAGCACGTGCTGGCCTACCTGGGCTCCCTTCCTGTCCTTATCCATGGTATAAGCACATCCCTGGCACCCATCATTGCCCTTGAAAGCCAGCATTTCCAAGGATTGTGCCCCCCTGTGCTCAGTTGGAAAGTCAGGCAGACTCTTGTCTCACCCCAGACACCAGTTCAAAGCCACAGAATCGCTAGGAGCCTAAAGAAGGGCTCAATTTTTCAAGGCAAATTAAGGGGTGTTGTACCCACAAGGCTGTGTTAAGCCTGCCCTCCGAGATTGTGATGTAGGCTGGAAGCTCTCGGGTGTCCTCTAGGCTGCTGCTAAAGATCTTCCCTGTGGTTAATGAATCCCAGCAAAGAATTAGACCCCAAATGATAGGCTTGATTGGCAAGTAAGCATGAAACGAGCGGAAAGGGAGAGCCAACGGAAGGATACAAGCAATAGGAATATAATTATACAGTGATTCATCTTGGGCATGCTTGCACACTGGGAGGAGGGGGGCAGGAAAATAGGGGGAACCAAGCCTTTTCCTTATTTTATTTTTTTGGGCACAAGTGGAAAACCACAGAAGATAAATCTGGAGGAGTGATTTAAAGGAGACATAGGTGGATATACTGCAAGGATCAAGGAAAGTGAAGCAATCCTTTGATTCTACATCAGCAATATAGAACTGTGCTTCTACAGTGCACAGGGAACGCATTACTGAGATCACAGATTCGGGGGCTTAGCAGGCATTTACAATCCTATCCTCTCTCTTTGCAGCTTAACCTTCATGAAGCACAGAAGCTTTTACCAACCTTAAGGAAAAACAGTGGGATGAGAATTTTCATAGGCAGCCCACCAGTAACCTATAAATATATCTGAGTAGTGGCAGAGGCAGATTTTAAGCACATACAAAAGATTGCTTTTGGGAGATCTTTAAAGCATTGCAGAGCAGGTGAACTGCTTTGAAACCTTGAATTGTCATTTTGAGTTAAATGCTCATACCTACTGTATTTATCAAGTCAAATTACAGGCAGTTGTTACTGGCAGCTGGGGAGAGTGATACAGAGTGTACTCCCTGTGAGCTGTGTGTGATCAGCCCAGTGGGCTATGAGTGATCAGAACTCAGGAGCAGCATGGTTATTCTACAGGTCGATCACTCAGCTCCCACAATAGTGCTGCCAACTGGCAAAGCAGCAGGTTTCCTTTCTCTTCAAGAGCCCAAAGCTCACTTCTGTGGCCATCCTTCTCTCATGACCTCCTGCTTCACCCAGTATAGATCACCCTCAAAAGCCTGTAAGGACACAGAGATGCCCTCAAAGAAATAGCTTTTCCTCCTAATTTCCATAACACATGGGGGTGGAAGCCACACCAACTTTGGCAGCTCTGCGCAAGCACTCACCAGGATGGCTGAAGGTCCTCACACTGTACAAGTGGCCAAAGAATACTCTCTCTTTTTGGGCAAATGCAGGTAAAATTTACAGCCAGGTCTTACAGCAACATGTTGGGAATCACATGCATGTTGGCCAGGTGCCTAGTGCATGGCTCTTCTACTTTTAAGCTTTCTAAAAAAAATCACAGTAAATAGATGGTAAATGAATAAAGGTTGATTTTTTTACGCCTGCGCCAAATTAATTATAAATGAGCAGCAAAATAAATCCAAAAGACTATCATCCCATCTACCAATCAATAAGTTGAAAGTATAAATAAACTAGAATGATATAAAGTGCCTGTGGCACACACACAAACCCAGTGAGCTAAAAAAGGAAGGAAAACATTTCCAGTCTTCATCTGGAGAGATGCCACAGATTTCATCAGGCTAAGCTGAAGGGGAAGAGGTTTTGTAACTACATGATTTTTATAGACCAAGCCCCCTCTCAGCAATCTACCTAGGAGGGAATTATTTTCTCATAGCCACTAAGCAATGTTGCTAGTCACGTGCATGCACACATATGTGAAAACTAATAACCCAAGCAGTCTTAATGTTTTCAGCAAGAGCAGGAGGCTCTTGCTGAAAATGGATAGGAAAGTGTTTGCTTGGATAAAGGCCTAACTTAACAGAGACAAGCAAACCCCAAACAAGGCTTTGCATACGTCAGTTTACAGCAAAATGCTAATGAAAGGTGGTTAAAATGTGTTGTGCAAAAAGAGACAACCAGATAAACATCTTCTGCACAGTGATACAGCGAGACCTGCAGTCTGCAAACAAATTTTGTGTCTCATAATCCATTCCAAGAAGCATTTGAGAGGTGTGAAAGGAAAGGACCCAAGATAGAAACACTATTCCTGCTCAGTACTAAACTACCACACTTCTCTCTTGGTAGAAAAGAATGACAGTTCAGGAATAACCTCCAGCTGTTGCAGGAGCAATCCCTATGGCACCCTGAGTTGACTTTTCCTCCTTCTGAAATGACTGGTCAGGTCCCAAATGCACTCCTACCTGCAGGTCAGCGCAACTGCTAGACTCCCCACAGAGTCCACGCTGCTCAGGCCAGTCTCATTGAGACTCAGTGGACGGAAGCTCCTCATAGAATCTTCTGAAAAATTTACCACCATTCTTGTTTCCCATATGGAAACAACCAGCAAAGATTTCATATTGTGCCTGCATACGCTAATGAGCTGTACATATTAAGCAAAGACAGACATACAACCTCATCCACTGCAGTCACTTGCAAAACACAAGGCTTGAGGATGTTTTCAATAGTCCCAGAAGGCTCAGTTTCACTTTGTGTTAAATTTTTGCCTCTCTATTCTATATGCCACCTCCAAGGAGTTCTCTTTATTTATGGATCAGCTTTCCCTTCTGAAAGCCCAGCAGGGCTTTAGCAGAGTGAGTGCGAACACACATTTTAGTGTTCTCCATAATAAATGCAGAAAATTCACGAGCTGAAATCTGTCTGTGGTAAAGCTGAAGTCTGTAGCTCAAATAGCTCAGACACAGGCTCTGCCACCTTTCCCTTGAAGACAGACAAGCTGAAATCACACATGTGTACTTAGCCAGGCCCTCAGCCTTCATGATTTCATCAGCCAGTCCTCACAGACCCTCATCACTTGGCTGTTGTGTCCAGTCTCTTAATAGGTTTTCAGAAGTTTGTTGCCGAGCCCTGAATGCAGCAGCTGAACTGCAGTAGGCACAGACAGTGCCTACTTTGTCCTCGTCCCAAGACAAAGTGCTTTGGTCAAGCAGAGCAAGAAATACAGCACAGTGATTGATAATTCAGCATTGACAACGGTACCTTGCTCACTCCTCCAGCTCCACGCTTCCCGCATTGTTCTCACCCACAGAGAACACGTGTGTGTTCCATTTCAGATTGCTTTATATTTTCCCTATTTCAATGTCACTCTGTAAATTTTCGCTCCTCCCACCACCCCACCCCCCCAATTTTGCAATGTTTACATGATGCTATTTCCCTGTCCTCATTATTCTTCACATCTGAGCTTTACAGCGAACCAGATACATTATGCACATAAAGAGCTGTGCTCTGTTTCCAGGTAAGGACAGCGGCATCAGCTATCAAACACTTGAGGCAGCCCCATCATGTAGGTGTACTTGAACTGCTCATTCAAGAGCCACAGGTTGATCAATGCCATGTCAAACAGAATAGCATTTGTGTAACGGAACCCAAAGCCACCTTCCTCTCTTTTCTCCTTCTCTCCTCTCTTCCTTCATCTTTCTCACTCCTTCCTCCCCTCTCTCTATTATCCACACCATATTTTTAAGTCTTGCTTCATACACCACTGCATTGCTGCTAGGAACTCACATTTGTACTTCTCTTCCAACCACACCTTGGACCTCATTTGTTACATTTCTACCATCTGTGTCAGTCCACTTGTACATCCCAGAAGCAGGGTTTTCATCTGAGTGCCACCAAACAAACAAATATCTAAGTAACAGGCCAGAGCTTCCTCTGCTGCAGCGCAGCACAGAAGTCCTTTATCTTCACTGGAGCGGTGCGATTCCTCGTCACTCCACAGTGACCACCTGGATCAAGCTCCCTGACAGACTGCTATCATCACACAACCAGCTGATCATACCAATTAACCTGCATTCACCTTAGTCGGTAAGAAATCCCAAAGAGACACACTTTCTCTGGGATCCTTCCTGAGCTGTAGCCCCAGCACTACCAGCCACCTTCTTCAGCGCCTCTGTGAAGGAAGGATATTGGAGTCAGCTGGGACCTTAAAATTCATGTGAAACGAAAATATGACCATTACATAACTGTAACACTAAAAAGCAAAACCAAAAATAATATACCAGTTGAAGAAAACATTCTTACATGTAAAATTTTATGCTGGATATGTGGACAAGTGTATACACATAAATGCAATTTTTAATTTCTTACACAATCCTTGGAGTTTAAAATTCATTTACTTTGCCCAAGAAAGGCATCCAGCAAGATCAGTTCCATAAAAATTTAATTTCCTGTGCCATTGTGGGGCCGAATGCAGGCTGAAGGCACACTGTGCAGGTCATCTAGGCTAGTTTGATTTAACATAATTAATGGTAACACCTTGGCTAGGGCAAGGCAGAATAAAATATCTTTATCAGTGAGCTGGAGAAGGTGGTGGAGTAGGCTCTTGTCTAGATCCTAGCTGGCACCAAATTGTATGGAACAGTCAATCCAGCACCGCACTGGCAATACCCCAGTACCTGTTGGAATGGGATCAGTGACATGGGGCTAGGGACTTCTCATCTTGGGAGGATGTGGGACAATGGGCAAAAGTCAAACAGGTGTTTCAGACCAGGTCTAAACAGATGTGTTTTGCTGCATGGACTGGGATCCAAAAAGGATATGCAATCTCAATCCTTAGAGTTCTTCAAGACCTTACTGGACCAAATTGAGTCCCTTTCACAGTAAAGCATCCTTCAGTCCTGTTATTCTTAAGGATCTAAAGTCATGTGTATAAAAAAGACTAGAACCTGGTTACTGGAAGGTTCAAGACATGGACATCTGCAGGGCCAGTGGTGTCCTAGCCCCTCTACTGTTGAGAGTGGATTCCAAAGGCAAGCACCCTGACAGACCTTGTTCACTGCAGCTCGTCTCCTATTACAATGCTGGGTACCCACCACTGGACCTTTAGGGCAGGAAGGCTTTGCAAATGCATTCTCTGTGTCCTGATAACCTAAGCACCATTGTCACCATGATACACCATGAGCAAGATATACCTGAAAGTCTTTTGAACCCTGCAGACCCAGACTTGAATTCAGGAAGAAAGCGTTTCTTTATCTCCTAGTTAAGCCACAGCCATTTGCATTATTTGGGAATTATCAGAAATTGTAGTTGCTGACTTGAAAGCCAAGAACAGTGGATGATAATGCCAATTTCCAGGCAAGACACCTCATTGCATACATGAAAAAAACCAGTCGCCCTTGCTTTTACAGCCTGTTTTGTTCATTGTAGGCGACAGTAGGTGATTTAAAATAATAGCTATGTTCCAAACCACTTTCAGTGCTTGAGAGAGCAAATACACCTGGAATGAGAAAATAACAGTCAAGGACAAACAGGAATACAGCAAGCACCTGCAAACACAAAGGAACAGTGGCTGGGTGCAAACCTGATGGCTTCCAGCAGTCAAAATGTTTTCTCACAACATTATAATTGCGTAAGCCCACCTCAAGCAGTCTGCCATTGCCACAAAACTTTCAGATTGCTTTTTTTCCCTTTTAACATAGCTAGAACTTTGCAATTGAAGTGGTTTTGCATAGATATTCCAGTGTTCCAAAGAAGCTACTTTAGTAAAACCTCCTCACACTAAGGCTTCTCAGAAATCTAGGGATCACTCACATAGATATAAAACATTAGAATAGCGTGAAGTAGTTTTGTTCCCCCTTGGAACCTTTGGGAAGGCTTCAAAAACTCTCTGCAATGCCTTTTCCAGGTAACAAACACTGCTCTGGAATTCATGTTAACTTGCTTCCTACTAATTCCTGGTCCTATGAAGCTGAAGTAACTATGGAAGATTTATTCCAGTTCTGTACAGGTGAGCTATCATCTGAAGCATTCTTAAGGAAGTACAAGTTGCAAGATTAATCCCAGTAGATGTAACTTCAAAAACACGCTAAACCTGTATACGAAATTTAACACTCAGGGTCTTTCATAGCAAAATGACATGCAAAACTGAATCATGGTTAGACTTGTGTATCCTACCTTGCATTTGACTAGCTCAGCAGAGCACTTTCTGTTTGCTTCCTAAGCTCATTTGCTCTGTCACTGAGTAACAGTCGGAGCACTGTTCATCTTTCTCCACAGATTTTTCTGTAATTATAAAGATTGTCTACATTTTACACAATTCTTTGTGCCCTAATAGAATTTGTCACAGTGTTTCCTTGTTATTTGGATTAGTATGAACCATATTTAGAAGAATGAAAGACTAACAAGTGAAGCCTAGGTAGCACATGAATTGGATCTGTACACATTTAGGGTGAATTAAAGATCATGGCAGTTCTGTATCCATTGTGCAGGTGGCTGAAACACTGAGGCTTTCTTCAGTGATGGATCCCAGAATGGCTGAGGTCTGGAGGGATCTCCAGAGCTATCTAGCCCAAACTCCCTGCTCAGAACAGGTTACTCACAGCAAGTTACTCAGGATATCAAATGGTCAGATTTTTAATATGTCTGAGGATGGAGCCTCCACAACATCTCTGTCTATCTTATGCCAGTGTTCAACCACTGCAACAGTGAAACAAACAAACAAGCAAAACCAAACCCACATCCCAAAATCTGCTTTGTTCCCATTGTCACTTGTCCTTTTATTGGGCACCCCTGAAAATATTTTTGCTCCATCTTCTCTATTCCCTCCCAGGGAATGATATTCACCCAAGGCTTCCATTCTGCAGAATAAGCAGTCACAGCTGTCTCAGCCTCTCCTCTTATGTCACGCGATCCAACTTCTCCATCCTTTTTGCCCCTTTGCTGTACTTTTTCCAGTATGTTCATGCCTCTCTTATACTGAAAAGCCCAGAACTGGAGTTAGAGCTGTAGATATGTCTCAACAGTGCTGAGCTGAGTGCAAGGATCACATCCCTTGATCTGTTTGCAGCACCCTACCTAATTCAGCAAAAGATGTTGTTGACCTACTTTGCCACAAGAGCATATTGCTCACTGATGACAGAGGGTTAGAGCTCTAACTCTCTAACTCCATGTGCCACATATTCCAACTTTGTGACAATGTTAATTCCAGTGATTTGGAAGAAACTATACCAGCCTAATTAATCCTGGAGTAAGTTTACTTCAGTTACGTTTAGCTTTACAATGCAAATGGTCCCTACACTTAAAACTTTAGCCAGACTGCTGGAAAAGGAGCATTCCAGATGGGAATATATCCTGACTTCACTTATGGATTGCTACATTGGTGTCCAAGAAACCATAAACCAGGACAGTTCAGCTGGCAAAGTGCTTAATATTTGCTTTAGGGCATCTGTCAGGTCAGAGTTCTTTTGTAAGAGAGAGCTTCAGCAACTTTTACTAATCATGAAGTTCCTGGGTCAATATTTCTTTTTCATTGTAAGATATTTTTCCATTCAGCTAAATCAATCCACCAAGTCTAAATCCATTTAAATTCACTGGTTGTAAACATGATAACTTACACTGAACAGGTAAATCCTTCATTAGTAGTATAAATTATCCTGTGAAAGAAGGAAAGAGTGGTCTCTCATCATCAGTTGATTGAGGGTTGCCTAACATTTGCGTGCTGAGGTAGAGTATGAGGCTTCTGAAGTGCAAAAGTCACAGTAGTATGGCTCTCAGAGTCACAAGGATGACTGCTGGTGCGGGAGAAAGTCCCTTCTTTTGACAGCTTCCCGCTGCAGCAGTAGATGCACCTGCTTTTCTCTCTTCAAACAAGTGTAAATCAGAGCTGTACCAGATGTTTTTGTTGAATAGGCTGCAAGAGCTGCACTGAGTCAGCAGTCCCAGTACACCACACCAAAATTTCCCTGAAAGTTTTAGCTGGATGCTCAGCAATAAAACACATGTAACCACTTAGCAGGAGGAAGAATAGGTCATTAGGGATTTGGCTTGGCTTCTGTTCCTTTTGTTGAACATGCTTTTCCACTTTCTTCCACAAATAAGTACAATGAAGTTCTGCAAGATTGCCCCCCGATGACACACCTATGACTAATGTAGTAACGAGACAACCACTTTAATTCACTTCTCAACTAAGGCTACCCTCAGCACTTCTCTTGCACACAGCTGCTGTCAAGAATGAGACCTACACACTCATAGGGCTATGGCATTATCTGCAGACCCTCCTTGGTAAGCAGATGAGCAGCCACATTCAGCAAGCAGTGAGGAGTCACTGCCTCCTCAACAATGCAAAAACAATCAGTCCTGAATTTATGGATGGGAAGCAAGATTTTTTACACTGTCTCTCATAACATCCTTGAAGGTAAGTTCAGGAAATGGGGGTTAGATGAATGGACAGTGAGCTGAATCAAGACCTGGCTAAATGGAAGAGCTCAGAGGGTTGTGATTAGCGCAGTAGAATCCATTTGAGGCCTGTGGCGTTCCCCAGGGATCGGTACTGGGTCCAGTCTTATTCAGCTTGTTTGTCAGCAACTCAGATGAGGGCGTAGAATGAACCCTAAGCCAGTTTGCAGATGACACCAAACTGAGGGGAGTGACTGACACCCCTGAAGACTCCGCTGCCACTCAGTGTGACCTTGATAGGCTGGAGAGCTGGGCAGAGAGAAACCTAATGGGGTTCAGCAAGGGCAAGTTTAGGGTCCTGCACCTGGGGGAGAACAACCCCAGGTACCAGCACAGGCTGGGGGCTGACCTGCTGGGAAGCAGCTCTGTGGAGAAGGACTGGGGGTCCTGGTGGACAACAAGCTGTCCATGAGCTAGCAGTGCCCTTGCAGGCAAGAGGGACAGTGGGATCCTGGGGGGGTACTGGGAAGAGTGTGGCCAGCAGGTCAAGGGAGGTGATTCTCTCCCTCTACTCAGCTCTAGTGAGGCCATGTCTGGAGTGCTGTGTTTGATTCTGGTCTCCACAGTTCGGGAAAGAAAAAGAGCTACTGGAGAGGGTGCAGTGGAGGCCACACAGTTGATTTGGGGTCTGGAGCATCTCTCTTATGAGTGGAGAGAGAAAGAGAGAGAGAGAGAGACTGTGAGAGCTGGGCCTTTTTTAGCACAGAGAAGAGAGGACTGAGAGGGGATCTCATCAATACATTTAAATATCTCCGAGGCAGGTGCCAAAAGGATGATGCCAGACTCCTCTCAGGAGCGCCCAGTAACATGATAAGGAGCATGGCCATAAACCAAAACACATGAAGTTTCGCCTCAACATGAGGAAGAATTTCTTTACATTGAGAGTGGCAGAGAACTGGAACAGGCTGCCCAGGGAGGGCTTGGAGTCTCCCTCTCTGAAGACATTCAAAACCCACCTGGACGTGGTCCTGTATAACCAGCTCTAGGTGACCCTGCCTTGACAGGGGCGTTCGGACTGGATGATCTCTAGAGATCCCTTCCAGCCCTAACAGTTCTGTGATCCGGTGATTGTGTGAAGGTCCTGCCATTTTCTGTCTCGCAGAACGCACTGAGAGTCAGCCCCTGCCCTGAAGCTCCAGCCAAGATAAACAGAAGAGAGAACATATATCTGGCTTCCATTACTACAGAGAAGAAACCAAACTTCATCCGAGGCCATACAGACAATCTAGAGCAAAGCCAGGAATAAAAGCCAAACCTATTCAGTTCAATCATAGTTCTTCAGCCACTGGAGTTTTACAGATTAAATTTATGTGTGAGCATTCAGAAGAGCAGGGCACTGTCTGCCTCTGCATTCTAGCCATAATCAGGGGCCCATGGTAGTACAGCAGTCTACCTTGTAATAGCACAGAGAGGATGTAACCAGTCATCCTTGTAGTCTTACAAACAGACTGATCTTATACCCATGAGATCCTACCTGATCTATTGCTCGCTCTATCCAATTTTGCCAACACCTAAATGGACACAGATCTATTCTGTTGGCTCTTAAAACTGTATCCTTCAGACTTGGCACCTGCAAAGAGTGCACCATCCAGCAAGAAAGCAAAAGGAGAGCAAGTACTACATCACCGATGAAAATACCTAGTTAGAAAAAAGCGCCCTGAAAAAAGCTAACAAATAATAGTGTTTCACACTTCCTACTGCTACATCAGGGACACTTCCCACATACTGCTAGTATTAAATATCAATAAATCAAGATGTTTAAAAATCAATTATCTGCGAACCTGTATTAACTACAGAAAGAAAATGCCTTAGATTTGCAAGCCTGAATGGCTTCTAGATAACTTCCATTTTCTATTATGAGGTTATATATTCTCATTTTTCTTTAAGAGCCTTAATTTACTGCCTTTAATAACTTTTGTATCATTGAAAATCTTCTGCTTCCTAATAAGCGTATTTATTTCAAGAGAATGCAAATTCAGTAAAAAATTCTTTTAGTCGGTGGAAGAAAAGTTGTTAATTACCATGACATTCTGCAAAATGCAGTTCTAATATCTTACTGCCAAGATATTCAACCTGGCCTTTAAACCTGGCCATGGGAAAATGTCGATGTTGCCAGTTGTCACTGTGAAACATGTGTTTTGGGGACAGATGGATTTTTTAGTACATAAAGTATCTTTGTGATTTGCCAAGGCTAAAGTCAGAGCAATCATCTATTCATTTTCCTTTTTCCACTAACAAAAAAACCCCAAACAAACAACCCCAAAATAAACTCAAAACAACAAAAACCCTTTACATTTCTTGAATAAAATATACTTCCCCCATTCCCTTATAATGAAATTGTTGTCCAAAGTGACTGTTAAAAGACTCACAGGTCCTGAGAGACTAGCAAATGTAATGAACTTTTTGTGTTTTTAAACCCAACTGCATTTCCAATGACATCTTAAAATACAGCATACATGGCCACATTATCCTTGTCTGCTGATGTCCTCCTTCTGCACCTGAAAATAATTCTGCATTCAACCAACTTCAACAACACTTGACAGCAAACAAAATGTGTCAAAAAGTGTAATATTCAAGAAGTTTCAGAAGTATCAGGCAGATAGAAGATACGGATCCTAGCAGTACTTCACTAAAGAGGAAAACAAAATTAAGACTTGATCTTTGTTAGGCACTGAAGAATCCAGGCAGGAGAATACAGTCTGTGCCCCACCAGACACCACAGAGTACCCACCTCTCTCAATTTCCTTTTGTAAAGCAGATTCTGTGACAGCAAATAAGGCAGAATGAAAAGATCACCTTTTTCATATGTGGGCCTGCCAAAATCACCCTTTTACCTGTGCCTTCTCCCCTATGTAGTAAAGAGTGAGACTGAGATGATAATCAGTATAATTTAGATTTTTTTTTAAAAGCCAACTGATCACTCAACTGTGGTGAATCCCATTAACCACTTTCATACTTTTCCTTATTTTCACTTTTTAAAAAAAAATCATATTAGATGACTTCACAACTGCATTGTAAGCATGTTCCGACAGTCCATCCAAAGAGGGTCATACCAAATTAACCCTACAATCATCCCAACATAAAGTATCAGGGATCCAGGAAGTCAGACACACAGCTGTGAAGGAGACAGTCAATTTCATGTGGATGTCCTGGACCACTGCTTTATGACTTTTATGACAAAGGAGGTCTCCAGGGGGGGAAAAAAAAAAAAAAAAGCAGCATTTTCTGCAATGGAAACACATTGTCCATTGCAGAGAATGCGATTCACAATGTGTCCATTTTCTTCAAGGACTTATGGATACATCTAATGTTCCAGTCTTCTAAGACTGAGGTAGCCCTAATGCTTATTAGATGCTGGGACTCCAAATATGAAAATTTTGCTGTCGAAAGAGAGTGTATGTGAGGCAGAATGTGTGGAAGCTCACAAGAACAATACTGTATGAAATAAATGCAGTAGAAATTATTCATATTAACATGAGGACAGAGCCTGATATACTACTCTACAGAAAAAATGGTCAGGACAGTGTAACTTTCTCCTAACACCCGCATCCCATGCTCGTCCTAAGCTATCACATACCAGTGGCTGTGAACTTGAGACAGCCAGTGAAACCCTCAGTACACAGACATACAAACATAGGAGATAGCTTCAAAATAGTTAAGCATTACTAAAAAGCAAATACCTGACAAAACTTTGAAAACAAACAAACAAAAAAAAAAAACCGACCAAAACCCTCACAAGTTCTTAAATAAAATCAGAGCCATTGTGTGGCTGCAGCTGGGAGACCATTTAATCCAAATCTTCTCTTCTAGGCAGAGTCAATGAGAGCAGGTTTCTCAGGGCTGCATACAGCTGGGCTCCCTCTGAATGGCAGCACAGCTCTCTGGTGTATCAGCCTCTTCTCCATGTCCTGGGTAGTTTGCAGCTTACTGCTGATGCCCTTTGTCCCTCATCCAAAGCATTTACAGAGATTCAGAAAAGCATTAGCCCCAGTATCCACCCGGGGATGTTGCTGCAGTGATGGGCTTTTAGCTGGACTTTGTGCCACTGACTGTAGCATGGTTCGGGTTGGAAGGAACATTTAAAGCTCATCTAGTCCAAGCCCCCTGCAATGAGCAAGGACGCCTTCCACTAGGTCATGTTGCCCAGAGCCATGTCCAACCTGATACTGAATGTTTCCAGGGGTGGGGCATCTACAACCTCTCTGGGCAACATGTTTTACCTGCCCCAGCATAAAAAATTTCTTCTTTATTTCTAGTCTGAATCTATCCTGGTTTGGTTTAGAACCATTAACACATGTCCCATCAGTATGGGCCCCACTAAAAATTCTGGACCCCTCGTTCCTATAAACCCCGATTAAGTACTGAATGCCTGTCATGGAGTGGGTATAACCAAAGTATGTATTCTTTCACCATCCACATCACTTCTTGATAAGCTGGTGAACGATGGGTCGTTCACAGTAGCTGGGTACACACCTGGTCCCTCAGGCTCTGAGCTGAGGAGAGGCAGACCGTGTGAGGTGGGCTATTGTTTCTTACCTCAACTGTGATAACTCTCCCGGGAAGCAGCAGCACCATCCATCCTGAGAGGGTCATCTCTGCTAATGGCCCATCGGTGAACTGAATAGGCACGGGCAGAATAGAGCTCCAGAAATATCCTATGACTCATAGGATTACATCACCTCCATTGTGAAACTCTCCGCATTGGGGGAGGTACCACCTAAGAACCACCGGATATAAGGAGGGTTTTGGGGGGACTAAACCACCACCACTGGACTTCCAGGAGGAGGACTTGAGCTCCTGCAGGAGGGCCAGGCCTTTCCCCAGGACCACCGCTGCCAGCAAGAGTGCACCCACCACTTCAACAGCAATGCTACCGCTGCCAGGTTGTACCATGACTCTGTTGGTTTAAGCCGGTGTTTCTGTATTACTGCATTTATTGTAACCTTTCTATTAAAATTGTAACTCTGGCCTAAAATCTCTCAGATGGTATTTGTGTGGGGTCAATTTCCCCTGCTGGTTTACTTTCAAATCAGCACAACACCACAATAAGGTTATGCTGGAGTTTTTCAGCCTGAACAGCCTCTCCCAGCCTTTCATCACAGGAGGTGTTCCAACTCTCCGATCATCAGGTGACGCTCCTCCGGACTCACTCCAACAGGTCCATGTCCTTCCTGTGCTGGGGACCCCAGAGCTGGGTGCAGTGTTCCAGGTGGGTCTCACCAGCGCAAAGCAGAGATGCAGAATCCCCTCCCTCGCCCTGCTGGCCACGCTGCTTTGGATACAGCCCAGGACACATTTGGCTTTCTGGGCTGTGAGTACACGCGGCCAGGTCATGTCCAGCTTTCTATCCAGCAGTACTCTCAACTCCTTTTCCCCTGCAACAGTTGAACCCTAGGAGTCAGTTGCAACAAACTTCAAGGAAAGGGTTTTTGGTTTGCCTGGTTTGGTTGTTTGCCTGGTGGCTTTGTTTCTTTGTTGGCTTTGGTTTTGATTTTCTACCTACAGGCAAATACAAGCCAATGGCTTCGTATTGCTTGTGCATGACAAATACCTGGCACAGCTGTGCTTATGTAGTGACTGCAAACAGCCTCACCTACTTCCCCTGGCTACAAATTTTCCCTCTAAAATTTCAACACATTCCTTCTGTCTTTCTTTCCATTCTGGCTGATGCTACTCCCTTCCACAGTGTGTTTACAGGTCTTCTTTCCCCATCTTCCTGAGGATGGGATGAAAGCTTGCCACCTTCATGATTAGACTCCAGGCCTTGCCAGCAGAGTGAGTGCTGGAGCAGATAACAGATTATGGAAAAACCATGGAGATCGTTCTTTCCTTATGGACGATGTTGGCCAAAGCAACACTGCTTCATTTTGGTTGGCAGTGACCACCTGTGGATGTGGCATGCTATGCTGGGACAAGCATCTAGACCCTCACATTCACAGAGGTCAGGCAAGGTGCTGTGGCACTGCAAGTTGCAGCAGCTGAGGTGTCCTTTAAAAAAAGTGCCCAAGAGGTAGGTGCAGGGAGTAGGTGAAAGGGAGCTGGATGCGGCATTTGCAAACCAACCTCATTCCTTTTGGGGAGCTTGCTCTGAAGCTTTTTGACTACAGATTTGAGGATACACAGACGGCAATAAATCCAGACAGAAAGGTTTAGTGACACTGTCTCTGTCAGGGAGGTTGATGTCTTAGGATTTTAGCTGTTATATTTTTCATGTATTTGTAACCCTGCAATTCTTTAGTGTATAACTCTAAAGTCCATATAGAGCGTTAGCTACTGCTTTCAGACAAAACAACTTCTCTCCAGGCCTGAAAACTCAAGGACACCTTACTGCCTCAGGCCCCAAGGAATGTAAACAACAGTTGGGGTGAATTACTTCATTACCTGAAGCTGTAATTGGAAGAACTAACCCTGATATGCAAAGGGACCAAACTTTAAAAAGTATGAAGAAGCCATGACCAGTCGTTCATCTTGTGGGGTCTATCTTGGGGAGTTCATCTTAGCAGGTCCATCTTAGGGTGTAAGCCCCCCTGAGTGAGCTCTGACTGCCCTTGATGCACCTGAAGGCCTTTAAATAAATATAATCGCTTTTTACTCTTTTAATTTTGTCAAACCTCTCTTTTTAGGTGGTCCCGGATAAAGCATCAAGGTGGTTTCTTCTAACCTACAGGTTTCATGAAGAAAGAACAGTTTAAAGGAACTAAGCACCTGCACACAAGTTTCCTCATTAAAAAGTTCAACTTTATGGAAAGGCTAAGAAAATGCAGGATGAGTTTTTGAGTCTTTCAGGCTATTTTAAAGGAAATTTTATTGCCTTCTGAACTTATGATATGTTATTACCTTCTGACATTCCTGTGCTGACCCATCTTGAATTGTGAAAGTCCCTTGCCACTCCACAGGCGTGCAAACTGGCATGAACCAATTATCTTGGCTCGTCAGAGCTTTCAGATGATCTGGCTGAAATTTCCCCCACTCCTGCACATCCAGAAAGAACATGCAGTCCGGAGAGGAACTTGGCAAAAGTGTCCTCTAAGGCTATGTCCTTCCGTGTTTATCCATTTCTCTAAAGGTTAAACTCAGCTGATGCTGCTTTTCTGGGTTTAAAACAGCTTCTCTTTTGGATGGCTGTGCTTTTACTGCAGTCAAATGGCACACAGTGGATACTACAGGCTAAAGTTTAGTTATTTTAGACATAGACTGGCACTACAAAAGGAAAAGTAAGCAGTGACTAATCAAAGAAATAAGAAGTGACTAATCAAACTTCTTCATGGAAAGGGTTGTCAAACGTTGGAACAGGCTGCCCAGGGAAGCAGTTGAGTCACCATCCCTGGAGGTATTTGAAAGATGTCTAGATGCTTAGGGACATGGTTTATTGGAGGACTTGGCAGTGTTAGATTGACAGCTGGACTTGGTAATCTTAAAGGTCTTATCCAAACTAAATGACTCTATGATTGTATGACTTTGCAGTAGTGTGTCATCTTTTCAGACTGACTTTTGGAAAAACAGGCAATACAGCAATGAAGAGATTGTTCTTCATCAGAAAGCATCCCTTGTTCCCAAACAGTGATAATGAAGTAAAGGAAAAGTTTGCTTTAAAATAGAAAGATAATAGTGTTCAGCCAGTATTTTACTGGAAAAGCGTGTAAAAACTGATCAAAAGAAAAAGAAAGATGAAGAGTCTTTCAGGTGCCAATTTTTGCTGTACACCGGTAACTCCTAATACAAGCTGAGCAAATTCTTTTTTAGGATAAACTTCTTCCAAGGTAGTCCATCCCAAAGAATCCTGTACTTAAAAGATAATGTTTATTTAAGTCACAGAAACAGCTCCTAAAAAGAAGAAAATGCCATTATCATCTACTTAAAAAAAAAAAAAAAAAATTGCAGCTGAAAAAGAAGGAAAAAAAATAAGAACTTCTGCAACCTTTGAAGTCTGGATTCACAACATGAGGCACTTCCCTAAAACACAGGTTTATACCTTGAGGATCAGAAACACAAAGAAATCAGTGATAAATCCTGTTAAGCCATGAAAAGGTCGTTTTCAAAATCTTGAACCATTTGTCAATTTGTGTAAAATAGCAACCTATGAACCAGTGTGTCCAAAAGAAGTACCTAAGAATTAGCATTTAAAAAATTGCTGGTCTTGGTAAGATGGTCAAGTAACTGACATAGGTGACTTTGAATTAACCCAAAATTTCTACTATAGAACAGAATGATGTTAAAGGTATGGCCCAAATCCAGTCATTTCAGAAACACAGCTAGATGCTGAAATGACAAGATGCATTTCATAGAGACACCATTAAGGTTCTGAGTTGTGAAGATTCATGCTGATGCACTGAATGTTAAGTAGTTTAGTTAAAAGTAGTCTTGTTCAACTCACACAGATTGGAGATACAATTCATGCTAGAATTTTCTGAGAAAAATAAAAGACAAACAGAAGAATGTTTGAAGGAATCATGGAGCATGGTATTAACCCAAACCACTAAGGATCACTTCTTAGCTTTGCAAATTGGCAGAGTTAGAGGTGTTTCCAAAAGCATATGATCATCCTGCAGAAGGTTTTTGGTAGCTTAACTTTTCTAAAAGTAACTTTCTAGGGACAATAAGGGGATATTTTAATGGGCATAGTTCAGAAAGCTTTTGTGAAGTGAAATCTCACACTGTTTACCAATCAGTACACACAGCAATTTTTTTGCTTTTTCATTCCTTTTGTTCAGGTTCAAAATTCCTATGCTTTCTGGAAGTAAAGATTAAAACTAACCTTTGTGCCTCTTTCTCCTACTGCTCTGCCTAAAAAAGCCAGTACATGCAGCCTCTCTCCATTGTCGCTTCAGCTCTCAGATGCCAATTGTTAGTCAGGTTACTTGACCCTCAAGGAATAGAAAAATCATTGTCCTTTTTCCAATGTTAGTTATAAAAAAATATTTTTCAGATCTTTTTAACCTGTATAGGGGAAATTTTAGTTCTATGCATATAATATGAAGGAACAATCGGGAACATTCATAGCTTCTGCTCCTATAGGCCAAATCCCACTGAGTGAATGGGAACCTTTCCACCAAACAGAGGAAGTGGGATGAGCCCATAGACCATTGAACTATATACATGGATATGCTAAATTGTATTACAGAAATGAACTCTGAAAAAAAACACTCAAAATTTCTGTTCTGAGCTATATTTTACATCAAACCCATTTCTTATAAATATGAATTGTAAAGGTCCATTAGTGGATTGCATTTATAGTAGCAACATTTGGTATGGAAGAACAGTTCTTTTATGACAATATCAATCTACATGGAAACGTG
Source organism: Amblyornis subalaris (assembly GCA_018881555.1). NCBI lineage: Eukaryota > Metazoa > Chordata > Aves > Passeriformes > Ptilonorhynchidae > Amblyornis > Amblyornis subalaris. The sequence continues at coordinate 620,674 of JACAXG010000215.1, read as the reverse complement.
AGCTTTCAAATCTGGTAAGAGATGTTAATCTTCAAGAAAATATTTCTTCAGAGGAGTGTTCTATGGCCTTTTTTCATCAGAAATGTATTAAAACAAAAACCTATTGAAGAAAAACAAGAAATAACCTATTAGAATGCAGCTCCAGAGCCATTTGATTCAGCCTCTATACAGTACCCAGGAGTAAAACTTTCTTACGTTTTGCTTGTGTTCACTCCCTTCTCTACATGGTAAACAGAAGACATTTCATTTCATTCCAGAGAAAACAAACTCTTCTTGACTACAGCAGTTATACTTTATAATAGTTTCTAGTTCTCAACAGTATAATTTTTTCTCATAGAAAACAGAAACAAAAAACCCGAGAAAAATCCATCAATATATCTAGAGGCATGAAAAATGTAAACATATCCGCAAGACAAATGAAAGTGGGACAATGCATCAGGCATTAATAATTTTTTTTCTGAATAATTCCAATTATTTGTTTTAGTCTATGGATAAAAACAAGAGCTAGAATATTTGTCTGCTGTGGGAGAACACAAAATAATGTTGCCGAGAGATGACAGAAGAACAATGCATAAATCACTCATGTAAAACATTATATACAAATATTCATTGCTATTAAGGTGACATTGAAATACCTGCCCTGTCTCAGGTATCAAAATAATATAACAAAAACAGCACTAAACAATTATACAGAAGTCTGATTGGAACTCCATCATGAAAGACCAAATTCTTTTCCATACCATGCAGATGATTACTTATAACAAGCTCAAAATAAACAGGAGAGGTAAATCTTAGGATATTTTACATCCTTTTGCACAGATTTAAATGGCATCACAAGGAGGAAAAGAGAGCAGAAGGACCTCTTATTCATGCACATAGACTAATGGCACTTTTGGACTGATCAACTAAAAATATTAAGAAACCCAGGAAAGTATTTCAAAGCTTCTGTTTAGCAAATTCAGCACACCTCATTTGTCAAGGCACCATGTTATCACAAAAAAAGCAGCACTGCCCATTAAGATCGCACCTTGAGTGTTTTCATTGTCCAGCCATTTGCTGAAATATGTACAATCTTCTCAAATGGAATAATTTAGCTTGGTCATGTTTAATAACTTTGTATATTTTATTAAGCTCCTTAAAATTTCCTTTTTCTACAGTTTTGATAACAGTAATGATCTTCTTCTGAGGTTCATTTCAGGTGTCTATGATCTTGTAGACAGAGCCCATTTCAGACAGACAGCCTGTGTAACACAGTCTTTTGGCCAGTGAGGTTTGCAAAACAGAGATTTTTAAAATTTGAAAACTTTGATCACAGAGTTCCGCATTAACGATATTAATTAAGGTACCTAACTGGTATCTGAACTTCATTTGTTTTCAGAAACGTACCTACGTGCTTTACAAATTTCCCTATAAGATTTGAACAAGAGCTTACTAAAACAGCAGAATCCTATTTATTCTTTTTTTTCTCAGAAAAAGGAATTTTATACTTATATCATCTTTTCCTCCACACTGACACCAGTGTCAATATAATCCTTAATCCTTTCTGTGAGTATTGAGAAGGTAAGATTGTAAAATATCCCTACACTGCCATATTTTGCAGTTCATGCTGTAGTTAGGTAATGCAAGGATTGCAAAGGCAGAGAAAGGTTAGCCAGAACCCTCTGTAAAACATCAATGGGAGAGGTGAGCTCTGGTGTGCATATAAAACCCAACTGCTGACCTCAGTATCCCTGAGAAGAATTGTTCTCTTCTTTAGTATTTTTCATAGACTGTTCCAAATACTAGCCTCGAGTAGACCAAATGAATTCCAAATACAGATTTGTTTATAGATCTCTTTTCTCCAGTGAACTCTTTCACATAAACTTCATCTTCCTGTCTACATACTCTTCATCAATTTCAAGGAACATATTTAATTCTTTCTTAAAGCTTCTCCTGTAAGCTGCTCATTTTTTGTTAATATCATAAGTTTTCTTAATAAAGTGAGATCTCATATTTTATCTGGTTATCACTCCAGTAAATGCTCCACTTTGTACTTCACAATGCAATTATGGAGGCCCCACTCAGTGAGCTACTATTTACCTAAACAACCAAATTATTTTGTCTTAATTATCGTATTTTCTGTCCCAGGTCATTCTCATGATCTTCCAGGAGATCTTATGAGCCACCATGAGCCCTGCTCCCCAAAGCACCTGTGTCCTCTGAGGAATCATTTCACATGCTTCTGTCAAGCCACTATGACCTCAAACTGTGATTTCTTCAACCACAACTGTTTAAACAAACCTTTGGCCTTCTCAGTGACACTGAACCTTCAGAGGAACTTTACACAAGGTTGATTCTCCTCATCATTTTCCATACTGAGGATGCCAGTGTTATGCACAAGGAGGAGGATGTTGTGTAATTTGACTTTATACTGCCTTTGGCACAGTCTCTCATAGAGTCCTTACCACCAAATGGGTGAGAGAAGGACTGGATAAGTGGATAAAGCAGTGGGTAGGAACTGCTGGTGACTGGTAGCCAGCAACATCTCTCAGGGATCAAAATTGGCACAAAGACTGTTTCATGTCTTTATCCATGACCACGGTGCTGAGACAGTCTTCTGTCATCAGATTTGTGAATGATACCAAACAGGGAGGAGTGGACAATTCACTGGAGGAAAAGGCTACTCTTCAGAGGAACCTGGAGAAAGGAGCTAAGGAAACTTGTGAAGTCCAACAGGAGAAAATTCAGTCTTGCTTCTTGGATGGAATAACCCCATGGAACAGTCAGGCCAGGGCTGACTGTCAGAGTAGCAATTCGGCAGAAAAAGATCTTAGTGTTTTTGTGAACAGCAAGTCAAACATGAACCACCAGTGTGTCCTTGCAGCAAAGAGGGACAGCTGCATCCAGAGCTGTTTTGGTACTTCTGTAACTGGCAAGTCCAGTAGAGTTCTTTGGCAGTTGCAATACTGCATTTGGAGTGTTGTGTCTATTTCTGGTCTCCTCAGTACAAAAAGGACACTGACAGACTGGAGTGAGTCCACTGGAGGCCACCAAGATGGTCAGGAGTTTGAGTACATGATATACAAGAAAAGGTTCTATAAGCAGGAACAGTTCATCTTGGAACAGAGTAGGGAAAGGGAACACCTTTCTGCTCACTACAACTGCCTGATCAGAGGTCATAGAGGGGATAAAGCCAGACCCTTCCCTACCATGTACAGCAATAGGACAAGAAGCAATGGACACAAGTAAGAATGTGTGAAATTCTGATTAGATAGCAGGAAATATTTTTTGCCATGAAAGTTGTTAAATACTGACACACATTGTCCAGGGACATTGCCAGATTTTCATCTTCAGAGGAGGTCAAGATTTAACTGGGCATGGCCCTGAGCAGTCTGATCCAATTAAATCTTCTGGATTTAGGCAGTTTTTGGGCAGAACAATCCACTGCTCCAAATATATCTTAAATTCAGTTTACATCTTATACACTAGTCTCTCTAACAGAGGATATACAACAAAGCAAAACAAATCTCTGGCACCTGTTAGGATTTTATAATAGAAGTATAAATGTTCTCTGAGACTGTTAGGGGAACTCACAGTACACTGAAGCACTGCAAATACATTTCTGGATAAACATTTAAGGAGGTATTACAACCCATATGCAGTTTCCAAGGCATTCCAAATGGCAAAATAAAGTATGTCCTACAGACCATGGCTCTTGTGTTCAAACTAGACACATGCAAACCCTAGAGCACCTTACCAGTCCAACCACCCAGATTGAGACCCATCTGTCTGCACCTGCCCATATGCATTCCTGGGAAACTTCTCCCAGACAAAGGAATAGGCTTTGTCGAAAAAGTTATTAATGGAAAGATTTTTACCTTCAGGATGTATCCCTTCACAGTCCTACCAAAGTCTTGCTGTGGTTCCAACAAGGTAAGGAGTGGAGTAGCTCTGCATACTACAGCAGCCCTGGCTAAATGAAGTACTAGGGTACTCCTACTTACTTCACTGAGCATTGCCTTTGTGCAGAATTCTGCACGTAGGCTCCAACATGAGATTATCAGCATTTGAGTCTATATGCTACTTGGCAGTGATTTTACCATGGAGTCTCAAATTGCCCATCAGTTCTGGAGATTTGCTGCTGCCCTTGCAAACACCCCCCTCCAGGTGACTAGGCCCACCAGTGCTCTCTTAGATGACACTACACTAACATCCCTCTTCCCACCCAGCTGTATGAGAGAAGAAATAGCTCAAGAGATGATCCTTATGCTGTTTTCCCTGGGCTACATCCAGGAGGGCACTGCCTGGTGGGTGCAGGACTCAGTACCTGCTGAGCCTTTCCACGCACCTGTGGAGGCACAGGTCTGATACCATCTGTAACTGCACAGAGTATGTTGGCGCCTGCCAAGTCTTTCCACCTAGCATCCCCTCAACCATCTGGAGCATCAATGTAGTACTGGGCAGTGGGTCTCAAAATTTATTCCCAGGTGCTGATCTCTGACAGCAGTTCATCTGTGGTTAAAAGCTAAGGCTCAATGCCTTGACCAGCGCTGCACTCTCCTTACTCCGCTGCCACCTAACTTGGTTCTCCCATGAAATGCGATGTTAACAAAGTTTGACTAAGGAGGGAGCACTGCAATCTACAGCATTTGCCTGCTTGAATGAGCACAGAATAATTTAGGATTTGTGAATTTTAGCACTGTCACTGTCATAGAACCTTTACTAAAAATCACAATATCTGCAAATAATATCTTCATCCAAGAATAATCTGAATGTAGGCCTTGTTCATTAAAATGACATAACAAACACAAGTTTTTCTTCATCCTGAATTGTCATGTAAGATTTATAGGATTCTGTCTGCTTGTGTGACCTTCTTAATAAACAGGGAGGTCCTCCTCTTCCACTCATAAATTATCCATCAGATGTTTTAACTATTCAGTAACTCTAATATGTGAATGATAAAATAATAATGCTTTGAATAATAATGATAACCAAGTATGAATAATAAAAACTTTTTCTGAGTACTTTGGAGAGCATTCCCTGCCCTAAGTACAAATTTTTTCATATTGTGATTTTCAATAACCAAACTTATGAATAAAATAATCTTTTATTTAGGTGTCAGAGAATACAGAGGGAGAAGCAGTGATGAAGGTGAAAGAGACTAAATTCATCAGTCATATGTGCTTTTGCTGGTTTACTCTAATCTATTTTAGAGATGGAAACTGTGGAACAGCAATAAAGAATAAATAAAAATGCAAAAATACAGAACAATTATGCCAGATACAGTTGTTATTAATAAAAAGCTACAGTCTATATCAATAGAAGCTATACTGCTAAAGTCTTGTATTTGGGGGCTAATTCCACCTACAGTTACAGCTGTCACTTCAGTGAAGTTATGGTGACGTGTCCTGAGACAGAGATGGGCTCAAATCTTTCCATTGTCTTTCATTTCCACTTCATGACTCCGGGATAAATGATAATGTTTTGTTTCATGTTATGACTTCCATTTGTGTAAAATTAATTTGAAGGTTATTGGTTTCTTTCTTTGTGATTTTATTCCAGAAATTTAGGGGCGAGGTTCAGATGCACCTATTTCAGTATATATAATGACATCTTAAAAATCTCTTTGAAACACCTGACAGCTTTCTTTTTCCTCTTTGCAAAGCTCAGATTCAAAATTTCCCCACATACTGTTCTTAAAACATGTTCATTCTGCAAGAGAATGTAAGAGACAGGAAAGTTAAAAGAAAATTTACAATGTATTTGTTGTTTGCCCTCTTCTTAACAACTCTTGATAAACTTCTGATTTTTGCTCTTGTTTCTTATGTTCTCAAATGGAATAATTTACTAACAGATTCATCATTATTGTAAAATAAGCACACCCAGTCTGAAAAAAGAAGTTATAATTTCTGTTAAGAAAAATTAGGTGCTGGAAAGCTTTCTGATTTTCATATTTATAGGAAACTATGCCCAAATAACTTCCAAAGTTTTTTCAGAATCTTTATAAGGAAGGTGAATCTGAGAGAAAATAATGCTGTTAGGACTAATTCAATAGTGGCATAGCAGAGCTGTCAATAAGAGAAAGATGACACAATGTATGAAAATTATTCTTGCAATACAGGGGAAAATTTGTTAATGGATAGAAAATGGACAATTTGCATTAGGCTCAAGCAGCATTAGCTATTCTTGCAGTATTGTGTGAGGAGTCAGCAGGGAAAGTGCTTAGCTTTCTCTGGAAACAGTTTCAGACCTTTTCCAGTGCAGTGACCTTACTCTGATCTCCGATGATATAGTGACCCTCTGAGCAAACTCTGTGAGTGTCACTAGGCAGATAGTTCTTGTTGTTCATCCATGGACAATCCTTGCTGAATCCTGTTTCACAGAACACAATTTTCTTCTGCTGTTCTCTTCTGAGGGTTTGGGGTTGGGGTTTTTTGGTTTGGTTTGGTTTTGTCTTTCCATTTTTCAGATTTTTAACTCAGTTTTTCAGCACAGATATACATGCATGACATTTCACTGTCACCTCTGCCACATGCTTCATGCTATTCAGCACATCCACAAACACATTAAGAGGGTGAATCCTTCCAGGGTGCCCATGGTTCCAAGCAAGGGCACACTCCTCCACCCCAGGAGTGGTCTGGGATGGGAAACTGAATGATGCTTCATTGCCCCACCAACAGCAGGAGAGGCACCGCTCCCTGCAGGCATGGAGGGAATAACAGATAGGAACACATGTGTTACCAGCTAAACATTGGAAGAGATGCTGACAAATGCCATGAAGCTAAGCAGTGCTCCTGTCTTGCTCCCAGACTGCCTGTGCCAGGGACGAACTCAGGGTGTGACACAAGATTGGATTAGCAAGCAAGTAAGCCTTCTATGCAATTCAGGCAAATTCATGGAATGAAATCCAGCTTCTAACTTCAGGGATACCGCAGGTTCTGGAAGACCCTGTGCTGGAAGCCAGGGACAATGCTAAGAAAGCTTACTGTATATTTGCCCTTCTCCTAGGTACTCACCAGTGGCCAACTGATGGGTTGGAAGAACTTTCAGAACCTTTCAGTGTTGTGTTCCTCTGAATCTGTTTTGGCCTTCCCATTTCCACCCCAAGATGAGCAGTGTGGGACAGAATAGAAGTTGGATGGACTGGGGCAAGGAATACAAAACCTGTTTCTTTCTCAACACACAGTGCAGTCCCAGAACACCAGCACATGATTACCTTAAGTGTTTTAGTTGTCATTGAACTGGATGAACTGCAAATATAAGACACCCCTTTACCTGGGTTTTTCCCAGAACCATCGATATTTATCTTGCACCCAGATCCTCACAAACGCTAGCCTGAGCGGGCAACAATGGACAGAACGCCTGGAGCAGTAAAGAGCACAAAGGCACAAGACTTCTCTCTCAGGCTGCCAATGGTGCTCTAAAAAGACCAATATCACTTCACTTGATTGTATCTGGAGATGCTAAAGCAGCCAGAACAGAATATTTTCTCAGTCAGGCAAAAGGGAAAAACAATGCAACCACTCATTTGTATATTACAATACAAGCATTGATTCTAACTGAAGGATAAACATATGTACCATAACAGAGTACCCCACCGTGAGCTGTGACCACAAGCACACAAAGACAGCAAACATGATGCAATACTCTTCTGGTAGCTTCCTAAGCCAGAGATGGTCAGCTATTGTATAGCCTTCAGCAGAACTTTCTCCCATGACTTTATCCATCTGTTTCACAAGACTGTATAAAACTTGGGTGTGAGGTGCTTGGAGAGATGGCCCTGAGTCACTATTAGTTAGTGTTACTGCAAGCCCTCTAGTCTTTGGATCAGAAGTGAATTTCTTCTTTTCTTTTTTGCATGCCATTTATCATTTCATAGACATTGGTATATTTTCCAAGTTTTCAACTCTGAAGAAGCCAAGTTAGTAGATGCTGCTCCTTATTTCATCTGTAACAACCACCTTCTATACCTTTGAGTCTTTGACTGTAACCTGTGTAACATATGGGTAATAATCAGTGGTGTGAGATTTTACAAAAATAAGTACTGTATTCTGCACCTGGTATAGAGTAATTCTGGACAAAAGTATAAATTCAGAGAAGAGTGGCTGGAGAGCAGCCCTGGAAAAAGAGACCTGTGGGTGCAGCAGGCTCAGTGTGAGTCAGTAGTGGGCCCTGGCAGGCAAGAGAGCAAACCACATCCCCAGGTGCATCAGACACAGTGTTGCAAGCTTGTCAAAAGTGGCAATTATCCGACTGTATTCAGCGTGGGTGCAGCCTCACTTTGAATGCTGTGTGGAGATCTGGGCCCCACAGTTTAAGACAGATGCAAAGGTCTTTGAATGCATCCAGAGAAGCATTCCGATGCAACCGAAGCGGTGAAAGGGCTAGAAGGCATGTCCTGTGAGGAACAGCTAGAGACTCTGGGTTTATAAAATCTGGAGACCAGAAGGCTGAGAAGTGAGCTCGTTGCCCTCTACAGCTTCCTGAGGATGGGAAAAGCAGAGGGAAGTGCTGATGTCTTCTCCTTGGTATCCAGTGATAGATCATGTGGAAACGGTTCAAAGTTGCATTGTGGGAGGTTCAGAAATGACCTTAGGAAACACTTGTTTGCCAAGACAGTGGTCAAACACTGTAAGAGGCTTCCTGGAGAGGTGGTCAGTGTTCCACGCCTGTCAGTGCTTAAGAGGTATTCGGAAAATGCTTTAACTTTCAGTCAGCTTGGATTGGTCAGGCAGGGGGACTGGCTATACACTAGAGGTTCTTCCCCTGAACTATTCTATCACTGATTTGGACTGTGCATGGTAGGAACAAGCTGGGGAGCACCATGGAATTGTGCAGTGAAATAATGGTGGTTTTCATTTAGTCTTCTACTGCCTTCCTAGTATTACCTAGTGCTGCGTTCTATGTCCTTGTTTGCTTATTACTGCTATGCATTGAGCTGACATTTACATAGCCCCACTACAGCACTGGGATCTCGCACCTCGTTAAAAACAGTCGATCCACAGTCCTTTATGTGTAAAGCTAGGATTGTTCTTCCCAAGTGTTTTTCTTTACATTTGCCTACACAGAATTTCAGCTGCCTGTTTATGCTGCTTTTAGTCTCATGAGATCCTTCTTTGATCTGGTCCCAACCTTTAAAACTCTGAACAAGGTTAGCAGTATCAGCAAACTTTTCTCTTCGCTTCCTTTGTCCTAATAGTTATAAATATGTTCAACAACATAGGCCCTGTCTGACTCCACTGATGACTTGACTCTAAGCCAAAACCCCCAAATTTACCATTTATTTTTCTCCTCTACTACCTAGTTTAGCTGCTTACGGAGCCATAGAACAAATTGCGGAAAAGTAGAAGTGCTACACTGTTATCACTTATGCTATAAAATTTTCAACTGTCCTACTGACTTACATAGCTGGTTTTGCTTCTTCCTACAAATTATGTTAAAGCAAAGAAAGGCCCAGATCCAGTCAGTAGGTAAGGTGGTGGTTGGGTTAGCAGTAACTCAGGTTAAAAGCACGACAAATTTCACAACTAAAGCTCTGGCAGATGAAGCAAATGTTGTAACTTTATGTTGTCATCTAGAAAACATTCACTATTACTAAAGGATTCTTAATGCCTGAGCTGGCAGAATTGCTGCAGTCACTTAAATGAACAACCTGCATTTTTCTGTATAAAAATAACCCAGCTTCTTTTTTTTTTTTTTTTCAGAATTAAATGCCAGAGTTGCATACAAATACCAAAATAAGAACCATCAGATTTCATCTCATGTGCCTCCCACCATAAAACAGAAAACTCATCTACATAAAATTGCAGAAGTCTGCTCAAGAAAGCAGAGCAATCGTGTAAGTACATTTTAAAGCACAGTTTGACAAATGGTTCAGCCACTGATAAGAATGACTGTCCATGACACTTAGAGACAATTCTGTCACTAATATCTTGTGTGCTGACATTCACACAGAGTAGCAGTTGTCTGGCATGAACTTACATTCTTGTCTAGGACAAGACTTCTAGAAAAGATAAACTTGGAAGAAAAAATAGCAAAGAAAAAAGCCAAGCCCCAAACCCTGACAAAACAGGCAAGGAAGAAAAGAAAAAATAAAATAAAAATCCTGTGTCTGAAAGCTCATGTGTTACCCAGCTATGTACTTTGCATTGCTCATTATACTGGCTAACTTAGTAAAACTTTGTATTCACACTCAAAATCTTGCCTAGTGTCCTCAGACCATCATGACTACAACGATACTAGGAAGACATAAACCGACCATCAGTGTTTTTAGCCCAGTGAAACAGAACATCACAAGGCAGCCTCACTTTCCTCAGAAGCACGACCTGATGAGTCTCTAGCAGGTTCAAAGAACGAAAATTGTACTGCTAGAAACTGACTGAGACCTGACTGCCTTCTACTCTTTGTTAAACCAACCAAGATCAGCTTGATTACTGCATTGGCAAATATGGTCTCCAACAGGCAAAGGAAAAAATCCATCTAGGAAATCTGTATCACAAGCTATGCTGAACTCTGGTCAGACTCACTTTAACCAACAAGACTTTTCAGAGCATTAGTTTATTATCCAGCCAGTATGTATCTGTACCTATTTCCCTGATTACTCGCACCAAGAATCTAGCACAACATCCAGTTCTATTAAGAAAACATGCAAAATGGAAGGAGGTGACCTTTTCTTCTTATAGGACACGCAATACAGCCTCCATGAGCAACATCACTTGTAACCACTCTGCACCCGAACTCTCCCTGTTCACCCCTCCTGGACAACCATCATCAGCACTTTATCCTTCCATACCAGCAAGGACCCACACCTCCTACACAGTCTTCTGACACCAGTGACCTGGCCTTGCAGAACTTTGGGCTCTCAGTGGGCACAACTTAATGAAAAACAGAATTGCCAAAGTCTGGCATCTCTCCTGAATTCCATGTACCACTTGAGAAATCTTGTTAACAAACATATTCCACAGTGCCCTGGTCCTTACACAGAGCATTTTGCACCCTATTCTCCTCACACCACTAAAGACAAACTGGCACTTTCCATTGTAATTGCTTTAATTAGCAAGGGAGTACTCAGGCAGTTAGACACCAGAGGGATGCTACCACAGAGAAGCATTCCTTCTTTCCTACTCTCTGTGCTCCAGAGTGCCTGTGGAACACCAAGGATTTTCATACCAACACATTCAACAGGGCATTAGCGCAGTGTGGACATCAGCATCCCGCATGCACAGTGACTACAGGATGGAGTCCTGGCTTCTCATCTCCAGTCTGTATTCCCTTGCACAGAGCAGTATTTCAGTCAGGGTGCCCAAACTCAGAACAGTTATTCCCAAATGCTGTAATCCGCATCAAAACATGACCTTCATGTCTACATACCTTAACTTCACTACAAATATAGAGGTTACAGAGTTTTTTCCACACGTCTGCAAAAAACTGAGGTCTACAGGGTCAAAAATCACTGTGCAGCACAAGTGAAAGTGACTGATATGACACGCTAAAACAAACAGCACCAGGGCCTCACCTAGGAGAAATCTAATTGATTTTACAGAGACTTAGTAATTCAAAGACCAGCACAGATTTATTCTCCTCCTGTCACTTATTTCCCGTGGGCCTTTGGATAAATAAGCTTTCTAGATGTCACACTGGTGAAATGGATGATATTTACGAGTCCAAGTACTCAGGTTGCTCTAGCATAGAAAGACAAGCTTCTGCTGGTGTTCCATTATGATGGCAGTATTAGAAACTGTGAAACCAAGGAGTATGATATTACAGTGTATCGGATCTGGCTGAGATGGAGTTAATTTTCCCCATGGTGGGCCTCACAGAACTGTGGATTGTACTGGCAGCCAGAAAGGTGCTGATAACACACCAGTGCTTTGTCTGCTGCTGAGCAGCAGTACAGCACCACACCCAAAGGCCAGTGGGCTTGGGGTGGGCAAGACCTTGGGAGGAGACATGACCCAAACTGAGCAAGGGGATATTCCGTATCACATGACATCTGCTCAAGCAACGAAAGAGGAAGGATGGCTGGGGGTGTTCATCATTACTTTTGTCTTCTGGAGCCACCGCTATGAGTACTTACCTTCCACAAAGTGGTTGGACATCACCTGTTGATGGGACAGAGAGAATAAATCTTCTATTTATCCTTGCTTCCACATGCAGACTTTGCTTTTGCTTCATTAAATTGTGTTTATCTTGACCCATAAGATTTTCTGTTTTACTTTCTTCCCCCACATCTTGCTGAGGACAGGAGTGATACAGTGGCTTGTCAGGTACGTGGTGTCCAGCCAAGGTCAACACACCAGATACAGAAATTACCACAGTCCAACCGAGAAAGGGATCCCAGGTAGTGCCAATCCAATGTTCCTCATCCCTTTCTTCCAGTAAAATAAATGGAGAAAGCATAACACCTCCCCACCAGTACACTACAGGGAATTAGGCTCCAGCTGTAAGTCTGTATAAAAGCTATCAAGGTACAGAAAATACTGGAAAACCAGACATCTATGTGGTCCTCATTACTTGGGAAGGTCACTCATACTCCTCTCGAAATGTGACAAAAATTGGTTTTGTAGGTCTTGCAGAAAATAGAGAACGCAAAGAAATGGCTGGAGTGGGCCACTGCTCTGCCTGTGCCTGCTTCCCTCCACCCACCAGGACCAATGCTCTCTTCAGGCAAATTTAGCCAAAGCCTTCCTCGCAGTCATCATATTCCCCATGGAACTTTATGCTTGAAAACACAGCTCTCCCACGAACCTCTCTTGAGGTGCTGCCAATAACTGCCTTTATTCCCAACTCTGAAAATGCACTTCATGCATTTAAGACTGGTCTTAAGACTGCTGCTGGTTTTATCCTCACATCCCTTCTTTTCACACACACAAAGGCACACTCATGTTTTGCTCATTCCTGCCAGCTGCTTTAGGACAAGGTCAGAGAAATTTTTCCCGGTCTTTACCAATACAGGTGTCTGCCCATAGCAATGAGTGAAAGTTGTTTGCTGGGGCTGTGGGAAGTTCCCAGTATGAACGTTATCCTGATTGGGAAATGAAGTTCATCACTAAACAAATAAATCAAGTGGAATATAATTGGAAAATTCCAGACCAATAGGTTGGGTTCATGATGTTATGTCCTTACAAGAGCTTTATTTAGGTGAGAGTATCTATTCTCTTGCACTCACTGCCTTTGCTTAGAGGGTCAGGCATTATCACAGCTTGAAATTCCACCAAAAGCCCCACTGTCCAAAAGCACACATATCTTTTAAGTGCTCAGACTTTTCTGTTTGATATATGTTTTCCCCTGCACTTTTATGATGTTGTTTCCCAAAGGGAGACAAAACCCAGTATGACTGACCCTCTAGAGTAGCACAAATAAAGAGCCAGGCTTTACTGGCTTAGGGATTGTATGGCAAAAAAAGGCTATAAACAATGCCTTTCTACTCAAATTGAAGTCAGCTGGTTGGCACCCCACTGAATTCCCAAAAGCTCATGTCCCCACTCGTTTCCTGCAAAAGCTACTCCGTGAAGTCGTTGAGTAACAAACCTGCCCTACTCACCTGCTTCACAGCCTTAAGAGAGTAGGTGAAGAAAGACAGACTGACGAGTGTAGACACAAAAATACACACCAGAGAAGCAATGCCATAAACCAAGGTGGCAGCAAAAAAGCATCACAAATAGGTAAACCAGAAGGGCTGCCATCCTGATTTCTTTCAGTGGCTCTGAAAACTGTGCTTTGTAAACTCCTATGAAACCAAATCCTGCAGTCCCTGCTCAGCTGTTGTGGAAGCAAGCTTCTCATTGACGTCAAAGACCACATTACCTCACAAAGCACTGCAGGGCTACTTGCAGAGACATCACTCATTATTCACAGGGACTGCACACTTTGTGTAGGAAAAGCACATCTTCATTCTCCCCTCATGCTCTCCTATGGAAATTCAGAACAGCCTCCAGTGATATAAGTCCATCTGCAAAATCAGTTCAGAGGTCAGACTGCTGCACACTGCTGTGCTACATTATACAGACACATACAAAAAACCACTGTCTACCCTGCAATGAAGGGAGAATACATTTAATTTCCAGTTACTGTGACAATTTCTCTTCTATATGCAAAAAGAATTCCTGCATACTCAGTAAACCATCCTAAAGTGGGCAGCAGGCTCTGCTCACATTACCGGACCAGTCCGCATGGGATGACTACAGTGGCTCCAGGTTGCAGATTTCTGTCCTTTTCCCTCTGCCAGCTGATGAGGCAGGCTCAATGTGTTGTGTACATGCTCTACAGCTGCCACAGTTTACAGCAAACATTAAGAAAGAGGTACCCACAGGGCGTCTGCAGGAGGTATGCCTTACATGTAGTATCCTTCTGCTGGGCTGAGAATGGCTGCCAGAGAAGAGAGGAAAAAGCAAAGGGGAAAATAACCTTAGATCAGGTAAGAACATGATGCTCAGTGCTAAAGAATTACTGCATGCCAGATTCACTGAATTATTTGTCAGCAGAGTACTGTAAGAAGCCACATGGGCAAGAAATTTCAAGTACTAGATCAAGTGCTTGATCAAACAAACACAGACCACATGAAAACGGTCTTCTGCATCCAGTTGGATGTGCCAGCAGGGCTAACACAGCATTCAAGAATAAACTAGAATGCATGGCAAAAATTAAGATGAGGCTAGAGTTAGGTATAAGCAAATTCAGACTTGTTTTTCCATAATATTTGCTCAGACCTTTATACAGTAATCTGTCTCTTAGAAAACAAAAGGATTTGAAATAGCAATAAGTTGTTACTGAATAAAAGCAAGAATGTCAGAATCTAGACTGAAATTGCCCTCATTGAAGATAAGAAACACATTTCACATCATCATGGCTTAATATTCCAGCATTCTAGTCACGGACCATTCAGCAGTAGTTACTAAAATAAACAGGTGAAGATTGATTGGCTCTTTCATCTAGATTTACCATTTACAACTTGCTCTTACTGCCAACTTTCTCTGTCTGGCCAGAATTTGCAATCATACAGCCGGAATCAAATATCTCATGCCCACTGACACCCTTTCCTTCTGTTTCAAGAATACTAAAATTTGGCAAGTTACACATTTCACTGGAGTGTTTCAATGATTTTCCTTGCTGGCCCTCAAAATTCATTATCTTTGAAGAGCCTTTGACAATGAATGAAAATAATTGGTCTAACTTTTATCTTTGCAGCAGCCTTTTATATATGAGTAAACACAGTTGTCTTGTCTTTTCTCTGACTGAGTACATCTGACAGTGAGTTCTTCTCTTACTTCACAAACTCCTTTCATTTTCACAGCACCCCTCTGTGCTGCTCTCTGCAATGAGCAGGGACCTGACAATGGCACTGGGGATTACCCCATGGCAGGTTTGCGTATTTCACTCTTTGCTCTCCCCTTCGTGCACCCTGATCTTCCTTTCACCTTCTGGGCAGTGACATCATGGTTTTGCCCCTACTTCTCTCCTGCAGATGCAGCTGCTGGCACAGATCCTTACTACTGCCTATATTTCCCATTTCCTGGGTCTGATCTGGAGGACACTGCAAACTACCTTCCCATCCTTCAAGATCTCATCTGTTTTTGCATACAGAGTAAGGAATCATCAAACACAGGGCAGAACAGGAAGTGGGGGGGTGAATTTCCACATTTTGCTTATAGTTTCCATATTGAAAAAAAATGAACACTATCTGCAGCTGAGAGTCCAGGACAGCCATCAAAGCACTCTTCCATTACTGACCCTGCTGCACCATATCCAGACCAACTTCTCTCTCTGATCAGCATGAGCTTCTAAGTTTCCTGAGTTTTACGAGACCAGAAAAGCAGACTTGGCAACAGTTTATTCTGAATATAAATGAGTGGACAAGCACAGAACCAAGGTACCTTATCTTTCCACATGTAGAAATTCAGTCTTCCAGCACCTTTTGTTCACCACTAAATACTAAACTAGGTGTCTGTCACTCTCAGTGGCGACATTTCTCAGCTAAACTGCCTGCTTTTTCCTACTTCATCTTCCCTCTTTGTTCTTAACTCAGTGCAGTTTTTTCCTCTTTTTATCACATCCCTTGTACATTTCATATTTCAGTTTCTAATCCCATGCGGATTCCTCCCTGAGGACAAAATCTGAGATGGAAAAGGTCATAGTACATCACTCATGCAGATGCCTTTCCCTGGCCACTGCCCAGCATTGTAGCTCTGAGCTGATGTGCTGGATACTCCCCAAACCGTGACACAAGTGATATGGTCCAGACAAAAAGGACCAAATAGAATCACTGAAAAAAATCCTGGCATTATTCCTGAATATTTGCAGTGGCCTCCAAATGGACAGCATTCTCCCTGAAAGTTAAGCATGTTCATCAGTCAGAGGGTGTAACTCGGTGACTGCTATGACGCTGCCTGTGTAAATAAGTAAAATGAATAAAAAAACAAGTGAGTTTCACAGGGTCACTGTGAAGTATATGCTATCACTGAAAGGGAAATAAAACAGAAAATGTTTTTGGGGAGTGCCTGCTCTGCTCCATAGAGTTCTTTGTCTGTCCCAACTTTTGAGGAGACGCAGTTTTGGAGACGAGATGTCACCACTCCGTACACCATCAGTACTGCAGCAGGAAGTCTCTTGCAACACAGAGGGAGCAAGTGTGAGATTTTGACATTTGTGTGACTGCAGGATTTCATCTTACAGAAATAGTGACACATCTGTAGAGCCTGTCAATGCTAAATACTTACAAGTGGGCAGAGTATGAGACAAACAACAGAGAAAAGATGCTATCTCTTTTATAAACTCCATCTCCACTGCTGGAGTTCACTGGAGAGGAACAAGCACACATAACATGAGCTATTTAATAAACCACCACAGAGATCTCCCCACCAGGGAACAGAATGAGGAAAGATACATACACAAAACAAGACATTAGCCCTGTTCTTTGCTCATGGCAAATATCCGATGCTGCAGTAATGGACACACTAACAGGACAGAAATGGGCATCCTGCTGTGGAAACCAACACAAGTCTCAAGAACTGCACCCAAGCAAAACCATCAGCAGCCCAAAAGCCACCCTATAACCTTCTTGAGAGGTATAAAGAAAATACATAACCAGCCTCTATTTGCCCTGTGGAGCTCATATGCTTCCCTGCAGGAAAACTATGTGCGTTCTTCACCCACACACAGATGCACATCTAGCTGCCTCTGAACTGCTGGTCTGCGTAAGCGGAATGGGAACAGGACACCAACTAAGAGGTGACTACCATCCAAGCTCACAGATAGTTTTGCTGGCTCAGTTACTGTGCCACCTTCATCAGTGCTGCAGACCAGTGGTGGTTATTGTCTTTGTGTGCTGCTAATGCTATGACCTGTTTCCTTCGTTCCCCTTCCTCCTCCCCCAAAATTACTCTGATGGACACACACTACTTCTGCATGTTCTGTATTTACCCAAGAAAAAGATAAATATTTGCCAGGCGCAGAATACCAACAGAGGAAGCTGTTGACTTCTCCACAGCCTCGATGGAACTGGGAGCACACAGACTTCATTCCAGCAGCAGTGTCTGTTGTGATCCACAAGAACTTCACTGTTAGGAAACCCAGATTTGGTTGTGTTGACACCAGAGCTTTGCTCAGCCCACCTGGAGACATGGGAAGCAATGATCACTGCAAGCTCCTTCCTCTTCTAGCCGCTGAAGCTCTGGGGACTTTCCACCAGCATAAAGGTGCATATACGATGAATTCTGGAACATTCCATGTGTGAAGCCTCAGGTTAGCTCCCCTGCTGAACACACATCTCTCTAAAGCCAGGTATGCTTCAACACTGAGGGAGTCCCACCTTGAGCCCCTCTAGTGCTGCTTTTACCTAATGTCATTCAGGAACGTGGTCTGGTTCAGGTTTTCCTCATATGAAGTGCCTCTGTTAAATCCTTTCACCTTCTGCCTATGCGTTCAGCATGCAGGCATATTCATACTTCATGCACCAATACCAAATGCCACCAAAGCAAATTAAAACAATAAATATGGTATGATGAAAAGGCTAATTTGAATACTTCAATTAGAGTGCATGATGTTAATCTTGTGCATGATGTTAATCTTGAGTCCTCTTTTTTGAAACCTTTTTTCCTCTCCACTACTTCAAGTGCACAATGTCCCTAACAGAGCCACAGGAGAAATTACTTGACTTTTGCAGACTGCATTGCTAATGAGAAAATTGTTTGGGTTTATTGCAACTTGATGTATATAAATATTCACAGCAGGATAAAACTCTTGAAAAAAAAGTCTCATTTTCAAAGTGTCCTGGGACACAGCAGGGAGCAACAAACAAATTAATTCATAAAAAATTTGACATTGGAAAAATATTTTTACAAGGAGGCATCTCTTACATCAGTTGCATTGTAACAACAACAACAACAAATTAAAAACCAAAATCCAAACCATGCAGGCGTTCCCGTTTTAATTCCAAGGGAAGTAAGACACAGAAAAAAAAATTCAAGCACGTGCAAAACTCCTTTCCAACACAGAAGGATGGTTCCTGTAATCAGAATGTGGGAAGGGAAGGGACGGGACGGGAAGGGAAGGGAAGGGAAGGGAAGGGAAGGG